>JANAVB010027798.1:8952395-8991279 GCA_029216955.1 Iris pallida
TGGTCACATATACCATGGTCACATATACCAATATAGCTAAACGACATAGATCAATCATGGATGCGTAGCATGAAAATTACATGCAATGTGATCAATACATGTCTATTTCCAACTGATCCTCCTTAACTTTAGTGAGATTAATACTTTAACATAATGAAAACAGAATGAACTGAATTTTCATATATCTGATCAGATAAATATCCAAAATACTTTAATACACAAATGTGTCCAAAATCAAATAGCACCCAAATACATAAAATACAAACTCCCACTATATTGCCATATTCTTAATTAACACCCATATGAGCAGTATGCTCATGAAAGACCTTGGGTGATAATACTTTTGTGAGCGGATCCACTAACATGGAGTTTGTCTTAATGTGCTATATGGACATTTTAACCATTCTGAATTCTTTCCTTCACAACTAGAAACTTTATGTCAATATCCTTGACTTATACAAGTTTATATTGTTATTAGAATACAGTACTGCTGATTTATTGTCACACCATAATTTTATGTGATCTTTCAACACTGTATTGTAGGCGCAGCCTTGTGACAAAATTTCACAACTATATTCCCTGAATAGATGCCCCACAGCATGTTATAAACCTTGCTACCATGGTGGAAGAAATTATGAGTGCATGTTTGACACTCATCCAAAATATATCTCCATTAGTCAGCATAACCTGATGTGGATCTCCTGCTGTGTTGGCATCCAACAAAATCGGAGTCGGAATACCTTATGATCTCCAAATTATTCGATCTCCTACAAAGAGCATATAATTCCTTGTTCTCTATTAATTACTTAAGTAGTTTGGCTGCTACCCAATGATCCATCCATATTTGCTTAAATATCTGCCTAACATCCTAATATGTACGCAATATCCTGACGCGTACATACTTGAGCATACATTAGAATCCCTACAACTGATCATGAAGGAAAAATCTATTGTATTTTTTTAATTTCAAGGCTATTCTTAGGGCACTAATTGAGACTGAACTTGTCTCCTTTAGCGACTGGGGTGTCACCTGGTTTGCATTCCTGCATGCCAAATCTTTTAAGCACTTTATCAATATAGCTCTTTTGTGATATTCCAAGAATACCTCGAGAAGGATCTCGGTGTATTTGAATTCCTAATACAAAAGAGGCGTCGCCAAGATCTTTTATCTCAAAGTTATTTGATAGAAACTTCTTAGTGTCATGCAATATGCCTATATCATTTGTGGCAAGCAGTATGTCATCAATATATAAAACCAATTTTTTTTTTACTCCCACTGAATTTGTAATACACATAATCTTCAACAACGTTAACCTCAAAATCAAACGAGGTAACAACTTGGTAAAATTTATAGTACCACCCACGAGAAGCTTGCTTGAGTCCATAAATGAATTTTGTCAATTTACAAACCATATTATTTAGATCTTTTGACACAGTTTTCTGGTTGCACCATATAAATAGTTTCGTCAATGTTACCATTGAGAAACGTCGTTTTGACATCCATTTGATGTAACTCAAGATCAAAATGTGCAACATGTGCTATGATTATTTTAAAGAAGTTTTTCAAAGATACCAAAGAGAAAAACTCTTTAAAATCAATCCCAAAATTTTGAGTAAAGTCACTAGTTACAAGACATACTTTATACTTTTCCACAAGACTTCGAATCCTTCTTGGTTCTAGTTGTCCATTTGCAACCAATGGATTTCATATCTTTTGGTAATGGGACAAGTTCTTAAACTTTATTGTCTTGCATGAACTTATACTCCTTATTTATTGTATCAATCCACTTTGAGAATTGGAACTTTCTATGGCCTAATGGAAGTTGATTAGATCATCTTCCAGTATCCACGGTCTTCCTCACGTTCCAAGAGAAATATGACAATATTATCCAAAATTATATTTCTCATTTCTCTGGTGGACCATCTTAATATTACCGGTTCTTAAGGTTGTTGAGTTTGTTTCTTAGGAATAATTACCTTATCTTGAATGGGGTGCCGCTACGTTGTCGTTGTTAAGGTATCTCAACAGCGACTTATAGAGGTAATTCGACATTGTCTTATTGAGACTCCGAATTCACTTCTTGATCATGATAGGTATAGAATCCTGCACATCATCAAAAGTGATAGTAGGAATCATAATTGATTCCTTCTCAAAGACAATGATCCGGACTTTATTTCTCCTCCAAACTCAACATCCTCAAAAAATATTACACTTCTCGTCTCAAAAAAAATTCTTAGTGTGGGACCATATAATTATTAACCCCTCGATTTGTCAGCATAGCCAATAAAGTAGCTGCTTACAATTTAACTTTGGTCTGTCTTCCCTTTACACATTCAATACAGACATTAAAGTCTATAAAGCTAATGGAATCCAAATCCCATCAGACACAAGTCGTTCAACTCTATTTTTAGAGATGTGACCTAATCGCTTATGTCAAAATGAGGCTAAAAACAATTATTGTTAATTTTGCGTTTAGTACCACATGACTCCACTTGTAAGGTTTCATTATAAGAAACAATAGTTTCAAGTGAATATAGGTTATCATAAACCTTAAAGGAACCGTTACCAATAATATTTAGATTTAAAGATAAACTAAATTTATTATTTTCAAATGAACAATGATAACCAGATTTGTCCATTAAGAAAACTGAAACTGTATTTCATCTAAAAGACGGTACAATAAAAGTTTCTATCAAATCCAAATAATAATCGATTTCTAATAATAACCTAAAATGTACTATTGCTTCCATTTATACCGATTTGCCGTCACCCACATAGATGTATCTTTCACCATCAATTGGCTTTCGGTAGCTCGGGTAACCTTGTCTAGAACACTAATGTGGGTAGTCAGACCAGAATCTAACCACCATAAGTTTCTTGATACTAAAGCTAAATTAACCTCAGAACAGACCAAATTTAGAAATGTACTTTTCTTTATACGTCATACGTGGTACTTTGTACATTTCTTCCTTATGTGTCTCACTTGTCACAAAAGAAACAATCTTTAGTTTTATATTGTTGTTTCATTTGAGCTGGACCCTTAGCAGCTACTATATTCCTTCTTCTTCTTCTTCTTTTTTGTCCTTAAAGTTTATCCCATTAAACATAAAATTTAAATTCTTATTGACAGATATTCTAGCAATATTAACTGTAAAAAGAACAAAACAACAAAAAATGACATGCTCTAATTAATAACCAAAGAGTAAAATATAGTCAAATAAATTTAAATAATGGTGAACCCCATCTCAAGATACCTAGTACATCATTAATATCAAGTCTTTGGACAGTGATATTAACTGTAAGTGGTACTCTTGGTGTAATGATCAAACGTTGACAATAAGTCATGTCAAATAATATGTCTATCTTTGGATCAGGTTATTATTCACATGTAAACCTTACAATTGTCACACATTTATCACTACAAGTATGTGTGCAATTCAGCCAAGTATTAACCTTCCTTTGGGCCGACTAATACCCGCATGAATATACACACACAAACATCCGACATCCCTCATAGGCTATCTACGCAAGAGAGGTCACTTTGGCGACATCTTGTTTCAATGAGCCTACTTAGAATATTAGACAACTATTGCTAGTCATAAAAGGTACCAAAAATTTGAATGTTGACTAAATTTTACAAAAACTGAATCATGTCTAAATCTTTATGCTTATTTAAATTAAATAATCATAAATCCTTATGTACATGCATATTTAAAATTAAATAATCAATAATTAATAGATTAGATTGTACTGAATATATGCATCAAAAGATCACACCAAATAAACCATAAAGGTTACACACCAAAATTTATCTACTACATGATAAGCATGTAAATCTTTTGAATGACTTAAAATATGCATTCCATATTATCACATATCCAGCAATAAGCATATTCATGCATAATTAATATAATAAAAAATTTATACCGTCATCATCACATGTCTCCATATCTTATTGAGAGATCATTATTGTACATAAATTATTCTAGGTTTAATAGATTTAGCATCAAACCATAACGAAAAGATCAAGATTAAATCTTTACTAACTAAAACTTCAGATGATTGGATTAAGTTGCTAGAAAGTGCATTCTACAAATTCCAATACAAATGGTTTCTTTAATATGTAAAAAATTCAATTTTCCTTCATATCAGAAGTTCAAAATTTGACATATAAAATCCTACAATCTTATTAAGAACGTCACAGCCAAGTGATCCTTATATAAATAAATCACCACAATCGAAACAACAAAGATTCCGAAGAAAAACCACAAAACCCAAAGTAACCCAAAGAATCGGATTTACTTGTAGGTTAATAGAGATGGAAAGGAGCCTAAAATTATGATACACGAACAGTTGAATTCTTTCGGCAAGAATTCAACAAAAAAATAGCATCTACAAAATCGATTGGCCATATTTAACTAGATGTAATAATATCTCTCAACAGTATCATGCATCCATAGATTCTCCACTATTTTTAACGATTTAAAGAATCAAACTCAGAGAAACTTAAACTAATTTAATCAACTGATTATATTTGAAAAAAAACATCAAAACCCTAAATTAAATTAGGTTCATGAACAACAACAACAACAACAAAAAATTGATTCTGAAACTTCGATCTCATAAATCAAACAAGGAGGCTCTGATACCACTTGTTAGAAATTTTATTGTGCCCTGTCGATTCATGAGATGAAGAACATAAATTAAATTACAGAAGCGTACCTGAATCCATTGCTAGACTTGATGGATCTTGAAGCGAACGTCTCTTTATTGGGTTCGATCTTCCAACTTGCTACGACCTTTAATGACAAAGAAGAATCCGAATCCTTTCTCCCTCTCTTTCTGTTCATGGGGATGCAGAAGAGAAAAAGAGAAAATCTCTCTTTTGGTGGCCGTATAAGTTAGGAAGCATAACCCTAATGAACACATATATTATATGTTTTGACATTTCTAATTTGGCCCCTCGTCGAATTAGAATTATCTCCGGTATCTACACATTAATTCCATGACAATTATACCCTTAAGCCAATTTCCAAATAGACCACTTTAATTTGGCTTAATTATTTAAATAGCTTAAACACAATTAATTTTACATGTGTGGCCCCTTAATTATTGAATAGTTTCAACAATTTCCTCCCACCCAATCATATGAATCCCCCTTACCAGACAAAACTTGCGCAAAGCGTCTTGATTTTCTTGATTGTTTTCTCTAGAAGATGTATCGCCTGAAACCAATAAGTTGTAATAGCTATAATTATCGATCGGACTAACTCTAATCTCTCCCCAAAAGATAAAAGTTGAGATTGCCATCCTTCTAGTCGCGTTTGAACATATTGTATAAGGCCTTGGCAGTCCGTGTCCCGAGCGTATGTTACTGAGAGCGGAAGTCCCAAGTATCTCACAGGCAGCTAGCTAGTCTCGATCTGAAGCTGATTCGACCAAACTTCCTTCTCTGGGCAATATTTATTGAAGAACACCCGGCTCTTATCTCTATTCAGTTGAAGTCCAGTAAGATGACCAAACTCCTCCAATAATACGTTCAGAGCTGCTATCGTACTCCTTGAGGGCTCAATAAACACTAGTAAATCATCTGCGTACATGAGATGCGAGACTACCGGGGAAACTCGACAGTAAAGGGGCGTAATATGACCCCGATGTACTGTAATATCCATTAGACAAGAATAATATTCCATGACGATAGTAAATAAATACGGTGACAGAGGATCTCCCTGACGTAACCCGCGACTACTCCCGAAGAAGCCATACGACTGCCCCTGTATCAATATCGAAAATGTCGGAGAGTTGATGCATTCATTGACTATGTCCACCCACCAGTCTGCAAAGCCCATACTGCGCATAATCTTGCAAATAAATCCCCTATTCACCATATTATAGGCCTTTCTCAAGTCCAACTTGATACATCCTTTTCTCTCTCCCGGTTTGTTGAAATCTCGGACCATTTCATGAGCCAGAAGACAATTCTTAGCAATGGATCGGCCTTTTATAAATGCAGTCTGGTTTAGAGATATAAGATCTTGTAGGATCTCCTGTATTCTATCACACATTATATGTGTGATAATTTTATAGAGGAAATTGCAACACGAAATTGGTCTGAAATCTTCCAATGCCGTAGCTCCCTCCTTTTTAGGCATAAGCGTCAGGAACGTGTGATTTAGTTCCTTCAGTAGCCTCTCCGATTTAAAGAAGTCGTCCACCACCCGGAACGCTTGAGATTTCAATTTAACCCAATGTCGCTTATAAAATGCTGTATTGAATCCATCTGGACCTGGAGTTTTGTTGGGGTCCGCCTTTTTAATGACAGCCTCAATTTCTTCCATGGTAATATCCCGACCCAGCTTCTTATTCCCCACTTCTGTTACAAGTCTCTTACAAACAATATCAGGGAAGTCAGTAACATACGAATTTTGATTGTATAATACCTTGTAGAAGTTGATTGCCACCTCTACGTTGACAGTGTCTTCCGATACCTTGCTCCCATCCAAGCCGATGATCGACCCCAAATTGTTCTTGTGTTGTCGCGCTCGGATAGTAGCGTGAAAAAATTTTGAACACCTGTCCCCGTCTTTGAGCAAATCGTATTTCGCTCGTTGTTGTAGCTGCACTTCATCTTAGAAACGACGCCTTCGGACGGACTCTTGTAGAGCTACCTCCTTAGCCGCGAGGTTTGGATCCAACGTTGATGCCTGAAGCTTCATCTGAACCTTCTTTAATTCTTCTACCATGTCCGCCAGCATGGATTTTGGCCTCTTCTTATTCCATTTCTTCAATGCCATCTTAATACTTTTAAGTTGATGCAATAACTGGAACTGAGGATTACCAACAACCATATGTTGTATGTCTTCCGTGATCGCATCATCGTACCCTTCCTCAATATGCCAAGAGTTGCAGTATCAAAATGGTTTTCTTTTTGGGGAACTCTCCTTAACCATCCGTAACAGTATAGGAGTATGGTCACTGGTGCCTTTGTCGAGACCTTCTGCCCGACTCTGTGGGAATTTTTCGATCCATTTGTTGTTGCATAAGGTCCTGTCTAACTGGCAGCAAATGCGGTTAGTAACCGAACTATTATCCCATGTCCAGAGGTGACCCACTCTAGTTAAGCATGACAATCCCAAACTAAGAAGACAGTCTTGGAAGTCAGCCAGAATATTCGACGGTACCGTCCTTCCTCCGCTCTTCTCCCGCTCCTCTAAAATAGCATTGAAATCACCACTCAAAGCCAATGGAAGCCTATCTTCAACCATCGCAGCAACTTGAATGATATCTTTCCATAATTGAAAGCAGCGTCTCTTGTCGTTGTGCCCATAAACTGCTCCCACCACCACATGAAGACCACCCTTGTTAATGAATTCTACGACAATTAATTGCTCTGATATAAATTTTACCTGACCCTTCCATATACGTGTATCCCAGAGCATCCAAATACGCGCCATCCCGCACATATCCAGATTATGCAAAGACTCCCATTGATGGGGAACCCGTCTTCTTAATTTGGATGCCGACTTTAATTTGCTCTCCAACAAGGAGATGATAGAGCACTTCTTAATCTTTACCAAGCTAAGAATCTCCCTCCACTTCCCTATGGAATTCGCTCTGCGAACATTCCATGTGAGAACTGACATTAAACTTGTTGACGTGGGTCCGTAACGCTCCTCTCGCTTTCCCTAGGACGATTCAGGAAGCCAGAACAATCATTTATCTGGGGCAAATTCTCCTTGTTGTTTCTAGCCAAACTTGGAGAATCAGCTAGCATTGACCTCCATCTGGGGTTCTCTTTAGTTAGTGCCAAAACATCGGCACCTTCCTTATATATCTCCACCTCTTTACCTATACAACTAGCTTCGATTCTTCTACGAGCTCTGGGCATATTTTCTACTGCCATGCTTGAACTCTCTTCCAGTGCTATAAACTCAGTCCGGACTCCATTCCTGTCTCGAATAGATTGGCTATTGTCTTCCACCACCAATATCGCTAGGCTTAAATCACTCTTTCCATTGAGTTCTCCCTCAAGTCCATGTCTCTTTCTCAAAATAGTATAAGGATTAGCACCATTGTCTTCAACACATTCCATCTCATTGCTTTCCTGACCCATCGACCTATGATTCTTATTATCATTTGCAATTGAATTATTCTGCATAGAACCTTTTTGATTAGCTTCTGAACGATCTATCTCCTCATGTTCCCTACTTATGTCCTCCGACACTTTTGGTTATGGGCAGTTGGATTTCATATGACCAAAGCATCTGCAATTCTCACATGATGGGGGAACCCATTCATATTCAACATCTTGAGCCATCCATTCACCATTCGGCAGCACTAGATCAATATGACTAGGTAGTGTATCAGTTGCCGTAACCTCCACAAATACTCGCACGTACGAAAGTCTTTGCCTTCTTGCCATTGCTACATCTGTGCGGAGCGGCTTGCCAACCATACTAGCCATCTTCATGATGGAGGGGATACTTCACAGCTGTGGTGATAGCTACGGAAGTCTAATCCAAATCGGAACCGCCATTAGGCGATCCTTTTCGAAATTGGTTTCCGGTAGCCAACGTTTAAGTACAACCAGCCGTCCATCAAACGTCCAAGGTCCTCCTTCTAGAATCCGAACGAGATCTTCTGCCAATGCAAATTTGACGAAGTAAAACCCATTTTCTCTAGAGGAAATTTCCATATCTCCCTTTGGTTTCCAGACTCGGTAGGCGTACGCACGAAGCTGACCATAAAACGGTCGGTTTCCCATCACATATAAGACGAGAGTATTTTTCCACTATTCCGTTGTTTCCTGTATATCCTCATTAGTAATGTTAACCACCTTTCTTCCATTGATGACGCTTGGTTCCACATATTGTAGGTCAAATTCCTCTTGTACTGGTGCTGGCCTGCAGACCTCAACCCATGACACCGGCTTAGATCGAGTCTCCCTGTTATCCTCTGAGTGCCGACGCACTGGCGATATCGGAGGGGGAGCCATCCCTCCCAGACCACCTGATTTTCCCCTTGAATTGCCAATCGATTGCCCCCCATGAAACCTCTCTCCCACAGCATCCCTTGCCGCTATATGATTCGGCTGATGTTGACGCTGTCCCTCATATCATCTCTATCTAGGTTGATGACGTTGTGGTCTTCCCCCCATTATCTGTCCGTAGGTCAGACCCTTCCCCCTCTCACGCGGATCTACAGGCCGACGTCGTCGACGCTCCACCATCGTCCAGCCCCCCGCCGCTTCCCTCATGATGTCCTCTCCTTGGTCTCTTGCACGTTCTTCACGAGAACGTCCCTTGCCCGCCGAGTTACGAGTTCGGGGTCACCCACTTCATGCGGGAACCCTAGCGCCGACATCTACAGTAACTTTGGTCTATTCTTATGTTATATATATATATATATATATATATATATATATATATATATATATATATATTTTTTATGTTATATATATATATATATATATATATATATATATATATATAATAACATATAATTAGTTTAAATATAATTTGAACATTGAATATATCTTAATTTGGATTTGTTATAGATATGTTTATAGGATATTAGATATATGTTTAGGTAGTCAGAAGAATTTTAGAATTTTTTTGTTATTACGAGAGATATACATACAGTGGTATTTAGAAGAATTTTAGAAAGAAAAAAATAATCTTCTTAGTTACTTGAGAATATACATACGACATGACTCATTTTGAGTTGTTTTTAACCCTCTTTATAATAATAAAGATAGATCTAAGAGAGTATGAAGAGCAAAAAGGAACTCTCAAGGAGCATAGTAAATTTCTTCTGTAAACCCCCAAAATTTTTAAAGATTTTTTTTATTTTTTATAATTGCTTAGACAAATTATTTGGAATTATTTTTATTTATTTATAAATATAGTCTTAGCCATGCTTAAATTTTGTTATACACACTGACTAGACATTATGGCACAGCTAGTGCAGTCAAGTGCCTTGACTAGCATATTAGTTGTAGGTGTCACACTAGATTAACTTATTTTAATATTCTGTTGATTAAATTTTATCAAATCATATTTTGGTCATCTTCCATTTTAAATATTTATTTATTTATTATCTTTTTAAAAATAAAAGGGGTTTTAGATTTAATATAGGTAATAGTAATAGTAGTAGAAGTAGAAGTATATACACCCCAATTTATGATACCCTACTAAATTATTGTGAAATTATTATTATTATTATTATTATTATTATTATTATTATTATTATTATTATTATTATTATTATTGTCATTATTATTATTATTATTATTATTATTATTATTATTATTATTATTATTATTATTATTATTATTATTATTCCTTGTCATTTGTTAAGTTATTAATAGATGATCTTTTGTATATATAAGTATATATATGAGAAAATTTCCCCAAACACTACGAAAGTGCCACAAGGAAATTTTTATTATTTATTGATTTTTAAATTATTTTACATATTTTTCTTTTGTAACTACTAAGGTTTTATTTATGTTAAAAATATATATAAGTATATATTCAAATATGTGAGGCTATATAAGTCATAAATAAAATATCTCTATATACTCAATGTTATTTTTTATACTTGTAGATATATTTTCTAATACTTGGTAAATTATTTTTATTAAATTTATTAGGATTATTTTTCTTTAGATTTATTGTTAGTAAGGATAGATATATATAAAATGTTAGTTTTAATAAATATGCATATATCTTGTATATACTAAAATATATATGTATATAGTATATACAAGATGTAAAATTAATTGTGTTTGGGCTATCTAAATAATTAAGCCAAATTAAAGTGGTCTATTTGGAAATTGGCTTAAGGGTATAATTGTCATGGAATTAATGTGTAGATACCGGAGATAATTCTAATTTGATGAGGGGCCAAATTAGAAATATCACGACACACATATCTATATATATGTGTATTCATTAGGGTTATGATCCCCAACTTATACGGCCACCAAAAGAGAGGTTTTCTTTTTTTTTATCTTCTGCATCCCCATCAACAGAAAGAGAGGGACAAAGGATTCAGATTCACCTTTGTCATTAAGGGTCGTAGCAAGTTGGAAGATCGAACCCAATAAAGAGACGATCGTTTCAACATCCATCAAGTCAAGCAATGGATTCAGGTACACTTTCGCAATCAATTTAATTTATGTTCTTCATCTCATGAATCGACAGGGCACAATAAATTCTAACAAGTGGTATCAGAGCCTCCTTGTTTGATTTATGAGTTTGAAGTTTACATATTCAATTTTTTTGGTGTTCAGAAACCCTAGATCGTTAAATCGAAATTAATTTAGGGTTCCGATAGCTAGATTAATTTATTTTAATGATCCACATGTTTTACTCGGCCATTCCGGATCCGAATATGGGTATTCGAATTTCTAATCTGAGGTTTCTATGGTATTTTTTGCATATTTGTTTATTTCTCTGCTTGCAAATAACGATGGTTTTCTTTCGATTATATGTGTAAGTGGAAAATATTGAAAATGATGGACCAAGGGAAGAGCAATGGCATACAATTACAGGAAAATGGTGCTTTGAATGTGCAGTAGATAATTTTTTTTTGTAGTTTATATCTTTCCATGATCATTATCATTGACAATGTTGTCGATGAAGATGAGTAACTATTTTGGAGCCAGAAATACTAAAAGCCTGGCTGCATATGAAGGAATCAAGGTGATTTAAATTTGTCATAAGTACTACTATTGTAATCTCTTTGGAGTTGTACATGATCATAGAAAAATGTTTAATATGTATACTATCAGTGTTGTTTTGACCGGCAGAGCCATTTCCCAGAAAGATACCTCAGAATTGAGGGCCTTACAGTATCTATTGGAATTTAGTTTCCAATAAATTTATGTTCTAAGTCATATATTTGATGTAATCTATTGACGTACATATCTTCAGCAGATTTTTTTAATATAATCTTTATGGGTTATTTGAAGCAATCTATTGGTCCATATCTTCAGTAAAATATTACGTAAATTTTATTATGTTGACAATGCTCAGTTTAGTCAAATTAAGAATATTTGTTTGAATCATGTAAAGAGATTCACATGCTTATGATTATCTTATTTAAGTTATAATATTTAAAATATACATGTGCATAAGGATTTATGATTATTTAATTCAAATAAGCATAAAGATTTGGACATGATTCAGTTTTGTAAGATTTAGTCAACATTCAAATTTTTTTGGTACCTTTTGAGACTAGCAATAGTTGTCTAATATTCTGAATAGACACATTGAAACAAGATGTCGCCAAAGTGACCTCTTTTGCGTAGATAGTCTATGAGGGATGTCAGATGTTTGTGTATGTATATTCATGCGGGTATTAGCCGGCCCAAAGGAAGGTTAATACTTGGCCAAATTACACACATACTTATGGTGATAAATGTGTGACAATTATACAGTTTACATGTGAATAATAACCCGATCCAAAGATAGGCTTATTATTTGACATGACTTATTGTCAACATTTGATCATTACACCAAGAATACCACTTGCAGTTAATATCACTGTCCAAAGACTTGATATTAATGATGTACTAGGTATCTTGAGATGGGGTTCACCATTATTTGAATTTGTTTGACTATATTTTACGCTTTGGTTATTTGTTAGAGCATGTTTATTTTTTGTTGTTTTGTTCTCTTTACAGTTAATGTTGTTAAAATATCTGCCAATAAGATTTTAATTTTCATATTTAATGGAATAAACTTTAAGGGCAAAAAGAAATGAATACAGTAGCTGCTAAGGGTCCAGATCAAAAGAAACGACAATATAAAACTAAGGATTGTTCTTTTGTGATAAGACAGGACACATAAGGAAGAAATGTACAAAGTACCACACATGGCGTATAAAGAAAAGTATATTTCTAAATTTGATCTGTTCTGAGGTTAATTTAGATTTGGTACCAAGAAACTCATGGTAGTTAGATTCTGGTGGGACTACCCGCATTAATGTTCTAGGTAAGGTTGCCTGAGTTACCGAAAGTCAATTGATGGTGAAAGATACATCTATGTGGGTGACGACAATTCGGTAGAAGTGAAAGCAATAGGACATTTTAGGTTATTTTTATGAACCGATTATTATTTGGATTTGATAGACACTTTTATTGTACCGTCTTTTAGACAAAATTCAGTTTTCTTAATGGACAAATCCGGTTATCATTGTTCATTTGGAAACAATAAGTTTAGTCTATCTTTAAATTTAAATATTTTTGGTAACGGTTCCCTTAAGGTTTATGATAACCTATATTCAGTTGAAACTATTGTATCTTATAATGAAACCTTGCAAGTAAAGTCATGTGGTACTAAACGCAAAATTAACAATATATTTTTTTAGCCTTATTATGACATAAGCATTAGGTCACTTCTCTAGAAATAGAGTTGAACGACTTGTGTCTGATGAGATTTGGATTTTATTGTCTTTGTAGACTTTAATGTCTATATTAATGTGTAAAGGAAATATAGACCAAAGTTCAACTGTAAGCAACTACTTTATTGGCTATGCTGACAAATCGAGGGGTTAATAATTATACGGTCCCACACAAAGATTTTTTTTTGAGACGAGAAGTGTAATGGTTTTTGAGGATGTCACCCCCAGTTTTTAGGAATAGGGGTATTTTTGTCATTTTGTACTTTTGAATTTTTTTGAAATTTATTTTATTATTTATGATATTGTTTTGGGGTTATTAGGGTCGGGTTCGAATTTCAGCTCATTCCGACTTGTATCGGGGACCCGGGATAGCTTAGACTCTGATCGGGACCCAACTGGAACCGACCAACTTGTCATGACCAAACCCAGATATTTATATTTGACTAATCACATTTGATTTTAGTGGGATTAGGGATTAGAATTAGATTTAGAACTTAAAATTAGGAGTTTTCAAGTTACCATTTTGACCCCAACTCAAACCACTCATTTCTTGACTTGGAGGGCATTTTGGTAAATTGCCAAATGCCTCCAACCCTCTAAAATGTGATCGGCCATGTGTGGAGCACCCCCTCTCCTTTGCTTCACTCCAAAGCAACCTCTCTCTCTCCATTTTATTTTCTTTTTTGAAGTTTCTTCTCCTTCAAGAAGATCATTTAGGTATGCTTTTAAAACCTTCATTAATTCTCTTTTGCATTTATTTTCTTCACCATAAATGAGGAGGAGACCACCCTCTACATTTTGTCCATAGAATTTGTAGGTTTCCCTAGAAATCTAGTTTAAGGATTTAATTGGGGATTTTCCTTTAGGAGGAGTATATATGTATATATATGTGTATATATATTTATATGTATTTGAGTGTGTGTAGAGAGTGGTGGTGGTATTGGTGTCATGAGAATGGTGGTGGTGTCATGAGAGTGGTGGTGGTAGTGTGTGAGTGAGAAAGTGTATGTGTGAGAGTGTGTGTGTGAGTGTATTTGAGAGTGTGTGTTTCTATATATATATTTATATGTGTATGTATTTACATATAGACATGTGTGTGTGTATGTATTTATATATATATATAGAGAGAGAGAGAGGGAAGGAAGTAGTGAAAGAAGTAGAAGAAGATGAAAAGAATAAGCCACAGTAGCAGCAATAGCACTAGCAGGAGCAGTAGTAGTAGTAGAAGGAGGATGAGGAGGAGAATGGGGAGGAGAATGAGAAGGAGAATGAGGGAAGAAGGAGAATGAGAAGGAGAATGAGGAGAAGAATGAGAAGGAGAATGAGAAGGAGAATGAAGGAAAAAATGAGAATGAGGAGGAGAATGAGGAGGAGAATGAGAAGGAGGAGAATGAGGAGGAGAATAGGGAGGAGAATGAGGAGAAGAATAAGGAGGAGAATGAGGAGGAGAATAAGGAGGAGAATGAGAAGGAGGAGAATGAAGAGGAGAATAGGGAGGAGAATGAGAAGGAGGAGAATGAGGAGGAGGAGAATGAGGAGGAGAATAGGGAGGAGAATGAGGAGGAGAATAAGGGGGAGAATGAGGAGAAGAATGAGAAGGAGGAGAATGAGGAGGAGAATAGGGAGGAGAATGAGGAGGAGAATGAGAAGGAGGAGAATGAGGAGGAGAATAGGGAGGAGAATGAGGAGTTGAATATGGAGGAGAATAAGGAGGATAATGAGAAGGAGAATGAGGGGGAGAATGAGGAGGAGAATGAGAAGGAGGAGAATGAGGAGGAGAATAGGGAGGAGAATGAGGAGGAGAATAAGGGGGAGAATGAGAAGGAGAATGAGGAGGAGAATAGGGAGGAGAATGGGAAGGAGAATAAGGAGGAGAATAAGAAGGAGAAGAATGAGAAGAAGAATGAGGAGGAGAATAGGGAGGAGAATAGGGAGGAGAATGAGGAGGAGAATGGGGAGGAGAATAAGGAGTTGAATAGGGAGGAGAATGAGGAGGAAAATGAGGAGGAGAATAGGAAGCAGAATGAGGAGGAGAATGAGGAGGAGAATGAGAAGAAGGAGAATGAGGAGGAGAATAGGGAGGAGAATGAGGAGGAGAATAAGGGGGAGAATGAGGAGGAGAATTAGGAGGAGAATAGGGAGGAGAATGAGGAGGAGAATGAGAAGGAGGAGAATGTGGAGGAGAATGAGGAGAAGAATGAGGAGGAGAATGAGGAGGAGAATAAGGAGGAGAATGAGGAGGAGAATATGGAGGAGAATGAGGAGGAGAATAAGGAGGAGAATGAGAAGGGTAAATGTAGAAAATAGGGTATTGATGAGATATTGAGTTTGACTTCTAAGATGGGGTTAGAAATAAGTTGTCTTGGTAGGTAATGACTATATGAGGGTAGTTTAGGCTAGTCTTGACCTCCGTTGACCAAGAGTTGATTTTTTGACCAAAAGTCAACTTCAAGTCAACACTTGACTTAGAATTTGACCAAAACCAAACCAGAGTTGACCAGTTGACTGAAAATCAACTGTTAGTCAATATTTGACTTGTTTGACCTAGGGTTGACTCAGTGTTGACCAGAGTTGATTTTTTGACCAAAAGTCAACTGTAAGTCAACCTTGACCCAAATTGACCTAGTTTGACTTGGATTGACTTCTTGTGACCTTGTTTGACCTTGGTTGTCCTAGTGTGACCTAGTTTAGCTTGGTGTAACTTAGTTTGACCTAGTTTTGACTTAAACTTGTATATCATGATTAGATTAGCTTTCCTTTCATTATTAAACCATGTTTTGACTTGTAGTATCTCATCTTTAAGTCTGTGATTACTCTGAGTGTATGTTTACCTTATCAGCTCAGGACCACAGACGAGTACATTTATTGATAGTTTTCATTGTCTTGATATTTGCTATATCCGATTCAGTCGTAGTGTCTTACTTGATTCTTAGTCACGATAGTTCACGGACTAGTATTGTCGGATTCCTGTTATGATATGTCATTCCTGGATTTCTTGGGATACGGGTACTTGCTTGGTCTTGATTCTTGTACTTGTATTGACGTCGATTCCTGAAGAGGACTTGCTTCCCTCTTAGGGAATCCCGCGTCATGACGTGCTATGTCCGGATCCGTATACTATTCGGAGAATGGAGAATTTTATAGATAGTGTGATCAATGCCCACCTTGAGTTACTCCTTGCACCATAGCCATACCCTCACCTCACGATGGGTATAGCCTGACCTATGCTACTTCTCGCTCCATAGCTTACCATCCCGGCCGGGCCGAGTCCACGTACTTGTAGCCAGTCGGCTGGAAGCCTGATTCTTGACCCATACCGATCACATTATGCTATAATATTCGAGGCACATTTTATATTTACTTTATCTTATCATATATCCTGTTCTGTTCTACATTCAGTATTTCCTTTCCATGCCTGATACTCATATGCTCTACATGCCTTTACATTTTACCTTGATTGGAGACTAAGTTCTGCTCGGGAGAAGGGTTACAACCCCGATCCTTGTTTGGTTTAAGGGTTGTAACTCGACTTTCGAATGGTTCCCAAGTCTTTATATATCTTTGTCTTGTATTTCATTATACTGTCTCTTATAGTATTTGTCAATTCATATGGAACTGCTGTTGGTGGTTGTACTTGCTCATTTTTCTGACAGGAAACCGTTGACAAATTTTACAGATGATTCAGAGGCTGATTGCCCGACCTATTATGGGGACGGGTTAGATAGAGTAGACTTGGACCGTGGCTTGTTAGTAGAGCCACTAGACTTTGCTCACCCTGAGTAGTGTAGTTTAGTTAGGTTTGCCTGACCTGCGAGCCAGCTAGTACTTTTCAGACTGTAGTATTATATTATATTCTGTGATGTTATGTTTAGTTTTGGACTTGTGTGGATCTCGAACTTATTTCCTGCTTCATCTATCATATTTCCTTTCCATGCTATCTACCTTAGTTTTACATTTGTGATTGAGACTGTATTGCTATGTCACCTCCATTCGGAGTGTATATACTGTACATGTACCTTTATCTGTTTAGTTGTAGTATTTTTAGATGACCTAGACAGCATTCTACCACCGATGCTACGGCGTAGGCTGGACGTACCCACTTCTCTTGTCCCTAATCAGGGTGCGGGTCGTGACAGAGGATGTTGATTTTGGGGGAGAAATAAAGTCGGGATCATTGTCTTTGAGAAAGAATCAATTACGATTCCTACTATCATTTTTGACGATGTACAGGATTCTATACCTGTCATGATCAAGAAGTAAATTCGGAACCTCAATAAGACAATATAGAATTACCTCTATAAGTCGTTGTTGAGATACCTTAACAATGACAACGTAGCGGCACCCCATTCAAGATAAGGTAATTATTCCTAAGGAACAAACTCAACAACCTCAAGAACCGGTAACATTAAGATGGTCCACCAGAGAAAGGAGAAATATAATTTCGGATAATAATATCATATTTCTCTAGGAACGTGAGGAAAACTGTGGATACTGGAAGATGATCTAATCAACTTCCGTCAGGCCATAGAAAGTTCCAGTTCTCAAAGTGGATTAATACAATAAATAAGGAGTATAAGTCCATACAAGACAATAAAGTTTAAGAACTTGTCCCATTACCAAAAGGTATGAAGTCCATTGGTTACAAATGGACATCTAGAACTAAGAAGGATTCGAAGGGTCATATGGAGAGGTATAAAGTATGTCTTGTAGCTAGTGACTTTACTCAAAACTTAGGGATTGATTTTAAAGAGACTTTCTCTTCGGTATCTTTGAAAGACTCTTTTAAAACAATCATAGCAGTTGTTGCACATTTTGATCTTAAGTTACATCAAATGGATGTCAAAACGGTATTTCTCAATGGTAACATTGACGAAATAATTTATATGGTGCAACCAGAAAACTTTGTGTCAGAAGACCCAAAGAATATGGTTCGCAAACTGACAGAATCTATTTATGGACTCAAGCAGGCTTCTCGTCAAAGATACTTTGAGTTTTAACAACTGACTATCTCGTTTGGTTTTGAGATAAACATTGTTGAAGATTGTGTGTATCACAAGTTCAGTGGGAGTAGAAATAATTTTCTGGTTTTGTATATTGATTGAAGTATTTAATGCAAATCAGGTGACACCTCTCGTTAAAGGAGACAAATTCGGTCTCAAACAAGTGCCCTAAGGTTAGCCTTAAAATTAAGAAAATACAATATATTTTTCCTTCATGATCAGTTGTAGGGAGTCTAATGTATGCTCAAGTATGTACGCGTCAGGATATTGCGTACATATTAGGATGTTAGGCAGATATTTAAGCAAATATGGATGGATCATTGGATAGCAGCCAAACTACTTAAGTAATTAATAGAGAACAAGAAATTATATGCTCTTTGTAGGAGATTGGATAATTCTGGAGATCATAAGGTATTCCGACTCCGATTTTGTTGGATGCCAACACAACAGGAGATCCACATCAGGTTATGCTGACTAATGGAGGTATATTTTGGATGAGTGTCAAACATGCACTCATAATTTCTTCCACCATAAAAGCAAGGTTTAAAACATGTTATGGGATATCTATTCAGAAAATATGGTTGTGAAATTGTCACAAGGCTGCGCCTAAAGTACGGTGTTGAAAGACCACATAAAATTATGGTGTGACAATAAATCAGCAGTACTGTATTCCAATAACAACAGAAACTTGTATAAGTCAAAGGATATTGGCATAAAGTTTCTAGTTGTAAATGAAAGAATTCAGAATGGTTATAGTGTCCATATAGCACATTAGGACAAACTCTATGTTAGCGGATCCGCTCACAAAAGCATTATCACCCAGGGTCTTTCATGAGCATACTGCTCATATGGGTGTTAATTAAGAATATGGCAATATAGTGGGAGTTTGTATTTTATGTATTTGGGTGCTATTTGGTTTTGGACACATTTATGTATTAAAGTATTTTGGATATTTATCTGATCAGATATATGGAAATTCAGTTCATTCTGTTTTCATTATGTTAAAGTATTGATCTCATTAAAGTTAAGGAGGACCAGTTGAAAATAGACATGTATTGATCACATTGCGTGTAATTTCCATGCTACGCATCCATGATTGATCTATGTCGTTTAGCTATATTGGTATTTGTGACCATTGATGGTTTAGTTACGCTATATGTGACGAATGCCGCTTTGATCCTATGTTGATATGGTTAATGGACGAGATTGTCCGGATATACCCTAAGGATTAAGATAGCAATTTATGAGCTCACTAAGGTTAACACAATTATAAGGTTACATATGTGGCCCAGTGGGAGATTGTTGAAATTATTCAATAATTAGGGGCCACACATGTAAAATTAATTGTGTTTGGGCTATCTAAATAAATAAGCCAAATTAAAGTGGTCTATTTGGAAATTGGCTTAAGGGTATAATTGTCATGGAATTAATGTGTAGATACCGGAGATAATTCTAATTTGATGAGGGGCCAAATTAGAAATATCACAACACACATATCTATATATATGTGTATTCATTAGGGTTATGGTCCCCAACTTATACGGCCACCAATAGAGAGGTTTTCTTTTTTTTTTTCTCTTCTGCATCCCCATCAACAGAAAGAGAGGAACAAAAGATTTTTCACCTTTGTCATTAAGGGTCGTAGCAAGTTGGAAGATCGAACCCAATAAAGAGACGATCGCTTTAACATCCATCAAGTCAAGCAATGGATTCAGGTACGCTTCCGCAATCAATTTAATTTATGTTCTTCATCTCATGAATCGACACGGTACAATAAATTCTAATAGTGAGGCTATACAAGTCATAAATAAAATATCTCTATATACTCAATGTTATTTTTTATACTTGTAGATATATTTTCTAATACTTGGTAAATTATTTTTATTAAATTTATTAGGATTATTTTTCTTTAGATTTATTGTTAGAAATGATAGATATATATAAAATGTTATTTTTAATAAATATGCATATATCTTGTATATACTAAAATATATATGTATATAGTGGTATACATATAGTTATAATATATATAAAGGATTTGCATATCTTTAGATTATTATATATTCTTTATATATTAGGATTTATATTATTAGAAATATATCTTGATCAGGTATAGTAAAAAATAAAATCGAAACCTTTTGAATGACTCACGAGAAATTCACTAAAATTCTCATGAGTCATAATCCAGCAAAATCCACCGCTAACCAGTTGGCGTAGAGGTGATCAGTTTTATTGAATGGTCGATCCAAAAATCCCTCAAATCTTAATTAAATCGACCAAAATCTTTTCTAAACCTGGATCTTATCTAATTCTCCAGTTGATAGGATTGGAATTACATTAGGAATCAGTTTAATTACCCAAGTATTTGAATTAAAATTTGGATTCGATACTTGGTGTAAAGATACGGCTTTGTCGCCAAATTTTGGGAAGGAAAAACCTACGAATTCTCTCAAGACCAACCCCGAGCCTTCGCTAGCCTTCCCTGACCTTGTGCGCACCTATTACCGACTGCATCGCCTGTACGTCGCCCCAAACCATCGGCGATCACCGGAATACTCAGGAAATAGAGAAGTCTCTGTTTTGTTGGAGGCCACCTGTCACGACCCGCACCCTAGAGTTAGGGCACGAGAACGTAACAACGCCCAGCCTACGCCACAGTGTCGGCGGTAGAACGCTGTCCTAGGTCTCAATGCATCTAACAGTATAAGACTAAACAGTTTATACTCCCCGAATGGGGGTGACATAGCAGATACAGTCTCAATCACATCTACGGTGGAGCATGATAAAGATAGATAAAACATGAAATCCAAAATAAATATAGGAGATAGAAGTCTAAGTGTCTAAGATACATAAACCCAGAAATACATCTTAAAACTCAAATACAGTAATCCACAAAGTAAATACAACTCCAGACAAAATAAAATAACTATCTAAACAACCTCTACTGTGTCTCCTCTAGGCTAGCAGGCAATCCCAGACCATCTGTAAAATTTATCAACAGGTCCAGTCAGGACATGAGCGAGCACAATACATCTCAACAGTTCATAGCAGGTTAGAAAATATATTCATACAGTAAAGTAAGATACAAGTACTAAAAGAAGTACAGTATGTAAACAGAGAGAGAAAGCTGTAATAGAAATATCTACTATAAGTAAAGAGCTACCAGTGACTAGTGATTTAGAGCACAAAGTCGACATGTGAACGGCTTGATTGTACATGGCTATACTAAAGAGGCATACATGGCTATTCTATTTTGGAATTGTTCACATGGCTATTTATACTCCCCCGTACCCCCAATTAATACACAAGGATCCAACCAGTTTATGTTATATGATGCTATGTAACAGCCCCCGAAGGGTAGTAGACCCCGAAGGTGATAGACCCCGAAGGTGATAGACCCCGAAGGTGATACATAGTAGTCCCATAAATGGAATAAGGATTCTAGGAAGACTCTACGATCATAAGAGTATATGTCGTAAGTGATCAAAGAACCAATGAAGCATATGATACGCCATGTAAGTAAAACGTACAGAACATGTAGTACCCGATGCTCCCTAAGGATAACATCTCAAGAAGGGATCCATATAGTACCAATCCGTGTGACCAACGTGACAGTATAAGTAAAGTAATCTACTGTAGGAAATAATTCTAAGCAGGATATGAAATGATCAGAGAATGTACTCGCCTCGATAACCTGAACAGCTGATAAGTATAGAGGGTCCAACTAAAGCCACAGAGTCCTATTTAAAGCAACACAGGTTACAAGGTGTCTGGCTCCTAATTAGAACAGCACAAGTCACAACATGTCCAGAAGGGTAATATAAAGTAATATAATGTATTCTACATGAATCTAGGTCAAAACTAGGCCAAAGTCAACCCTTGGTCAACTCTGGTCAACTGTACTAGTCAAATTAGGTCAAACTAGGTCATGTCCTAACCCAGTAAGTCTTACTAGGCCTAACCAAGACTATCCTAGCAAGCACACATCAATACAAGGCTATACAAGCCAACATACATCCAACTCTATATAGCATGCAATTATTCAATACTCAAATAGGCAAGAATTCACATTGGATATACACTAGGTAATCTATTACTTTAAGCTATATATGTCTACACATATATACACATGCATATATTGGTATTCAACATTAGGTCTATAATCATGGCATTTCAAATGGTTATATAAACTTATATATTACAACACAATAAGCTAACATATATATAATATACATACATAGCTAAGTTAACTATATTCATAAATACTTATTTAAGAGGCTATGTGTGTGTATGTGAACATGGCAAAAGGGCAAGTGAGGGTTAAATGGGCATACATGGTGTATACATATCAAAGAGTGTCAAAGTGTAAGTGAACAATGTGTCAAGTGTGATAGTGTCAACATAGTATAAGAGGGGGTACATGAGGTAATATAGGATTTGTGTTAACATAGAACATTACATCTCATTAACTTGTATATTATATACATTACATCTATTATTATATTACATTCATGCTTGCATTCATTCATCATTCATTATTCTCTTGCACCACTATATGCACCATACATTACATACTATGGAACCTTCATATTCATTACAAGTCATACTTATGCATGCTTATATTAGATAGGATACTTACACCTCATACATCATTTATTTAACTATTTACTCATGCTTGTATTCTCTATTTAATTACATAATGTATATATATTAACATGGGTTAAAATCAAACAGAACATTATATTACACACAAGGGTGCACAAAATGCATATGCCGAATAGTAACTCCTACTAATAATCAATACTGTACCATCTCAGCATGAATTAAAATTTAGGATTAAATTATGTTATAGATCTATGTGTTAGCTTTCCGAAACTTTAAACGGATCGCATTTTCGTTTCCGAAAACTCCCGGAATCGCGAAAACATCGAGAACGCATTTGTCTTTCGTACAGCTGACACTCAAATAATTCTCCAGAAAGTTACAGAAAGAATTAGGCCTATTAATACATGTTTTTGGAAAGCTAACTTCAATACGCTTCTTTTAAAAAAAATGGGAGACTAAACCGAGCTTTGAGCTAGAAGTTATGACATTTCTAAGTTAGGGCTGAAGTTAAAAACGTGGATAAAAATCATGACGGATTTAGGTAGTTTGAGACAAAAGAACACAAGTATATAACATAATATATTAAGAACTCACTCTCTACACTAATATGTATATATGAGACACTATAGAACATATCTCCAATAAAAAAATATGAGATTAAACATGTAATAATTCATTCATACATAACAACAACACATAGTGTGTCCAAATTTGGGATTTTCCCACATCGACACAACCACAACACAAAGGACACTCCTATGACCTCCAAATGGACACGAAATGGACACAAATGGAGATACAACTATGGGGTCATTCCTATGGGTTCAAAATAGACCTATATGCATGAGGAAATGAAAAGGAGAAGGGATTTATACCTCCCGGTAGATCGAATCGAAGAAAAGCCTTCCCGGAGCGACACCGACACGTAGAGATTCCAAAGGACACGAACGAGCTCCGAATCCTCCCAAACTTGGGTAGCTTCCTCCTTGGCTAGAATGGAGAAGGAAAAAAGAAGATTTGGTGGTGAAATGGAATAATTTGGTGGAGAAATTGCTAGGGATTGCTCTCTAGGAATTTGGGGAAGAACAATAGAGAGAAAAATAGATGGATAATGACAAATGGGAGGCTCAACCCTATCCTTATTATGGCTGGCCATAAAGGTGGTTTTGTCCTATTAGGAAAAGTCCAAAAGTCCCTTTTCTAGTCTATTTACTAATACATTGGTAAGGGGTTAAGTCGGGGGTAGTTTGGTCAATCCTAAAACACTAATCCATATTAATACTAACCAAAATAATTAGTCTAGTCACTAAATAAAATTAATATCATGTGGACTAAAATTAATATTATGTGGGCCATGCCTAACTAGTGTGTGGGCCCGCTAGAGTCAAAACTATCCCGGGTCCCCGATACAAGTCGGAATGAGTTAAAATTCGAATCCGACTCAAATAACCCCAAAATATTACAATAAATAAATAAATAATTCCAAAATAATTAAAAAATGAAAAATGATAAAAATACCCCTGTTTCTGGAAACTGGGGGTGACAAATCTATCCACCTTAAAAAATTTCGTCCTCGAAATTAAAACAAAGCAATCACAGGAAACACATGCAGAAAACAATCTCATTCAAATACTTTTCAAAAAAATCAGCAATAAAAAAAATCTCCTTGAGGCACATCAAACATTTATAAATAAAAACTAATACGTATCCGATACGGACACAAAACTATCACACCTATCAAAGGTCAAAATTAACAATCACCAACGCAATAAATATCAAAATAATTCAAAGAGGTCTAATGCAAAATATCCTTAGGCCAAAAATGACATAATCACATGGTTAGGCTCTAGGTCAAACAGTCTCTAGGGTTTCACTAGCAAAACATCAAAATTACAAGTCAAGATTTTAAATAGTTTTAAAATGATTTAAAAAATTACCAAAATTATATCATGATTTAAATGTCAAATCAATAAATGATTAAAATTACAAAATTTTAAAATTACTCTTATTTTAGAAAATTGGGTGTTACAAGTCTACCCACCTTAGAAAAATTTCATCCTTGAAATTTAAAATATCCATACTCCCTCTAGGTCAAACCCCCACAAATCAAAGTCCCAGATTAAAACAAATCATGTGATCAAAAGAATGACATACAGGGTCATTGCATACGGTGGTAGTGAAAGTCTCATCTAGGTATACTAGTCATGCTAAACCAAGACGGTCATAGGGTATCAAACACACAATAAATCTAGAGTGCTAAACTGGAAAAGATACATAAATAACAATCATCAAAGCTGTAAGACAGTCTACCATCCTGTGTGAAAGCTGGTACTCAAAAAAATATATATGTAAATAAGAAAGGTAACTTCCAATAATCTAAAAGGGTACAGAAAAATTAATTTCAAAGTTAAAGAATTGAAAGTCACTTGTATTGAAATCCAATCACAATATATATATAGAGAGAGTTAGAGAGGGAAAAGCTGGCATTATGTAATGTTATATGGTTTGTGTGTGTATGGGTGTATGTAAACAGGTTAATATGGTAAGATAGTAGGCATATGTGTAGACGAAATATACATAAAATTGTATATGAGAAATTGGGTTTCAAAACAACGGCTATCAAGTTACACTAATCATGGCATATTGGTTAAACAATCTACAATACGCAACTTATTTACTCATAACATGCATGGCTAACCTTATATATATATATATAAAGAGGGTGTGTGTGTGTCCTTGTACAGGGTTATAGCCTAGTATTGAAATGTTAAACCTAGTTTTAGTTCAGCATTTACATGCAAAGTCTAAAAATAAGCTAACATTTAAAACAGTAAAATATTAACATAATGCAGTCTCAGATTTTAGGATTTTGAAATATCGCAACCCATCTCAATGGTCATAATACATCCTAACATGATAGAAATGAAACCCTAACATACTATCCATATATTTATCTATGCACACAGTTCAATATTACATGTTAAATCTGAAATTTAACTAAACATGGAAATCAATGTAAAAATGTTAACATGTAACTAGTTTTCAGGGTTTTGGAGAAATTTGAACATTAAAAACCAACTCAATGTTTATCACAACTAACATGTAAGAATATGAAACATAAATTTATATCCATACTTCCCACAAGGTATATAGCTCAAATATTACATTTAAGAAATAAAACAGCAATTTGAACTAACATTTGGAATCCCGCATCAAGGGTTAACATGCACACAGTCTCAGATTTTACAAATTTAAACACAAAACTCAACCAAAATTTTGAATTGAAACCCCACGTATAACATACATGTGCAGTGATTTAAACATAACTAATAATATAAAATTTATATTTAAATTACGAATTTAAACATAGAAAAGCAGAGAACCAGAAATATTGGAGTTTTGACAATTTAAACATCAACAACATATTAATATGTATTTAGATAGGTAGAAAAATCAAGTGTAGCATGCATACGTGTTAGGCAAAGTGTCTGCTATATATATTCATATACATATTCTCATGTCCTAATATAAAAAAAAATATTTCTACGTTAAGACTAACATTTAGATTCCTACCAAGATTGCAAGCAGGTGATTGACGTAATCAAGGCAGTTTTATTATTATTATTATTATTTAATACAAAAATAATAGCAAGGAAGAAATAACGATAAAATCTGTTTTGCTTATCTATTTAAAGAAGAACCATTTTGAAATCCAGAGCTAAATTATCAAATCCAAGATAAAGTCTAGCAAAATTATCGATTCATTGCATTAAGAAGAAACTCATAGCAAGAAGTTACGCAAAGGTTTATAAAAACAAGCAAACCTACTCTTAAGTTAAATAATAAGAAGCAAACAAAACAAAACAATTAATAATTAATTTTTTTTGAAGGACAGAAACAAAAGTAGAGAAAACATGTTTCGAAAACATTTAAGGTACAATCTGATAATCATATGCGTCTGTCCAAAATCATGGTACACTAAATCCTCGTCATACTAGTAAATAAGGCTACGATAATCACAGAGTCCTTGACTTATGCACATACCTCTAGAATCGTGGTATTTAACATTTTTGCGGTGCCGCTAGCTTGGCTGCGAAAACCTTAAATTTCCACACCCGAAAAATATATCCAGAGTCAGACTATATGTCCTCACCATGCTGGCTAATGTGACTATAGAAGACTAGATTCCATAACATAGATGACCTAGCCCATATAATTTTATCTTGTCAAAAAAAATTAAATTAAATCAACAATGAATACCCATAAATCAAATCAAATTTATCAACGAACTTCAAAATTCAAAATGAACAAAATCCATCAAAATATAACTCGGATGCAACAGCTATCATCAAGATTCAAAATTCGACAACCATTCATCAAAATTAATGAATACAACTCAAATTCAACCATAATCCATCAAAATCAAATTTAACAACAGTAAGTAAAAATAAATCAAATCAAGGGAAAAAAGAGTTCTCAAATCGAAGTTAAAATAAGATTCTCAAGGGTCGTCCCGGGAATCTCTCAAGGGTCCTAACTGTGATTGAGTACCTTCAAAATATATTCTATTCCTACTGCAGGCTGTAGTGGTACTCTAGCTCGAATACCACTACACAAACTCGACCTGCATGGGCCACCACTAAAATGTGTCACGACCCGCACCCTAGAGTTAGGACACGAGAACGTAACAACGCCCAGCCTACGCCGCAGTGTCGACGGTAGAAACGCTGTCCTAGGTCTCAATGCATCTAACAGTATAAGACTAAACAGTTTATACTCCCCGAATGGGGGTGACATAGCAGATACAGTCTCAATCACATCTACGGTAGAGCATGATAAAGATAGATAAAACATGAAATCCAAAATAAATATAGGAGATAGAAGTCTAAGTGTCTAAGATACATAAACCCAGAAATACATCTCAAAACTCAAATACAGTAATCCATAAAGTAAATACAACTCCAGACAAAATGAAATAACTATCTAAACAACCTCTACTGTGTCTCCTCTAGGCTAGCAGGCAATCCCAGGCCATCTGTAAAATTTATCAACAGGTCCAGTCTGGACAGGAGCGAGCACAATACATCTCAACAGTTCATAGCAGGTTAGAAAATATATTCATGCAGTAAAATAAGATACAAGTACTGAAAGAAGTGCAGTATGTAAACAGAGAGAGAAAGCTGTAATAGAAATATCTACTATAAGTAAAGAGCTACCAATGACTAGTGATTTAGAGCACAAAGTCGACATGTGAACGGCTTGATTGTACATGACTATACTAGAGAGGCGTACATGGCTATTCTACTTTAGAATTGTTCACATGGCTATTTATACTCCCCCGTACCCCCAATTAATACACAAGGATCAAACCAGGTTATGTTATATGATGCTATGTAACAGCCCCCGAAGGGTAGTAGACCCCGAAGGTGATACATAGTAGTCCCATAAATGGGATAAGAATTCTAGGAAGACTCTACGATCATAAGAGTATATGTCGTAAGTGATCAAAGAACCAATGAAGCATATGATACGCCATGTAAGTGAAACACACAGAACATGTAGTACCCGATGCTCCCTAAGGATAACATCTCAAGAAGGGATCTATATAGTACCAATCCATGTGACCAACGTGACAGTACAAGTAAAGTAATCTACTGCAGGAAATAATTCTAAGCAGGATATAAAATGATCAGAGAATGTACTCGCCTCGATAACCTGAACAGCTGATAAGTATAGGGGGTCCAACTGAAGCCACAGAGTCCTATTTAAAGCAACACATGTTACAAGGTATCTGGCTCCTAATTAGAACAGCACAAGTCACAACATGTCCAGAAGGGTAATATAAAGTACTATAATGCATTCTACATGAATCTAGGTCAAACTAGGCCAAAGTCAACCCTTGGTCAACTCTGGTCAACTGCACTAGTCAAATTAGGTCAAACTAGGCCATGTCCTAACCCAGTAAGTCTTACTAGGCCTAACCAAGACTATCCTAGCAAGCACACATCAATACAAGGCTATACAAGCCAACATACACCCAACTCTATATAGCATGCAATTATTCAATACTCAAATAGGCAAGAATTCACATTGGATATACACTAGGTAATCTATTACTTTAAGCTATATATGTCTACACATATATACACATGCATATATTGGTATTCAACATTAGGTCTATAATCATGACATTTCAAATGGTTATATAAACTTATATATTACAACACAATATGCTAACATATATATAATATACATACATAGCTAAGTTAACTATATTCATAAATACTTATTTAAGAGGCTATGTGTGTGTATGTGAACATGGCAAAAGGGCAAGTGAGGGTTAAATGGGCATACATAGTGTATACATATCAAAGAGTGTCAAAGTGTAAGTGAACAATGTGTCAAGTGTGATAGTGTCAACATAGTATAAGGGGGTACATGAGGCAATATAGGATTTGTGTTAACATAGAACATTACATCTCATTAACTTGTATATTGCATACATTACATCTATTATTACATTACATTCATGCTTGCATTCATTCATCATTCATTATTCTCTTGCACCACTATATGCACCATACATTACATACTATGGAACCTACATATTCATTACAAGTCATACTTATGCATGCTTACATTAGATAGGATACTTACACCTCATACATCATTTATTTAACTATTTACTCATGCTTGTATTCTCTATTTAATTACATAATGTATATATATTAACATGGGTTAAAATCAAATAGAATATTATATTACACACAAGGGTGCACAAAATGCATATGTCGAATAGTAACTCCTACTAATAATCAATACTGTACCATCTTAGCATGAATTAAAATTTAGGATTAAAGTATGTTATAGATCTATGTGTTAGCTTTCCGAAACTTAAACGGATCGTGTTTTCGTTTCCGAAAACTCCCGGAATCACGAAAACACCGAGATCGCATTTGTCTTTTGTACAGCTGACACTCAAATAATTCTCCGAAAGTTACAAAAAGAATTAGGCCTATTAATACATGTTTTTGGAAAGCTAACTTCAATATGCTTCTTTTAAAAAAAATGGGAGATTAAACCAAGCTTTGAGCTAGAAGTTATGATTTCTAAGTTAGGCTGAAGTTAAAAAGTGGATAAAAATCATGACGGATTTAGGTAGTTTGAGACAAAAGAACACAAGTATAACATAATATATCAAGAACTCACTCTCTACACTAATATGTATATGAGACACTATAGAACACATCTCCAATACAAAAATATGAGATTAAATATGTAATAATTCATTCATACATAACAATAACACATAGTGTGTCCAAATTTGGGATTTTCCCACATGGACACAACCACAACACAAAGGACACTCCTATGACCTCCAAATGGACACGAAATGGACACAAATGGAGAACAACTATGGGGTCATTCCTATGGGTTCAAAATAGACCATATGCATGAGAAAATGAAAAGAGAAGGGATTTATACCTCCGGTAGATCGAATCGAAGAAAAGCCTTCCCGGAGTGACACCGACACGTAGAGATTCCAAAAGGACACGAACGAGCTCCGAATCCTCCCAAACTTGGGTAGCTTCCTCCTTGGCTAGAATGGAGAAGGAAAGAAGAAGATTTGGTGGAAATAGAATAATTTGGTGGAGAAATTGCTAGGGATTGCTCTCTAGGAATTTGGGGAAGAACAAGAAAGAGAAAAATAGATGGATAATAACAAATGGGAGGCTCAACCCTATCCTTATTGTGGCTGGCCATAAAGGTGGTTTGTCCTATTAGGAAAAGTCCAAAAGCTTTTAGTCTATTTACTAATACATTGGTAAGGGGTTAAGTCGGGGGTAGTTTGGTCAATCCTAAAACACTAATCCATATTAATACTAACCAAAATAATTAGTCTAGTCACTAACTAAAATTAATATCATGTGGACTAAAATTAATATTATGTGGGCCATGCCTAACTAGTGTGTGGGCCCGCTAGAGTCAAAACTACCCCGGGTCCGATACAAGTCGGAATGAGTTGAAATTCGAACCCGACTCAAATAACCCCAAAATATTACAATAAATAAATAAATAATTCTAAAATAATTTAAAAATGAAAATGACAAAAATCCCTATTTCTGGAAACTGGGGGTGACACCACCAGGTACCCAAGTTCTTCTATGCTTTTCTTCGATTATATGTGACTATATTGTGATCTATAAAATCCTATAGAAAGCCTATACGACCCTCTCGAAACCCCATTAAGTAGATTCGAGTATAGGAAGACAATCGATCTAGAAAAATTGATTCAAATCAAGGAAAAACTGCCGAAGACAGCACGTAAATACAGTCCCAAACCCTTATTTGGAAGACAAATTTTGCCGATCCTTGTCAGTTTCGAGAATCTGCCTAAACAGATTTATTGACAACATATACGAGATGGAAACCCCACTTTTAGTTTTATTTATCATCGATTAATTTGTGATTAAAACAGTTTCAAACTTTTAGGAAAAAACTAGTTTTCGAATTACGAATTTCAATAATTTTCACTGATACGGCGTGCGTCCCGACAAACTAGGCGACGTGATCATAACCCATAAGCATCAAAAGACGCGTATGAATGTTGTCAACATAGAATTCAACAAAATTCGATTTTGTTGTGTGGCGTGACGAAATAGAGGCGTATCGGTCGAGATACCCCGTATTGACCCTTGCAAACTAGCCTATAACTTTCTGCACGTTCGTCATCTCGAAATGAAACTTACGATATCAGGACCATGTCATCTTTTTGGTCCTGTGAGCCAAGTTTGGTCCGATTCTGAGAAGGTCGACCAGAACGCTACTTTGGCGGGCCCGCGACCCTATCTAACGGGCAAATTTGTGCACGACCACCGGAATCCAACTTTGGATATACGGTTGGCTTCGTATCGTCAAACTAGACCCGTAAACATATAGTTGATGACTTTAGAGACCGTAGATACTGGCACACTTTTCGGTGCAAACGGGTCCAACGTGGACATCGTTTTGACCAAAAATTACGATTTTGCTCCTGTATCCAAAATTGGACTTTTGGGTAGGTATTTTTAGACATATCTTTTATACCAAAAATGTTCATGTGTTTATTTCAGCATCGAAGACGTTTGCGGGACTTGACTTTGTTGCTTCACTATTCTGACGATCTGCATGTGTGGACTTGCCATTCTGCACACTACCTCCAGGCAAGGTACATTGCCATGTTACTGCTTATAAATATTGCATCTTATTTTTAGTTATTTCATATTACTTACCTTTTGTTTACTTTTAGTTCTTCCAGTTGCATCTTTGTCACGGTCAAGATTTACTTACTTGCTTTCAGTTATATATGATGCACATGCTAGTAGTTTTCTTTCGTGTCTTTAAATTGCATATGAACCTAGAGTTAAGGGACTACCTTGTCAGTATGTAAGTCATAAACCTTGACACAGTTGTACCACGAGGTATGTGTGAAATATGAGTAACATATAGAGGTACTTGTGTGTTGGTGATCACCGTACGCATGCGTTAGGTTTAACTGCTAATAGAGGCATGTAGGAGACTTGGAAGTTAGTAGAGGTACATGGTCATGGATATGACTTAATAGGTGCATAGGATGGGAAGAATATTTCTTTATCATATGGGCTACTATTACACTTTTTTTATTACCGGAAGCTCCGCTGGAGATACGGTCTTATATACCCCTTTATCATGTACTTTCTGGCGTATGAGGTTCGTGGAATGTTATGCTTTGAGGTCCCAGTTTGCCATTAAAATATTTGAATTAGAATTTCAATCATAAACAGAACATTGTTACAATGTAGGACTCAGATGTAGTCCTAGGAGTATACTTTTATTTTTATCTGGGTTACTTGTGTCGATGGAGCGAGTGGAAATGCGTTGACTCCGTTGACGATTTGACGACGATTTTAGATTCTCTGAAGGTCTAGGTTGCTCTAGATGCCAGAGTGTTATGAGGAGAAGCGGACGTTAAGTCTCTGTTCTCTGCCTCTGTGGAGGTGCTTCTCCCTGAGTATATATGTCTACCTTTGTCTGTGTGTCTGTGAAGAAGGAAGTAATCTCTCTATTTATAAGTAGCAGGTTGGGCTGCTCATGCGCGCATATATAGGATGCGCCTGTACATGGGAATGCCACGTGGCTAGAGCTGGCGGGGGCGCATGGTTGATGCTCCATAATTTGGGGATTGAATCCTTCCTATTGCGCCTGTGGTGCAGAAGAGCTGACACGTGGCGACTGAGAGGATTCTTCGGTTGCTGAGATCTGGGTAGTTAGCACCCCTTCGTGGACTGAACTAAGTCAAAGGACACGTGGCATATGTGGCTCAAAGATCTCGAATTCGGTGGAGAGTGATCTGACAGGATGTGCCTAGGATTGGGCGCATGTAGAGGGCTTTAGCTGTTGTTTTAGGATCAAGAGCGAGTCCAAGCGCATGGCTTTGAGGTACATGCAAAGATTTAGGCGCATGGCTGTGGTGGCGCATACGCTTTGGTTGGCCACGTGGCAAGGCAGCTCGATCGAATAACTCTAAAGGGTTGGAGACTCCTGGGGGACGTGTTGCCGCATCTGTCAAGCGGTATTAAATGTTCGATATTACAGGCACATGGGCTTCTGTCGGCCGGCCTGTCACTCAGCATTAAATGCTCGGATTATGGGCTCGATCTCTGTTTTGGGCACATCAGAAGGAGGTGCAGGGATTTGCCATACGGCGCATCCACCTAGGCCCGACTGTTGGGTTCCCAATGTTTTGATTGTGCATGTTGACTGGGCTGATTTCGAAGGGATAGGTTCATCACCATGAATGCAAATTCATTGCATAGATTCGGAGAGCCCGCTGTCAGACCCGCACCCTAGAGTTAGGGCACGAGAACGTAACAACGCCCAGCCCACGCGCAGCAGTGTCGGCGGTTGGTTTAGAACGCTGTCCTAGGTCTCAATGCATCTAACAGTATAAGACTAAACAGTTTATACTCCCGAATGGGGGTGACATAGCAGAATGTAAACTCAATCACATCTAAGGTAGAGCATAAAGAAAGATAGATAAAACATGAAATCGAAAAGAGATACAACAGATAGAAGTCTAAGTGTCTAAGATACAAACTCAGAATACATCTCAAAACTCAAATACAGTAATCCATAAATACAATTCAAGATGACTGAAAATAAACTATAAGAAAAACCTAGCTATCTATGCAACCTCTACTGTCTTCTCTAGGCTAGCAGGCAACCTCCAGGCTATCTGTAAAATTTATCAACGGGTCCAGTCAGGACTGGAGCGAGCACAGTACATCTCAACAGATCATAGCAGGTTAGAAAATATAATCATGCAGTAAAGTAAGATACAGGATCTGAAGAAATACAGTATGTAAACAGAGAAAAGAGAACTGTAATAAAATATCTACTATAAGTAGAGAGCTAACAGTGGCTAGTGAGTCAGAGTACAATATAAACATGTGAATGGCATAGAAGATTCTGGGAACTATACTATAGAGTGATTCTGGGAATGCACTACTTGGATATTATTCACATGTTTACTTCTACTCCCCATACCCCCAATCAATACACAAGGATCCAACCAGGTTATGTTATGATTCCATACAAAGGCCCACAAGGGGTGATACATGGATATCCCATAAATGGGTGATTCTGGGAATGCCCATAATGGGGTGATTCTGGGAATGCCCATAAATAGGTGATTCTGGAAGACTCTGTGATCATGAGAGTACATGTCACAAGTGATCGAAGAACCGTGAAGCATAGTGATACACCATGTAAGTGAAACGCACAGAATATGTAGTATACAATGCTTCCTGAGGGGATAACATCTCAAGAAATGATCCATATAGTACTAATCCATGTTACCAACGTGACATCATCAAGTATAGTAAATCTAAAGCAGGAAAATAATTCTAACATGATATGAAATGATCAGAGAATATACTCGCATGATATCTGAATGTCCAAGGTAAAGATACTGTCTGAGAAGAGGTATCTGGTCCTAATTAGAACAACACAAGTCACAACATGTCCAGAAGGGTAATATAAAAAGCACTACAATGCATTCTACATGAATCTAGGTCAAACTAGGCCAAAGTCAACCCTTGGTCAACTCTGGTCAACTGCACTAGTCAAACTAGGTCAAACTAGGTCATGTCCTAATCCAGCAAGTCTTACTAGACCTAACCAAGACCTAGCAAGCACACATCAATACAAGGCTATACAAGCCAACATACACCCAACTCTATATAGCATGCAATTATTCAATACTCAAATAGGCAAGAATTCACATTAGATATACACTAGGTAATCTATTACTTTAAGCTATATGTCTACATATATACAATGCATATTGGTATTCAACATTAGGTCTATAATCATGGCATTTCAAATGGTTATATAAACTTATATATTAAACAATATGCTAACATATATATAATATACATACATAGCTAAGTTAACTATATTTATAAATACTTATTTAAGAGGCTATGTGTGTGTATGGAACATGGCAAAGGGCAAGGAGGGTTAAATGGGCACATAGTATACATATCAAAGAGTGTCAAAGTGTAAGTGAACAAAGTGTCAAGTGTGATAGTGTCAACATAGTGTAAGGGGTACATGAGGTAATATAGGGTTGGTGTTAAATAGAATATTATATTTCATTAACTTGTATATTGCATACATTATATATTATTCAATATTCATGCTTGCATCATTAATCATTAGATTCTCTTGCACTACTATATGTACCATACATTAAATACTATAAACCTACATATTCATTAAGCCATACTTATACATGCTTACATTAGATAGGATACATACACCTATCACATTATTTAAAATTTACTCATGCTTGCATTCTCTATTTAATTACATAATGTATATAAATTAACATGGGTTAAAATCAAATAGAACATTATATTACACACAAGGGTGCACAAAATGCATATGCCGAATAGTAACTCCTACTAATAATCAATACTGTACCATCTCAGCATAAATTAAAATCTAGGATTAAAGTATGCTCATAGATCTATGTGTTAGCTTTCCGAACTTTAAACGGATCGCGTTTTCGTTTCCGAAAAACTCCCGGAACGCGAAAACACCGAGAAACGCTTGTCTTTCGTACAGCTGATACTCAAATAATTCTCCAGAAAGTTACAGAAAGAATTGGCCTATTAATACATGTTTTTGGAAATCTAACTTCAATACGCTTCTTTTAAAAAAAACGGAAGATTAAACCGAGCTTTGAGCTAGAAGTTATGACATTTCTAAGGGCTGAAATTAAAAACGGGATAAAAATCATGACGGATTTAGATAGTTTGAGCCAAATAATACACAATATATATCCTAATTATCCACAACAATAAGACAATAATAATATGAGGAACATACTCACAAACTTGATTATATAATCATCATGAACCATTTTTACATATATAAATATAGATACACTCTCATTACAATATATATATATATATATATATATAATATATATATATTTATATTATATAGATATATATATATATAGAATATATAATATTATATATATATATATATATATATATATATGTTACATGAACACATCTATAAGAGATACATGAATGAAATGTAAAGTACTCAAGAACACATCTCTACATATTCAAATCTGAGATTTAATATGAATTAATTCATTTAATCAATATTTTAAATATAAAGTGTGTCCAAGTTTGGGGGTTTTCCCCATGAACACAAGACACAACAATAATACAATAGAAATCCCTAAAGGAACATAATGGACACAAGGACACAAAATAGGGACACAACAATGGGGGTCTTCCTATGGTTAAAACTTTCTAAATGTAAAATGGAGAAATAAAAGAGAAGGAAATATTACCTAAGGAGAGAAAATCCAGGAGAAAGGCTTCTTCCTTGGGAGAGCTTGAGAGCACTTGGGGAAGAAGACTTCTCAAAAAAAGAAAATGAGATGGTAGTCCTATTAGGGCCGGCCACAATGGTTATCCCCCCTCATGAATATTACAAGTTGCCCCTCCCTTAGTTACAAGTGTTTAAAACAATTTTGGTTAGGTTTGGGGGTAAAAGGGTCAAAATAAAAACTCTAAATGGTTAACCTAATAATTAGGATTATGACTAATCTTTCTAACATGACTAATTAAAATGTGGGCCATGGCTAACTAATGCATGGGTCCAACTAGAGTCTAAGTTACCCCGGGTCCCCGTTACAAGTCGGATTGAGATGCAATTCGAACCCGACTCAAATAATCCCAAAACAATATCATAAATAATAAAATATATCAAAATAATTCAAAGAGGTCAAATGCAAAAAATATCCTTAGGCCAGAAATGACATTAAAATATCATAATCACATGGTTAGGCTCTAGGTCAAACAGTCTCTAGGGTTTCACTAGCAAAACGTCAAAACCACAAGTCATTGATTTAAATAATTTTAAAATAATTTAAAATCACCAAAAATTATATCATTAAATATCATTAAAAATTATAAACACGAAATTTCAAATTACCTCTTTGGAAAACTGGGTGCTACAACTCTACCCACCTTAGAAAAATTTCGTCACGAAATTTAAGATCGATAGTACTCCTTCTAGAGCCTCTAACCTACCAATATCTAAGGTAACATTCCTAACACTGGAATAATAAACGGACATCTAAATGTGTCAATCTAGGAATACCTTCAATACTGCTGCTGTACGGCGGTAATGAAAATTCAATAAAATATGGACTGGAACCTATCCAAGGGACTGACCTATTTTAAAGTGGTCTTAACTAAGGATGAAAAGGAACTGATCATAGGCTATAGGTATGCTCAAACTATTATCTTCCTATTAACCATCTATTAATACATTCTATTACCATAGGAACGATGCATTACTAAGACATATAGGCCCCTATCTCTCATAACACATTTATACTCACCAAAAGACTAAGATCCTATCAAGGCTGATACTATAATCTCTCATAAATCTCATAAGCTATATGTTTATAGACACACATCCCCACATCAAGGACTAACCTATATATATCTACAACTGATACTAAGGGGTGACGTCCCTATTCCCAACAATCAAGGTCTAAAATTTTATCTAAATCATGCAATTTGAAGGAATAGTATACAAGGTCAGGGTCATACGTAGCAGTTGGAAGTCTCACCTAGGTACACTAATCATTCTAGTCAAAACAGTCTATGGATCAACACACAAAATAGGGTGTCCTAATTGGAAAGGTAAGGCAACAACAATCATCAAGGTTGTAGGGCTGTCTACCATCCTATATAAAAATTGGTCATTAACAAGCAACTAAGAAATTATTAAAAGGTTACTATTCCATAAAATGGCAAAAATTGAAATTTAGGCAACAGATCACAATAGATTTTGTCTTGACACGATCTAAGTGATCAACGGGATAAAACGAGATTGGACAAGAAGGGAAATCAATGAAATCAAAGTATGAGCACGAGCATCCAATGATGGAGGTCAGGTCATGATTAAATTTAATTCGACTGAGTACGAATACGAGGTCATAGGCGATGAAAAGATTTCAAGGAGAATTGTCAAGGCTGTCGCGAATGAGACTCTAGGGTCAAGTTTAACTATGTCTCCATTCTCGTAGATTGATATATGAAAAGCGAACCAAAGTGCAATAGGTTGATCAGACCATGTACCGGTTCTGATTAGACAATATGTTGTGGGTGGCCACCCAATAAAATAGCATGACACGCTCGAAAATAGATAAGCTTGCAAAACTAAGGCTAATTTAGCAGCACAAGATATAAGGGTGGTAATAATGAAAGGAATTAACATAGTCCAAGTTCTTAACCAACGGGTCAAGTAA
>JANAVB010027798.1:9130917-9450746 GCA_029216955.1 Iris pallida
TGAAGGGACCTATGACATAACTATGCCGCTCTCACCAAAATTAAACAGAAGCCCAATGAGACAGCCGAACGTTTCATCGAGCGCTTCCGACGAGAGGTACTAAAAATGCCTCTGGGTACCCCTAGCGCATTGACTATATATACTTGCAAATCAAACATGTTACCTATAGTTAGCATGTGGACGGGACCTACATAATTTCAAGATTAGGGTTCCTTCATTATAAGTGCCACAGTAGTTGAAGACAGTGCTGAGAAATTTAAGCAACTAGGCACCCCGATGCCGAACCTCGATAAAGATAAGCATCCTGCTACCACCAGCGGTAGTCACCAAAACAATCGTAAAGACAAAGAAGCTTTAGCCATCAATGTAGGTCAGCTAGCACCTATGGCAATATCACCTCCATAGAGGGCAGCACCATGACCTAAGGAAAAGTATTCCTTCGACGACGATGATGTCATGAGCATATTTGATTGCTTGATTAAAGCAATAAGCTTCAACTACCAGAGATCAAACGGCCAGACAAAGTAGGTAAGACTGACAATCCTAAGTATTACATGTATCACAGGTTTTTGGGTCATCTAACCAGAGTATGCTACGCACTTAAAGGAAAGATCCAAGAAATGGTCAAAGTTAAAGCAATTACTCTCCGAAAAGATGAAAAAATGGTGACAGCCAACATCGTCTCTCTACAATTTGGAGACTTCTCTCCTCAGCTAGTCCCTGATGGTGTTGTCCCGATACCTAAGGCAACTATGGAGATCATCAACCTCCCGTCGGTATGAAGTGACGGATTAGTGCACACAGCCAAAGGAAAAATCATATGGGTTCATTCAGACCTCATCGCCGAATTCGAACAGAAAGCAAATGTCTCTTCTGTCAAGTCGAAAAAGCCGACCAAGTACAAATCATGCAACATAACTTCAAGTGAGCACTCCTCACTTGATGGCCGTGTTCCCCCTTTGAAAGCTACTTTTATCCTGGCAGGATCCACGTCTTCCTCTTCAGAGACTGCCCTGTAGATGTCAGAAGTCAACTACCAATCTGAATTCCATCGATACAGTCAGCAATCTCGTGAGCTGATGATAAAGATGGGATATGATTTTTAGAAAGCACCAGGTTTGAATAGTAGAAAGGGGTCTCTGATACATCTCTACAACTTCAAGATAACAGGTCTCCAATCGGACTGGAATTTAGGATATATCACATATTCCCTCATAAAAGAAAGAAGTCCCCCAAAGTCAAGGCACGAGTGAAGACCTGTAACATGGTTTCTCTCTCACCTACGTGAAGTCTTGATCGGTACTAGATCTGGAAGACTCTACCTCAGAGACTACCCAGATGGTTAAGAGAATGAAGTTGTCAATCCTCCTCCTACTTTTGATGCTCTTCCACCATCAGCTCCACCAGCTAATTCGGTCCGCACCCACTTTTTGCGATGCGAGTGCGTGCGCAAGCCAGCTACGTATTAAGCGGACTCCAGCCTAACTTGAATACGTATACGCTGTCCATAATAGGGTATCATATCTAATATAGTAAGTTAAACTATATCTCAATCCACAAGAAGAATATAAGATAAGAATGAATGAATATTATAGTTCATGGTCTGTAGCCCACTAGCATATATGTCACGACCCGGTCCCAATTGCTTGGGTTCGGATCATGCCCAGCCTGCACCGTTGTTGAGACGGCGGCAGTAAGCTGTTCAGTAGCAGGTAACCATACAACAACACTATATTTGTCACAACTCAACATTCGGAAATTTAAAACTTTATTAAACTTTTACATGAAATAAAAGATACAACTTAAACCATTTTTTTACATACATCATGAATAAAAGAAAACTCTAGGCAATACAGCTCAGCAATCTCGAATTCCTCGTCTTGGGATCGCGTAACAAAGCCTCATCAGTGATACCTAAAATGTTGGGTCTCCAGTCAGGAGGGAGCAAAGTACAATTACGAATATCCAATAATTCAAATAATAATTTGAAATTTGCAATGTTAAACAATTTGAAATACTTTAACAATATTTTTCACAATTCTACAATTGAAAACAATGTGATTTGAGTAGGTAACGAACTATGACCGGCTTGGGATGATTCAATTATATCCTAATGATACGGTCCGGCCTATCCTCGTGTATAGGAGGAATCAGCTCGCACAATCAATGATACAATATAGGGGTATTGGTCATAGACGCTACACTACTCCCCCAATATCCCGAGTCAATCAGATTCAATCAATGAGTCAATATTCAAACTCTAGGAGAGAGTTCCGTGTAGCAATGTGGTTTAAAATTGCAATAAAACAATTACTAGATAAATTACCAAATAGACATAACTGCACTTGCCTTTGTTTTAGAATAACTGGATAGACGAGTCGGTACCGAGGAACTAGGTCAAACACTTCCTCGAAATCCTATATTTGAGATTCCAGACTTAGAAACAATATTCAACCCATATCTAGATGTGCTAGTTACAATCTCTAGTAGTAATGTCCTAATCAGGTTTTAAGTTGTATTAATCTACAGCTAACGTTTACGTCGCAACAACGTGCGTTTGATTAAACCGGTTAATTGGATTATTTGAAAATAACACGAGAATCAATTTAACTTGGGAAAACTTTGAGTTTTTGTAATATATTTATAAAAATACAGTTTCTTTTAGTGATAAATCGTGAACTAGTTATTTGATATTATTCTATTCATTTTAACTAAATTCGTAATTAATTAGTAATTCGCGCTCTAATTTACGATTATGCGACTAATCAAAAACCACCCAAATTCCACATCCACCAGAAAAATAAAAATAAAATAAAACTATGCTACACAATACATTGGCACAGCTAATGGTCCTAGGGTGGGCTTATGCCCTGTACAATTTTCTTTTACATTAAATAAGAGAAAATGACTTAAATTATTAAATAAAGTGCAGAAATTAAATAACTATAATAAATAGCCTAGATATTAATTAAAATAATTAAAAAGAAAGCTAAGAGTCTCAGACTCGGTCCATTCCTCAAAATTCGGCTAATACCACAACGTCCGGTCGGACCGGTGCGTTTGCATTTCGTCGGGGCCCACAGACCGGTACGGTCGTCGCCCGAAAATCAGTTTAGAAATTCATTTTCGAAAGCCAGTTTTTGAAATCAATATAAATATAGTTTTTGTAAAAATTTGGGCAGCACTTCCTCTATTTCGGGACAAACCCAAAACTGGGAAATGCGCCACGGAAAACCTGCAAATATTTCCAACCCAAATAATCCACAGAATATATCCACCAAAATAATTCCAAGCCACAGAAAGTAATTCTCAATCCACCGAACTTCCCGAAATGTCCGGGAATCCCATAATCAACCAATTCACACCAAACCAGCAGGTAGAATACAGGAAAATACGCTAACGTAGCTAATCGAAAATATAACGCAGCTAACCGGATTTCCCGAAGGGAATCCGGGGACCGATTTCATCACCGACTCTACGGGAGGGACGAACTACTGTGATTACCAAGAAATTACCAAATTCCGTTGGCGGGGAGCCGTGGGAAAAATCTTGGGAAAAATCCGAAACAAAGTTCGGCAGCAGGTCGAAGATCCCGAACAGCGGGAGAGGGCTCGCGAGCAGATCTGGCTCGCGGGAAACGGCAGCAGCACACCGGAAGGGCGCGGCCAAGGGAAACGGCGCGCGGACAGTGGCGGTGGGGAGCCGCGGAAATCAGCGGGAAACGCCGGCGGGGTCGCGCTGGACGACGGGGGACAGCGAAGAACCGCGAACAGCGGCTGCGGCGCTGGGGCGGCGGAGCACTGACAGCGCGGGGGCACGCTGTCGGCCGAGGTCGATGACGGGGACGGCTGCGGCGGGGAGATCCGTCGGGGAGCTCGCGCACAGAGGCGCTGGCCGCGGAGCTAGGGCAGCGGCGGGGAAGCGGATCGCCGGAGAGGCGACGGAAAAGTGGATCTGGACAGCGGGGTACGCTGTCGGAGTCGGTCGGAAGGCCCACGCGCGCGCGGAGAGGGGCGCACGGCCGCTGGCTTCGCCGGAAATGGTCGGCGGACAGGGACAGCGCCGGGTGGCGCGGGGGAGGCGCGGGGAGCCGGCCGCTCGGGACGAAAGGGGGCGCGGGCTCGGATGGCCGGGAAGCGGCGCGGACGGCGAGGGAACCGGTCGGGCTCGGCCGAGACCGGGGCGGTAGCGCGCGGGGAGGGCCGCGCTCAGGGGCGGTCGGAAAGAAGTTCGGCGCGGGGAAGGCTCGCAACTAGGCAGGGGAAATTTGGGGGTTAGGGTTAGGTGCTCGGGAGGGAAGATGGGTTTTAGGAAGTTTTGAGAGAACGGAGAAATGGAGAGGGAGAGAGAGAGAGTTGAGATTTTAATTCTCTCTTCCTGATGAGAGAAGTGAGTACGAGAGAGAGTGGGGAGTTGTAAGAGTAAAATAAAGGGAAGTTGTTGCTCTTTAGTGGAGAGTAGCAAAAGAGGGGGAGGAAAAATAGGAGTGGGTTGGCTGTTGAGTGAACGTGAGCTGGGGAAAATAAATTAGGAAATTGAAGAATGGGTGTAGTGCTGTGGGGGTTACTGGAAGGGGAAGAGGAGTGGTTTTCAGGAGGAAATAAGGGTGGTGGTTACGTGGGAATAAACGTATGGGGATGTGAAAGGGTGTTGGAGGAAAGGAAGGAGTCTGATCGTGGGATAGGTTGGGGTGCTGGTCCTACGGGACCAGCTATAACTATATATATATATATATATTTTTATAAATAATAAGAATTTAGAATTTAGGAAATAGGATTGGGTCCAGGTCTGGGTTCGGACTCGGATCTGGATCTAAATCAAAAATCCATGTTGTTAATAATTTTGAAATAATTTGCACCCAAAAATATTTAATAATAATAATAATAATATGAAATACTAATTATCACACTAAAACACTATTAATAATTAATTACAAAAATATGGGTTTCACAATCTTCTCTCCTTAGAAAATTTCGTCCTCGAAATTTAAAAAGTAGGGTAGGAGAATCAAACAAGTACATGTACTGCGCCTGTAACTCAGGTCCAAAAAAATAAGAATTTCCAAAGCAGTCGTGGATGAGACGGTTTAGGGATAAGTTTCATTTATGATATCATCCGTGTAGAAAATACAAAAGCGAACCAAAGTACACGAGATTGATCAGACCATCATGCACGGGTCCTGATTTAGACAATATATTAGTGGGTGCACCCAATAAAATATCATCATGATCAAGCTTGATTTAAAGAGATAGCTTGCAAAACTAGGCTAACTTAGCAGCATTAGTCAAATTTAGAACGGAAAAAAAAAGGATAAGGAATAGGAGTTTAAGTGATGGTTCAAATTCTGATTACTTCTCATCTCTGACTAGACTTGCAACTGGTTTCTCTGGCACTGAAAGGTTGATTCCAATCTTCAGCTCTAAATTATCCAAAATGTGACTCATATCCGCAATGTAATGTCTGAGCTGTGACGTAGAAGACGTTGCACATTCTCAAGATTAGCTGGTAGAGCTAACTGGTACGCTACTTCCAACGCGTCTTAAACTTCAAATGACCTGATGTACCTGGCCTCAATTTCCAGCTCCGTCGAAACTGATTGTTCCTCTGGTAGGAGAAACTTCACCAAATGCAATTTGGTCTTCCCAGGACCTACCAAATTCCGAGACGCAAAATCTCAATACATCTTCAAGCGTCTGGATTGACCTCTCTGATTGCTCGTCCCGCGGTACTCCATGAATCCGGTAGATGTGCTTCCCGTACAATGCTGCCCACTTCTTAGTGGATAAACCAACTTTGATGGAAAATAAAGTGTGCCGACTTAGTCAGTCGGTTTATAATAATCCAATTGGTTCCCTTCCCTCCTTGGGAACAAGGCAATCCTTACTCAAAGTTCATTGTTATATCTTCTATTTCTACTCCGAATTGTCCAGCGGCTTCAACAAGCTTGTTGTCCTCTTGCTAATTTCCTCATGTTGACAAATTCATATCTAATCCCATACCTGGAATTGTCCTTCTTTATTCCATAACACCAACCAATGGAGGCATATTCCGATACATCTTATTATCTCCTGAATATATGGAATACTGCGACTGGTGCATTTCTTCCTTCAACTCGTTCCTCCGTTTGTCAGCCGATACGCAAAGTCTCGCACCCTTCTTCAGAGTTCCACTGCTGATCAATTTAGAAACCCTCAAGTGTTCCTGCCAACACTTGATCTCTGAGCCTGCAAAGTGCCTCGTTTTGAAACTACGATCTCTTGATTTTTTGTCCCTCAGCCTCGAACTTCATCAATACTGAATTAGCATCCAGCTCCGTCCTTCTATCTCCAGGTAGTATAACCTCCAGTCCAAACTTCTCGATACAGGTCGATGTCGAAAACCTTCATCTGCTTCAACCATCTTCTTAGTCTAACATTCAGCCCTTCCTGAGTGAAGACATATTTCAGACTTTGGTAGTCCGTACATATTTTTACTCCCTTTCCATAAAATCATGCTTCCATAGCTTCAAAGTAAAGATAATTACAGCAATTCCAATTAGGAGTGGGATAATTCTTCTCATGAGTCTGTAGTTGCCTACATGTGTAAGCAATTACTTTCCCATGTTGTTGAAGAACGCAGCCCAGTCCTTTTCCAGAGACATTACTGTAAATTGAGAAACCACCGGTTCCTGCGGGTAGCGCAAGGATTGGTGTAGTAGTAAGTCTCTTCTTTAGCTCCTCAATGCCGCCTGGCAATCTTTCGTCCAGATGAACTCTTCATTCTTCCAAGTGAGCTTCATCATCGGCTCAGCAATCTTGGCGAATTCCTTCATGAACTTCTGATAGTAGCTAGCCAAGTTCAAGAAACTTCCGAATTGAACTTGGGGTATACCACTTTTCAACAGCAGCTATCTTCCATCGAAATTTCTTCTCTTGATAACATGGCCAAAAATTCACCCTGTCAAAATTCCACGTTCAGGTAAAACTTACCATAAAACTTCTTTTTTTCTCAAAGTTTCCAAAACTTCCTCAGGTGTTCTTCATGCTCTTCTTCAGCCTTCAAATATATCAGAATGTTATCTATGGAGAAGATAAACTGATTCAAATACTCATGAAAATCTCTGTTCATGAGATTCATGAACACAGCAGAAACATTTGTTAGTCTAACGTCCTGACCACAGAAAACTACCCATACTTGGTGTTTGAACGCCGTCTTGGAAATGTCCTCTTTCCTGACTTTGATTTGATGGTAGTCAAATCTTAAGTCAAACTTCGAAACACCCTAACTCCACACAAACAGATCAAATAGATCCTCGATCTGGACAGAGAGTACTTGTTCTTTAGTGTCTGGTAATCGATGCACATCCGTTGTTCCATCCTTCCGGAGCACAAACAAGATAGGTACTCCCTAAGGTGAAGTTCCACTCTGAATAAATCCTAGAGCCTTCATTGATCTGGTCCTTCATCTTCTATGAACCCCGAGTCTGCATCATGCCTTAATGTAGGAGGCAAGGTCTGCTGGATAGGAAGAGAGTCCCTAGGTTGTGGCCTAACAGGCGTTGCTGGGATAGGTATTCTGGTATGATGAAAAGATAAGGGGCAATCCTTTACCCGATGTTTAACAGATCCATATGCCAAACATTGTCCCAAACTCTTGCGGCAACTAACGGCCTGATGACCAGGCCTCTTGCAGTAGTCACAAGCCAATAACCTCCTACGACAAGACTGCCGGAAAGTAGAGTACTTGATGGGACCCAAATATCTTCTAGATTCAGGGGTATCCCTCCTAAGACGAGGTTCTGCTCCAACTTGGTTTAAGATAGCTAAGGCTACATCATTGACGTTCTTCATGTCTTCTCTCGTGATATTCTTCTGTTCCTGCTGGGCTTCATCTTGAGCTTTCTGGACCTCCAGGATTATTTGAAATAGGGCAACCATTTGGAAGATGTTTGCTGGTACTGGTGGGGGAACAAAATGAATACTCCACCGAGGAAATGCAACTCAGTTTGAGATGAGGTAGGAATCGCCAGTGTAGGGAAAACTTCACTGGATGCACTTTAAGGACGGTCAAACAGCCGCGAGGGAAAGGACCCTGGACTTGGTTGAGGAGATGGGGTATGATCCGGAGATGACACCTCATCGCCAGTAGGATTTGGTCAATGGACATTCTCTGGAAGGTTTAGGATGCAAACATAAGCAAGGTATCCTACCAGTCTATAATCAAACAAAAATATTTATTTATAATATATTTCGCTCCTATGTTATGACAAATTGATGTTCTAGTGTTCTAATTGTTTCTAGGTATGTTTTCCTAAGTTGTTGTTCAGACCTGCATGGGCCACCACTAAAAACATGTCACGACCCGGTCCCAATTGCTTGGGTCGAATCGGATCATGCCCAGCCTGCACCGTTGTTGAGACGGCGGCAGTAAGCTGTTCAGTAGCAGGTAACCATACAACAACACTATATTTGTCACAACTCAACATTCGGAAATTTAAAACTTTATTAAACTTTTACATGAAATAAAAGATACAACTTAAACTATTTTTTTACATACATCATGAATAAAAGAAAACTCTAGGCAATACAGCTCAGCAATCTCGAATTCCTCGTCTTGGGATCGCGTAACAAAGCCTCATCAGTGATACCTAAAATGTTGGGTCTCCAGTCAGGAGGGAGCAAAGTACAATTACGAATATCCAATAATTCAAATAATAATTTGAAATTTGCAATGTTAAACAATTTGAAATACTTTAACAATATTTTTCACAATTCTACAATTGAAAACAATGTGATTTGAGTAGGTAACGAACTATGACCGGCTTGGGATGATTCAATTATATCCTAATGATACGGTCCGGCCTATCCTCGTGTATAGGAGGAATCAGCTCGCACAATCAATGATGCAATATAGGGGTATTGGTCATAGACGCTACACTACTCCCCCAATATCCCGAGTCAATCAGATTCAATCAATGAGTCAATATTCGAACTCTAGGAGAGAGTTCCGTATAGCAATGTGGTTTAAAATTGCAATAAAACAATTACTAGATAAATTACCAAATAGACATAACTGCACTTGCCTTTGTTTTAGAATAACTGGATAGACGAGTCGGTACCGAGGAACTAGGTCAAACACTTCCTCGAAATCCTACATTTGAGATTCCAGACTTAGAAACAATATTCAACCCATATCTAGATGTGCTAGTTACAATCTCTAGTAGTAATGTCCTAATCAGGTTTTAAGTTGTATTAATCTACAGCTAACGTTTACGTCGTAACTACGTGCGTTTGATTAAACCGGTTAATTGGATTATTTGAAAATAACACGAGAATCAATTTAACTTGGGAAAACTTTGAGTTTTTGTAATATATTTATAAAAATACAGTTTCTTTTATTGATAAATCGTGAACTAGTTATTTGATATTATTCTATTCATTTTAACTAAATTCGTAATTAATTAGTAATTCGCGCTCTAATTTACGATTATGCGACTAATCAAAAACCACCCAAATTCCACATCCACCAAAAAAATAAAAATAAAATAAAACTATGCTACACAATACATTGGCACAGCTAATGGTCCTAGGGTGGGCTTATGCCCTGTACAATTTTCTTTTACATTAAATAAGAGAAAATGACTTAAATTATTAAATAAAGTGCAGAAATTAAATAACTATAATAAATAGCCTAGATATTAATTAAAATAATTAAAAAGAAAGCTAAGAGTCTCAGACTCGGTCCATTCCTCAAAATTCGGCTAATACCACAACGTCCGGTCGGACCGGTACGTTTGCATTTCGCCGGGGCCCACAGACCGGTACGGTCGTCGCCCGAAAATCAGTTTAGAAATTCATTTTCGAAAGCCAGTTTTTGAAATCAATATAAATATAGTTTTTGTAAAAATTTGGGCAGCACTTCCTCTATTTCGGGACAAACCCAAAACTGGGAAATGCGCCACGGAAAACCTACAAATATTTCCAACCCAAAATAATCCACAGAATATATCCACCAAAATAATTCCAAGCCACAGAAAGTAATTCTCAATCCACCGAACTTCCCGAAATGTCCGGGAATCCCATAATCAACCAATTCACACCAAACCAGCAGGTAGAACACAGGAAAATACGCTAACGTAGCTAATCGAAAATATAACGCAGCTAACCGGATTTCCCGAAGGGAATCCGAGGACCGATTTCATCACCGACTCTACGGGAGGGACGAACTACTGTGATTACCAAGAAATTACCAAATTCCGTTGGCGGGGAGCCGCGAGAAAAATCTTGGGAAAAATCCGAAACAAAGTTCGGCAGCAGGTCGAAGATCCCGAACAGCGGGAGAGGGCTCGCGAGCAGATCTGGCTCGCGGGAAACGGCAGCAGCACACCGGAAGGGCGCGGCCAAGGGAAACGGCGCGCGGACAGTGGCGGTGGGGAGCCGCGGAAATCAGCAGGAAACGCCGGCGGGGTCGCGCTGGACGGCGGGGGACAGCGAAGAACCGCGAACAGCGGCTGCGGCGCTGGGGCGGCGGAGCACTGACAGCGCGGGGGCGCGCTGTCGACCGAGGTCGATGACGGGGACGGCTGCGGCGGGAAGATCCGCTGGGGAGCTCGCGCACAGAGGCGCTGGCCGCGGAGCTAGGGCAGCGGCGGGGAAGCGGATCGTCGGAGTGGCGACGAAAAAGTGGATCTGGACAGCGGGGTACGCTGTCGGAGTCGGTCGGAAGACCCACGAGCGCGCGGAGAGGGGCGCACGGCCGCTGGCTTCGCCGAAAATGGTCGGCGGACAGGGACAGCGTCGGGTGGCGCGGGGGAGGCGCGGGGAGCCGACCGCTCGGGACGAAAGGGGGCGCGGCCTCGGATGGCCGGGAAGCGGCGCGGACGGCGAGGGAACCGGTCGGGCTCGGCCGAGACCGGGGCGGGTAGCGCGCGGGGAGGGCCGCGCTCAGGGGCGGTCGGAAAGAAGTTCGGCGCGGGGAAGGCTCGCAACTAGGCAGGGGAAATTTGGGGGTTAGGGTTAGGTGCTCGGGAGGGAAGATGGGTTTTAGGAAGTTTTGAGAGAACAGAGAAATAGAGAGGGAGAGAGAGAGAGTTGAGATTTTAATTCTCTCTTCCTGATGAGAGAAGTGAGTACGGGAGAGAGTGGGGAGTTGTAAGAGTAAAATAAAGGGAAGTTGTTGCTCTTTAGTGGAGAGTAGCAAAAGAGGGGGAGGAAAAATAGGAGTGGGTTGGCTGTTGAGTGAACGTGAGCTGGGGAAAATAAATTAGGAAATTGAAGAATGGGTGTAGTGCTGTGGGGGTTACTGGAAGGGGAAGAGGAGTGGTTTTCAGGAGGAAATAAGGGTGGTGGTTACGTGGGAATAAACGTATGGGGATGTGAAAGGGTGTTGGAGGAAAGGAAGGAGTCTGATCGTGGGATAGGTTGGGGTGCTGGTCCTACGGGACCAGCTATAACTATATATATATATATATATATTTTTATAAATAATAAGAATTTAGAATTTAGGAAATAGGATTGGGTCCAGGTCTGGGTTCGGACTCGGATCTGGATCTAAATCAAAAATCCATGTTGTTAATAATTTTGAAATAATTTGCACCCAAAAATATTTAATAATAATAATAATAATATGAAATACTAATTATCACACTAAAACACTATTAATAATTAATTACAAAAATATGGGTTTCACAATATATGTCCGATTAGACTCTAAAGAAATAACATGAGCCTATAAAGCTAGTCTAACAAGCAGAGTACAACTAATGGATGTAAATATGTAATCACGAAAGATATCTGAATCTGAAGTAATCAACTATCATCATGATCAGCTAACTAACTCTGTACAATCAACTACCTGAAGGGATCATCAGGTCCTCAAGAGGCTAGCAAGATACATAAAACATGTCTACTAATATGACAGTAAATACATGTACGGAAGATAAGAACAATGCCAGAAGAACATATAAGAAATAACATGTCATATGGAAATGTAAAACTAGACTTGGCTAACAATCAATCAAATAACTCCTATAGACTGTAGTACAATGTAAGATACTCACAATTTATAGTATGTCATAATTGTAGTACAATGCAAGATACTCCCAATCGAGAATAGTCAATCTTAGTATCAATATCCTCTCCTAAAGGAATGCAAGATCATGTAAAATCCTATAGACTGTAGTACAAAGCAAGATACTCCCAATCTATAGTATAACTCAATTGTAATATAATGTAAGATACTTCCAATCGAGAATGGTCAAGTCAGATCAGGTCATACTCAAGATAAGTCCAAGTCCATCAATCACGACCAGGTCAAGTCAATCAAGGAAACATGGCATAATTGGCAACTCTATCAAAAGACACGGTGAACACTAGGAAGACCAATAGACAATCAATGAAAACAACTAATATACCTATACGTGTACGTAAATCTATAAAACAAGAAGGCAGTAGATGATAACCCAAGTAGAATATGTGAAACACATGACAATATAAAAAGAAATACAATAGGAAGAAAAACACATAAATACTGTATAAAGTCGGCAAGGTATACTTGCTTGGTGGTAGCACGTAGAACCAACACTATCCAGTCAATCGACGAGCCACAAAAAGTCAAACTCTCACAACAGTCTCCAGAACTGAAACATATATTTTTAACATGTTCAGAATAGTCAAATTAGCTAGAATAGCCAACCCATAAGTCCAATTCTGGATATAGGGGCAAAATAGTAATTTTGGGTCAAAACGGTATCCGTCATTGGATCCGCTTTGCACCAAAAAATATGCCAGAGCCTATGGTCTCTAAAGTCATCAAACTACATGTTTATTGGTCCAGTTTTTTGATACGAACCCAATGGTATATCCAAAGTTGGATTCTGACGGACCGTGCATAAAATTGCTTATTGGATCGGGTCGTGGGCTCGCCAAAATAGCATTCCGGTCGACCTTCTAAGAATCTGACCAAACTTGGCATACAGTACCAGAAAAATGATACGGTCCTGTTGGCACAAGTTTTATCTCAAGATGATGAACGTGTTCAAAGTAATTGGCTAGTTTGTAAAGGGGCCAATATGGGGTATCTCGACGGATACGCCTCGATTTCGTCGCGCACACATAACAAAATTGAGTTACATCAAATTCCACACGTTCGCAACAGCCGTACTTGTCTTTCGATGCTCACGGGTTGCGACCACGTCACCCGGTTTGTCGGGGCGCACGTCTTGTCGGGAGATTTTCTAGTTTTTAAAAATAGTTTTTTATGATTTTTCTTGATTTTTGAATCAATTTTTCTTAATGTATTAACAACTATAAATAAAACTAATAATGAAGTTTCCGTAGCATATATGTTGTCTTCAATAATGGTTCAGATAGTTTTCAACATTATTCGATGGTTCAACAAATAAATGTCTTCCAAAATAGGTTCGAGAAACTGCAAATTGACAGTGTTCTTCATAATTTTTCTTGATTTTTGATTCGACTTCTTGTCGATCCTAGAACAAATCAAACCAAACTAGTTGTTAGGGTTCCTAGATGGTTATGTGGACTTCTACACGGTTCAATTGGTTTGAGTTTTGGTCGAGTAACAAGGAAGAAAGCAAGAAACGAAGATGGGTACCTGGCTTATGGGCTCCCTGAACCGTTGTCGTTGTTCCTCTTCGATGTGCAGTTTTGGTCAGCTTTCGTCGCCCGTCGGCGGTGTCCAGGATCATGGGTGTGTGCCAGGTAGCATAGGGGTGTTGGGCGAAGTCGAAGGTGTTAGGGTTTAAATGGGGTTAGGGTTTTGACGAACTCCTATCCCTCACACTCGTTACAAATATACGTATGGCCGATTCTGTTTGCTTTGGGGCTTTCTTAGGAGGGTCGGGGTGATGCTGGGCTGGGCTTGTTGCTGCTTGTTTTTCTTTTTCTTTTTCTTTTTCTTTTTCTTTTTTTGTTTTGTTTTGTTTTTTGTTTTATTCTCTTTCATTTTTTTCTCTCTTTGTATATATATATATATATATATATATATATATATATATATATATATATATATATATATATATATGTATATGTATATATATATATATATATATATATATATATATATATATATATATAAATAAAATATAAAAAATATATATATATAAATATATATATATATATATATATATATATATATATATAAAATATATATATATATATATACATGTATCCTAATAATTCTAAACCTAATATTTAAAGTACTTTAATATTTCAAGAATTAAATATTTACTTACTAGATCATATGTCTATAATAAAATATAAAATAAATTTATTTATAGAATAAGCACACCTAAAATAATATCTATTAATATATATATATATAGATATAAGTATAAATACTTTTGGTAGCACTTGCACCTACATTTACATATTAGATATACACACACACACATATATATATATATATATATATATATATATATATATAAATATATATATATATATATATATATATATATATATATATATATATATATATATATATATATATATATATATATATATATATATATATGTCCATCAAGATGTTTTTAAAGAGATTGTTTACCACACCTTCACAATAAAATATTATTTAACTATCAAGAACATATATATACCATCCTTTTGTAATATGGCCTACTAGGTCACTAACATAAAATACTAATCATACATTTACATGGATGTACTTAGACGCACTACCCGACTACATGGGCTTGAGCTTGGTTCGGGTCCAGTCCGGACTAGTTTAGTACAACCGAATTTTCTAAAAGTCATAATATTAATAAATAACTAATTAAATTATTTATAGGGGTTAAGTTCCAACTTAGCCTGGTTTTTCTAGTTGAGACACACTTTTGGCTCGGCCTTCCCTATCATGGCTAAAATACTAGTCAAAGCACATGTCTACACTATCCGTGCCATCATTTCTAGTCATCTTGTATGCCAAATCATAACCATGACTAAAGCATCCTATAATGATGATTAATTAATGAAATATTTATAAAATTCCAAAAAATTACTATTTTAATTCAAATAAATAATAAAAATAATATTTTTAAAATTTTGGGAAGAGGGGTTACAGGTCCATCTAAACCGACATCAGTTGATAAAGGCAAGCAGTAGGTTCACTTTGACAAGAACCTGAAGAAGATTCCACTGCAAGGTCTTCAAAAGCCATATAACTTTGACATACTGGCTCAATTAGCCAACACTCTGGCAAGATTATCAATCTTCGAGCTCCTTCACCTCTCTAAGAAAACTCGAGAAATATTAAGCGAAGCTCTGATGCAAGCCGATGCTTGTCTTGCTGTAATCCCACTTCCCAAATTTTATTTATTTATTTTATTTTATTATGATTAATTTTATGATCATTGGGAGTCATGTTGTCACTCCCGATTTTGTTATACATATTTTCAATATACGAGTACAGATTTCTGACATTTGTCAGGTGGACCGTAGTTAGACTTGTCTTACTTAGCCTAGCCTTGGTTTAATCTTGGCTTAGTTTGATTCACCTTGGTCCATCACGACATGTTAACTTGGCTTGGTTTGGTTTGGGATTGGGTGGAGATGACTTGGTTTGGTATTTATATCAAATATTTTTTCTCTTCTCATTTATTCTCATTAACTCATCTTCTTCTTCATCATTTACTCCTCCCCACCTACAAAGAAACCCTAGGCAAGTGAAACTTGCTTCATGATGGATCTCAAGTTTTATTGTTCCAATGTCTTCCTCGCATGCTACTAAGCCTCTTTAGAACTTGACATTTTTAGTTTTGATTGGATGAATTTTTATAGATCCAAGTTTTAAGCTTCTTTTATTTATCTTAGTTTTGATCTATTAAAACTTAGTATTTTTGAAAACCAGTCGGATCCATGTTGTAGAAAATCTCGTTCTACCCAATTTAGACCCTTGGAAGTCTCGATTTTGACATATTTTGAGGGAGTTATGGAATTTTGAGTTCATGGGTTCAACTAAGCATTTCGGTGCTGGTTGGAGAAGATGAATAGTGGACGCACGCCACTTGGCACCGACCAATCTCTCCTAGTGCGCACGCCACTTGGCGCTGCATTATTTAGCCTGCGCTCCTTAGTGCCGTGCTATTTTGGCCTAGTGCCACATGGCCCAACGCCACTTGTCCTGGCGCCACTTCTCAGCCCAGCGCCACCTGGCCCAACGTTATTTGGCCTGGCGCCACTTCTCAGCCCAACACTACTTCTTGTTCGTGCCCCCTAGCGTCGTGCGCCTTTTCTTGCGTGCGCCGATTGTCGCACACAAAATGACCAGTGTATCTCCATATTTGTTCTCTTGTAACATTTTGTTATATGCATGTACCCTGTACTTGGCCTATCTTGTAATGACCCGACTTGACTACTATCCACCATAGAACCAATAACTTGAGCATGGCCGTACTTGACTGTAACCAGAACCTGACCTGAATACGACATGACAATACGATCCCGACTTGATAACTTGCTAATACTACGCATGATAGAACTTGAGCTTGATGAGATTTGAACTGATTATTGACTTGACTTGAACATGATAACATGAACCCGTCTTGTATAATCTTGATTGTGGCCCGTCGAGGTGCACTCCTGACAAGTACTTTTGACATGACAAGTAAACCTGACATGATAGGTGTAATCTTGATTGTTGTTGCGACAACTATCCCTAACTTGTTAAGTGTAACTCTTGTCTTGATTTCGTGATTGATTATGCCTATACAAGCTACTTGTCTCGTCTTGCATCATGTCTAGGATATGGATTCCTAGTTACCATGGTCAGGGATTTATAATGAATCTTACTAAGTTAACGACTAGATTGATCAAGTAGTTCATTTAGAGAGATTTTTCAGTTACAGGCGAACCCGTTATCCCGGCCTCACCAATGGACTTGTAGCCTACTGACGACTAGGGCATATTTCCAGCACACTGTCATGTGTTGCACTCTAAGTCACATAATAATTCTTTTAATTCTTGATAAACTCTTGTAACCTCACCTGGATAACCTGGATATATAGTCTGCAGGACTTGTGACTGCGGGAATATCTCTACTGCATCTTGTTTGTAACTAGGCCTGCGATAACCCTAGTTAGCTAATGATAGCAAGTCGTAGAACTTGATTGGCCGTACCTGAATGACTTTCTCATGATTAACATGGGTATTATATTCCACTTCTTGATTTCTTTATGCAAGCTAGTATATTCTTCAAAGCATGTCTTTTATGTTATTTAATTATGCTCTTTTATCAGGTTTCCTATTCCTTATATGCTGGTTTTAGTTCCTAAGTGGAGCCTCCCTTATGGCACTTGCTCTTTCTGGGGTCTGACCCAGCTAGTTTTGTATGGCCAGATTTTGGAGTAGCACCCGAGGATCTACCTGCCTTCTAGCCAGATGGTGAACACCAGGCGTAACCCTGGCAACGAGTGGGTTTCTTATTTTACTCTCCCACTCTATTGTAAATTATTCTCTTGAGGCGTTTAGCCGTCGAGCAAGTGTTAGCTCATGTTGAAACTTTATTTCTGTCTGCCTAAGGGCTGTAACATGATTGACAAATCCTAGGGTTGATCATGTATGACTTAACTCTTGCTATTCTTGTATTTTGTATGACCAGCTTTATGATCATCTGAATATGTAATATTTGGGATGCCTTACTTTGTATGTCTGTTGATCTAACTCCTTATAACAATTATTTGCTTGCTTGAGATTGAGATCCTAGGCTTGTTCTTAACTATAAGAGACTGTTGACATATAGATAAACCCTCATGCATCTAGACAGCCGTGACTGTGTTGCGAGGTGGGTTACACTTCAATGTACGTAGCTGGTCGTGTCTGTCCTCCGCTCTCTAGTATTCTGGTTTTGGGACGTGACACGGTTTAAGTGGTGGCCCATGCAGGTTTTGTAAATCAAGATGTGTAATAGTTTTTACTAAATAGATGTCTCAATCAGCGTTCGCCCTTGCTCTCTACTCGTGCTTTCTAATCTTCCTAATTCTTGATCTGATAAATGCTTATATCCTTGATCTATCTTGGTACTTCCTTATTGTTCCCCATGTCATTTCTTCAGTGGCATTGTTCTTGATCCTACCGATCAGCCAGGTGGAGCACCTCCAGCAAACCAGCAATAGCAAGTGGACCAGCCACAACCTGGGGACCAAGCCCAGCACTCAGGGGCAGCATCCCGAGTCATGCCTTCCGGGGATCAAGAGCCACCAGTTCATCCAGTCCAGCCTGCAGAGCCTGACAATAGAACCCTGAGAACCCTGATTGGACTCATTCGGGACTTGCTTGCGTCACAAGATCATCGAGGTAATGCTCTACAGTAAACAGTACAATATGCTATGGGCTGAGTTGGTTATCAAGGGAACAATATGGCTAACAGCTTCAAGCGCCTGAAACCTCCTTTCTTTGACGGCAGTGAAGATGCTATTGCTGCGGACGCGTGGCTTCAGGATATATAGGCCATTCTGGAGGCAGCTAGGATTCTTGAGGAAGAGAAGATGGCCGTTGTACGGCGGTAGTTATTGGACTTAGCCCGCAGCTGGTGGGCGATGCTAACAATTGGTTTGGTGGCACCTGTCTTGTGGGCGGTATTCAGTGGGCGGCGTTCAGAGACAAACTCCAGAAAAAGTACTTTTATGCAGTAGCTTGGCATGATTTACAGACAAGGTTTAGCAATCTCAAGCAGATGGGAAGGATGGTCGATGGATATGCAACCGAGTTTTCTAGGCTAAGTCGGTTTGCTCCCACCTTGGTGGCGACCGAATTGGACCGAGCGCAGCGATTCCAACAGGGACTCCACCAAGAGATCATTTTAGCGGTCGAACAATTTGAGCACCAGACATTTGATGCAGTTTTGCGAGCAGCTAGAAGGCATGAATATAACTCCCAAAGGATAGTAGATCGAATTGGAGGACGAAAGAGGCCTTATGGACAGTTGTCTCAGCCATCAGCACCAGCCCTGGCAGCTAAGACTTTGACCATTGGACCTCCTAGAAGGGCGACCATAGTTTCATCGGTTCAGTACTCGACTCCGACATACCCTCAACAACAGAAGCAGAAGTAATCTTCCGCAATGGGCTGCTCTCGTTGTAGGAAGCCTCGGCACGTAGTTTCAGAGTGTCGCAGAGCACAGGGGTTCTACTTGGCTTGTGGGGTACCGGACCACATGATAGGGTCCTGCCCACATAGGGCCAGCTCATCCTCGTCAACCCTAACCATTCTATCGGTTAGGGGACCAGCACTAGTGGAACAGCAGTACCAGCCTCCGAGGTCGTTACCGCCTCAGGCCCAGGCCTTCCAGCAACAGAGGCCTCAACAGTATGTTCAGACCCAAACTCAGATTCAGAACAGGTAGAGGGGTCACCAGCAGAGGAGACCAGTACTAAGAGGATAGGATCAAGCTATGGCTTTGACCGTGGCAGAAGAATTGGCATCAAGTGAGGTGGTGGCAGGTATCATTCTTGTCAACTCTTTTCTAGCATCAGTATTACTTAATTCGGGTGCATCGTATTCATTTTTGTCTGCATGATTCGCAACATGGATAGGACTGGAGCCAGAGTCATTATGAGTAAGACTCAATACACTTACTGGTAACGGTCTTATGGGAGTAGATAGAGTCTTTTTCTCGTGTCGAATTGTAGTTAACGGTAGAGAGTTTCCTGCTAGATTGATAGAATTTCCGATGGTCGATTATGACGTGGTCCTAGGAATGGATTGGTTGAAGGATCAGTACGCAAGAATAGACTGCCATATTGGCAGGATTATTTTTGTTATTCCCGACGAAGAAGAGTTTTTATTTTCCAAAGGCGGAGTATAACCTTCTCCACCAGTCTTGCGGATGGCAGTAGCAGAAGCAGTTCAGTTTTCTAGACTAGTAGAAGAATTTCTTGACATATTTTCTGAAGAGCTTCCAGATATGCCGCCAAAGAAAGAAATAGAGTTCATCATTGATTTGATTCTAAGGACGTCACCAGTATCAGAAAGAGTACAGAATGGCACCATCAGAGTTAGAGATCCTCTAAAAGACGATTGAAGAACTCAGAACCAAATGATTCATTCGTGCTAGTGGATCACCTTGGGGAGTCCCGATGCTTCTTGTAAAAAAGAAGGATAGTATGTCAAGATTATGTGTTGACTATCGTACCTTGAATTCTGTAACAATCAAAACGTGTATCCCTTGCCCAGGATAGATGACTTATTCGACCAACTCAATAGGGCAACAATATTTTCGAAGATTGACTTGCGATCAGGGTACCATCAAATCAGAGTTAGGGAGCAAGACATCCCGAAGACGGCATTTAGATCTAGATGTGGGCATTGGAAGTTCCTTGTTATGCCATTCAGAGCGACCAATGTGCCAGCAGTATTCATGGATCTCATGAATCGCATATTTATGCCTTATTTGGATCAGTTTGTGATAGTGTTTATAGATGATATCTTGGTCTATAGCAAGAGTGAAGCAGAGCATGAGCAGCATCTCCAAGTAGTCCTTCAGATTCTCAAAGAGCACCAATTATACACGAAGTTCAGCAAGTGTAAATTTTGGCTTGATCGTATTTCATACTTAGGTCACATCATCACCAGAGGTGGAGTGGAGGTGGATCCTCAGAAGATAGTAGTTATAAAGACATGGGCAGTACCCAGTACCATCGCAGAAGTTCACAGTTTTCTCGGATTGGCGGGCTATTACCGACGATTTATATCATACTTTGCTCGATTTCGGTGCCATTGACGCAGTTGACCCGCAAGGATGTACAGTTTGCTTGGACAGTGGAGTGTCAGAGTTCCTTCGAGAAGTTGAAACAAGGATTGATGACGACACCCATTCTCATGCTTCCAGATGGGACTGAAGGATTTTCAGTTTATTATGACGTTTCAGAAAAAAGATTAGGATGAGTTATGATGCAACATGGCAAGGAAGTAACTTATACGTCATGTCAGCTTCATGATCATGAGAGGAATTACCCAACCCATTTTAGAAGCATGGAATTTCAGAACCAGAAAGTCTATGCGCCAGACTACATGTGTCAGAGCTTGGACAAAGTGCTTCACAACAAAAAAAGCAACAAATATAGACATTGAAAGAGGACTTTTTATTTAAACATATAAAAGTCTATTACATGTCTAAAGAGAGATTGTACAAAGAAGAATTTCTACAAAGAAAGGATCCTAAGTCTACAGCCAGCAGCCACCATGCGCCCTCAAGTAGGCGCAGCAATCAACATGCGCCCTCAGCCAGGCGCATCCCACCATGCGCCCTCATTAAGGCACATCCTTTTCAGCAGCTCAGTTATGTGCATCCCCAGTTATGTGCATCCCTTCAGCAGCCCAGTTATGTGCCACTCTTCCAGCCAGGCTCATCTGATAAATGCTTCGACTAAATGAAGCATTTAACCCTCTGGCTGGAACCAAGGAAGAGAAGAGCACTACAAAATCTGTGGCCAGGGGAGGCTTCGAAAGAGCCTCCAAAGGCGAAGGAAGACCGTGATCGAAACCACGGCTAAAGGAGCAGCTTTCAACACAACCAGAATAGGCTACACCCATTTTGAAGGAAGAAAGAGCTACCAAAGTCGCAGCACCGCCATTCTGATCTACGGCTCTTCCGGAATAACGAAAACGAGGCCCGAACATCCCTATCTTTGGATGCAACAGGCACCTTCCGTCTGCCTCGGAAGCCCTCGATTCCGTCTTTTGGATGTAACAGTCACCTTCAAGTGTATCAACGAAGACACTACGTCGCATCTTCACCCTCGGGAGCATCTCATCAACAGAATGCATTCGAGCACACAAGTTCATATCGGAAAGACGTGAGGGAACGAGAGGCCAACCCTCTCTCCATACCACTATTTATAGGCCGGGCAAATCAAACCCATGCACCAAGTGGATGGCTCTCCGAATTCCGTGCAATGAATTTGCATTAAATGGATGAACCAGACGCTTTGAATTCAGCCAAGTCAAAACGGCTATTTAAAGCACTCGAAGAACGTAACAGTTGCACCATCAAAGACGTCTCACGAAGCAGATGCGCCGGTCAGACCGCGCATCACACAGACGTGCCCCTCTACATCAAGTGCATCACACAGACGCGCCCTTCAGTACCAAGCACATCATAGGGGATGCGCCCCCATGCATCCCCATACACCTAGTGGAATGCCAACCGACGTGCCCACTCAGCTGTCCATCGAATGTCACAAATATTAAATGCTGAACTGACAGAGTTGGCAGCACGCCTCCTAAAGTCTGAGCAGTCGACAGTTTTTTCAGAAGACGAAGCATCGCCAACGTCAGCATCATTATTAATCCTCTCCGACGGCTACTGCCACGTGGCCACCTAACAATCTCGCATGCGCCTCTGCGGCCATGCGTCCGAATCTGTATACGCCTCAAAAGCTATGCACCTCAGACTTTTTACTGATCCCAAAAGACAGAAGGAAAGTCACTGTTACAACTCTGCATGCGCCTCAAAAGCCATGCGCCCCAGACTTCTTCCTGATCCCAAAAGACAGGAGTAAAGTCACTACTGAAGCTCTGCATGCACCTCAAAAGCCATGCTCCCAGAATGGTTCGTGACTCCTAAAGGTTACGAGCCAAAGTCCCCTCATGCGCCTAATCCTAGGCGCATCTTACCAGGTCATCCCCCCGCCAAATCCGAGATCTCCGAGCCATGGGTCGACGACACGTGTCCTTTGACTCAACTCATCCAAGATCTCAGCAACAGAAAGATATTCTTCTCCGCTACGTGCCGGTTCACAACAGCAACATGAAGAAGTCAACCCCCTCGATCAGGGCGCATCGTCCATGCGCCTCTATCAGCAATCAACACGTGGCGTCCCCGCGTATAGACGTATCCTACATATGCGTGCATGAGCAGCCAGCCTGCAAAACTATAAATAGAGGGATCATTTCTTTCTTTTACACACACAAACGGACCAATCTACATGCATACATATCAATCTCCACAGCGAACAGATAGAGACTTTGCACCACCAGAGAGGCAGATACATACACTCAACGTTTTCCTCCTCTCAGTAAGCTCCAGCACCCAAAGCAATCCAGACCTTCAAAAAATCGATAACCGTCGTCAGATCGTCAACGGAGTCAACGCATTACCACTCACTCATCGGCACAAGGGACCCAGATTAAACAAAATTGTACTCCTAGGACTACGTCTAAGTCCTATATTATAACACTGTTCTGTTTGTATTGAAATTTACAATCAAAGAATTTTAATGGCAAACAAGCTGGCGACTCTGCTGGGGACCTCTTTCTCCTCCAACGAGAAAGCTGTGTCGCAATCCGACGACGTGAAGGTAGGCTCCTCCCATAAGACGCTGGTCGTATGCCTCAATCAACAGGCGTATGAGGAGTTCATATCTGAAGGCAGTGCGAGTCCTTCGAAGCGGCTGCCGAAGCCGAAGAAGTCCCGCCGAGTCTAGGTGCGCAAGGTCGACGCCTCAGGCACCACCACCGAAGGGGATGCACCAATCCAGCCTTTCCTTCCTGCTGACATCCTCAGCAACCAAGATGCGTCCGCTGGTGCAGCGCATCTCTCGGGGAAACATGCGGCTAACCACATTCCCCAGCCATCTCTCTCTCAGGCGAGGAAGATGCGTCGACGGAGTAGGGGCGCAGCCAATGCCACGCGCATCACCTCTGATGCGCCACAGAAGATCTCTGTCTTTGACAGACTCACTCGCTGTAGTGGCGAGGAAAATTTGGATTCTGAGTACTATGCGCCCCAGCGGCCTGGTACGAAGAAGTCCAAGGCAGCACGGGCCATGCGTCCCAAATGTGCTATACAAGCAACAAGCCAGAAGCATGCGCTCACAATCATGCACGCTGCTGATGGTATGTTGTACAAGGTCGACTCGAGTACTGCGGCACTGAGAACGAGCCGACCTTCAAAGCTCTTATCTCACTTGGGCGCTTCTACTGCGTGCACAACCAAGTCAAGCAAGGCAAATCCAGTGGTCTTGAACTCCCGCGCCTCCTCCGGTGGTGCGTTCGAGGTCCATTCAAGTCACTCCAAATGTTGTGGTTCCCCCACTACTGATCGGGATGCCTATTTGGTATTAGATCTGGGGGCGCAGCACTCACTTGACCACCCCAGCGCTTGGCCTTGCCATGCGCTTGAAGGGGGTACGAAGGTGGCACTCTCCTCCAACGATCTGCACAACGTGATTACTCACAAGCGCCGATCAGGAGGGTTAACTGACAAGCACGATGCGCCTCTCACGGGGCATACTTGTGCTGTGGTTACCATCAACTGCTGTTGCAAAGTGGCAGTCCCACCAAGGCAGTCGGTGTTCCAGCGGCTGCAATCATCGACACCCCTCCGACGTCGCCTCGGAAAGAAGGTGTCAACAGAAGAGGAACCAATGATTGCTTCATGCAACGTGATCTCCAACTTCTTGTCAGTCCGAAAGACGACTGGCAGTCTCTCTTCCTCGTCCAAGAGCCAGCCGAAGAAAACCAAGATAGCTGTCTCATCCTCCGGAGTGTTCGAAGGCACTCGAGCGAGGAAGAAGTTCTTGGAGGAAGCTGGGGGTAGTCAGACCCTTGTTGAGCTTCCTTCCGAAGACGAGTGTGTTCAAAGCACACTTGGGGCAGATCCTCGAGGCGAAGTCAGCCTTCCAGAAGCTCCTGAAGACGAGGATATCCCCAGAATATAGCTGGGGGTACCCTAGCATCTGCGGACCCAAGTTTCGGTGACGAAGGGGCCCTTCAAGACGGAGCTGAAGGTAATCAGGCCCTTGCAGATGCGCCTGTGGTGAATGTTCTCCAGAACATAGCCGGGGGTAGCCCAGATGAAACTTCAGGGGAGGCAACTCCCCTACAAGGGAGTGAGGCCGAGAGTGAGGCCTCAACTCATCCATCCACTCCCGGCCGCGTCATGACAGTGAACGTGATCGAGGCTGATGTCGAGTCTGATGCGCCGCCAACAGACCTTGTCCAGCGCATAGATACCCTGGAGGGAGGTCTCAAAACCCTCTCTGCCTCCATGCAAACACTGACTCAGGCAGTATTTGAGATACGGTCAGCTTTGACCAGGACGCCTTCTGCCGGTCCCGACCCAGGGGCCAACGGAGAATCGAGTGTACCCCTTCAACGGGCATCCTCGGACGCAGATTGCCGAGAAGCACCTCGAACATCGGAGCCCTCAAATGCTCCACATCCGGTGGTGCCATCTTCCCCGACTCCCAGCTCCACAGAAGATGTAGTCGAGATGATCAGGGACCTGCGCGAGCACTTTGAGTCCAAGACGAGACAAGAGGAGCGCCAGAAAATGGGCATCCCCCAGCCTTATCCCCTCGAGTGGAATAAGGTGGTTTATCCTCCAAAGTATAAACCACAAACACTGACGCCGTACGACGGGAAGGACTCTCCTCGTCGCTACCTGACGTATTTTCAGTCTCAGACGGGACATCTTCCGAAGGAGGACGCGCTTCTTACCAGCATATTTGTTGGGGCACTGAAAGGAGTGGCGTACGACTGGTACTGCAGCCTCCCCGACAATTCAATATCTTCCTTCGACTACCTGACGCGCCTCTTTCTCGACCGTTTCTACGACGGCGGGAAGGACATGACAATGGCGTCCCTTATAGAGATACGCCAGAAGGAGAAGGAAACAGTTCGAGTGTTCATCAAACGTTTCCGACAGGCCTGCTTCAGACTGCCCCCGGGCATGCCAGAACATGCGCTTCTCTCCTCCTGCAGCATGAACAAACTGCCTGCAGTCAAGCTCTGGCTCAACTCTACTCCTCCTCCCGACTGGAGCTCCTTGATCATTGAAGCAGAAGCCGCGGAGAAGAAGGCAGCCAACGCTCGTCTTCTGGGAGTCAGTTTCCCTGCCTTCGAGGACAAGGGAAAATGGCCTGCAATCAACAACCCCGCACGAGAGGCAAAAGGGAAGCAGGCATTGACTGTCAATGCCTCAAAAGGTGCATCAGCACCTACTCAGAAGCCTCCGCTTGCACCGAGGCCGAAGGAAGTTTATTCGTTCAATGACGAAGACACCCTGCAGCTCTTTAAGATATTGAAGCAGGACGACAAGATTAAGCTTCCGGACCCTAAGCATCCCGATGAGGTTGGGAAAGTGGACAACCCGAGGTATTGTCACAACCATCGGTTTGTCGGACACCCAACCAAGGACTACTACGTCCTCAAGAATTACATCCAGCGCATGATCAATACGGATGTAATCTCCGTCGACTGCGAAGAAAAGACGGTGTCGGCCAATGTGGTGTCACTCCAGTTTGGCACCCTGCCGCCGACTACAACACAGGATGGCGTCGTCCCCATCCCTAAGGCGACAATGGAGGTGGTTAACTTACCACCAACCCGTGACAACGTGAGTGGACTCATCCCACTCACCACATCTCGAGGAGAGATCCTGTGGGTTCACCCCGATCTCGTCTCCGAGGTAACTCAACCGGAGGTACGCCCTACCTCCAAGTCCAAAGGCAGGAAGATCAAGTCTTGCCGCATGGTCTCTTCTTCAGCGGAAGAGGCACTTCCTGTGCAGACGCGTTCACAACAGAATGTCCAACCCGACGAAGCTGTCGTCGAGGTGGTGCCTCCTGGCACCGTCCCTGCTGTCCAGAACGAGGGCCCGTCTAAGCCCTCAGCGGCCAATAAACAGAAGCAGATAGAGGCCCGCTTCGATAGGCCTTTGCGAAAAGAGAATGCTTCGGGGCTAGCCAAGCCCCACAACTTTGACATACTGGCGCAACTCGCCAGTACTCCTGCCCGCCTATCTCTGTTCGAGCTCCTCCGTCTTTCCAAAGACTCCCGAGAAGCTCTCTGCGAAGCTCTGAAGGATGCTGAATCCTTTCTCAGTCAGGTCAAGCAGCCGGAAGATCTCCCGGTCGTGTGCAAGCACTGTCACTGTACGGAGGAGGTTATTCCCAATATAACCTTCATCCAACAGGACATGTTGCTCAAACACAATCGACACAACAGGCCGCTGTATTACACAGGGTACATCGGCTCAGTCAAGGTGAAGCGGATTCAGATCGATCTGGGGTCTTCCCTCAGCATCATCCCGAAGACGCTGCTCTCAACACTGGGGATCCCAATGTACCGACTGGCGCCCTCCAACACGACAATCAGTGGTTTCAACGCCAGCAAAAGCGAACCACTGGGCAAAATACGACTAAAGTGCCACATCGGTAACCTCAGAACCGAGGTCACTTGTTATGTCGTGGATGCTGAAGTCAACTACAACATTCTGTTGGGTCGCCCATGGCTGTACGAGTACATGGTGGTACCATCCACGCTCCACCAATGTATGAAGTACGTGTCCACCAACAACGTCATCCGTACGGAGTTCGCGGACATCGACCCCTTCAAAGGGATTGAAGCCTACTTCACGGATTCTGACTTGTACAAGTCGCCTGACGAGGAAGAAGCCAATGATGCTGATGACGAAGCAGAAACAGCAGCAGAGCCGGACATGGAGCCTGAGGTCACTCCCGATGCTCCTTTGAAAATCCGACTCAAAGGCAAACTGCATCAGAAGTTGCCCCCCATGAGCATTAAGCTATCCGGGAAAGCACCAGCTGCTCCTGAAGCTCTCCTGAAGATACGACTCAAGGGAAAGCCCCCTCAAACATCGGCTCCCCTTGTGGCAAAACTACAGGGGAAGGCGCCAATCACCGGAGGCGCAGCAGAGGCACCTCTGAAGGTGCGTCTTAAGGGCAAGCCGCCGCCATCCCAGCCGCCGGAGAAGGCTCATGTAGTCCTTTCGGACTCTCAGATCAACGCTGTGGTGGACCCTCCCGATTCAACTACAGTGCTTACAGATGAAGAGCTGAGGGAATATATCTCGGCCGATGTAGATGCCCCATCTCTCGACAATGTAATCCCACGGGATAAAATCTCGCATTTCATCAATAATAGAGTGTCTTTTAATTATTCTAGTCTTCCACACTGGAATGCCATGTATACATTAGATAACGCTCTACGGTCGTTGCAAACACAAATAACGACCGTCTATCATGTAAATCGAGTAGTCCCGTCCCAAGGGGTTTGTTACATAGTCCCACCACGGAGTCGAGACGAAGAATCCATCATCTTCGGCAAGGTCGAGCGTCATCAGGACCTCCCGCCACTCGAGCCAGAACCAGATGCCGGCAGAATGTAACTCTATCGGTACACGGACAAGGCAAAGTACCTCATCCAAAAGATGGGTTACGACCTAAAAAGCGACAAAGGCCTGAACTATGGCAAAGGTCGACGACTCCCTCTCCGGCTTCCAACACCTAAAGGAAAGCCGCAGGACTACTACAACAAAACTCGACGGGGGGTAGGCTATGTCATGCCGTCGTCAACTCCAGAAAGTTCAGACGCAGAGGAAGTTGAACATTCTCACTCATCTGAAGCGTCAACGTGGGATTCCGATACCAGTATTGGATCTGTCTTCAAGAGAGTGCTGTCAGCCAATATGACATCTGCACAATCTCAAGAAGAAGAAGGCGAAAACCAAGCACCGGAATTCTTCGAAGAAGAACCCTGGGCTCAACGCCTGGGACAACAATGGGAGTCTCGTTTTGAATTACGTGAACCTCCCACCGAAGAAGAAGTCTAGCAGATCGACCTTGAGGGTGGATCTTCTTCCAAACCCATCTTCGTCAGTAAAAGCCTAAAAGGAAAAGACCGAGAATCTTTAATCCAGCTGGCTAAAGAATATATCGACGTCTTCGCCTGGAGCTACGAAGATATGCTGGGACTTGATCCCCAGATTGCGATGCATAGGTTGAACATCTTGTCTGATGCCAAGCCTATCAAGCAACAACAGCGGTGCTTTCGTCCGGACATCATGAACGCCATCGATCAGGAGGTGGACAAACTTTTGACTAGCGGCTTCATCCGTGAAGAGCAACACCCAGATTAGGTAGCCAACGTCGTCCCCGTTACCAAGAAGAATGGGAAGATACGAGTCTGTATCGACTTCGGAGACCTCAACTCTGCTTGCCCGAAGGACGAATTCCCGCTTTCAATCACCGACGTGATGATCGATAACACGTGTGGCTTCGAGCGCATATCTTTCATGGACGAGTATTCGGGCTACAACCAGATCAAGATGATCCTCGATGACGCAAAACATACATCATTCAGGACTCCAAAGGGCATTTTCTGCTATACAGTGATGCCCTTCGGCTTGAAGAATGCTGGTGCGATATACCAACGTGCTATGAGCACCATTTTCCGTCAGCACCTTTGCAAGACAGTCGAATGCTATGTCGACGACATCGCAGTCAAGAGCCATCTTAAAGGAGATCACCTGCAAGACCTCAAGACAGTCTTCGACCTCATGCGAGCGCATCAACTCAAGATGAACTCCGCTAAATCCTTCCTTGGGGTTTCGAGCGGAAAGTTCTTGGGCTTCATCATCACGGCGAAAGGCATTCATGTCGATCCAGAGAAGACCAAAGCAATTCTTGATATGGACCCTCCGAAGAATCTCCGAGAACTTCGAGGCCTACAGGGACGTCTGGCGTACATCCGGAGGTTCATAGCAAACCTTTTCGGCAAATGTCAACCCTTCACCCAGCTCATGAAGAAGGGAGTCTCTTACGTCTGGATAGAGGAATGCCAAAAGGCTTTCGATGATATCAAAGCCTACCTGATGAGCCCTCCAGTTCTGGTGGCACCCGTCGCTGGCAAACCATTCCTGCTCTACGTCCGTGCCATGGATCATTCCCTCGGCGCCCTGCTAGCTCAGAATAGCGACACAGGCTATGAGCAAGCGATCTACTACCTCAGCCGAACTCTGATCGGGGTCGAACACCGGTACAACCCTGTTGAAAAGGAGTGCTTGGCTCTGGTATTTGCCATCCAAAAGACTCGTCATTATGTCTCGGGCCAGACAATTCACGTTATTTCCCGAGTCAATCCGCTCAGGGTCCTCATGACGAAGCCAGGATCACTGAACTTCCGGCTAGCCACATGGGCGATCTTGCTAACGCCATACAACATGGTGTTCGTTCCACAAAAGGCTGTTAAGGGTCAAGCTCTAGCCGACTTCTTAGCTGCACACCCCATTTCGGAGTCCTCAAGACTCTATGAAGACATCCCGGATGAGGTCCAAGAATCAAACGTCATCGAAGAAGGCTTTGTCTGGCGGATGTTTTTTGATGGCGCTTCAAGAACAGACCCTAAAGGCTAAATCATCGTAGGAGTGGGGGTGGTACTAGTCTCCCCCGATCAACTGGTCATCCAGCGTGCTTACTCCCTTTCGAAGCCGTGCTCCAACAACGTGGCCGAGTACAACGCGCTCATTATGGGACTCCAGCTAGCACAGCAGCTGGGGGTAAAACATCTGGAAGCCTACGGTGACTCAAAGCTCGTCGTAAATCAAATCAGAGGGCAATACGAGGTTTGCCATGAAGATCTGATCCCCTATCATGAAGTTGCATTGAACATCATTTCAACCTTCACTGGGTTCTTCATCGAACACGTACCTCGTCTACAAAATCTAGAGGCCGATGCTCTGGCTGGCCTCGCAGCCTCTCTGGCGGCACCCATTGAAACTCAACACTACGTCACGGTAGTGGGTCGAGACTTGGTCTGCCCTAAAACCAACATGCGCTCATAAGTGGCTCACGCCATGTCAGCAGGCGCCGATGTTAACGTCCGGGACTGGAGATTCCCGTTCATCGACTTTGCTGTCTACGAAATTCTCTCAGAGGACCCGAAAGAAGCTGTCTCGATCAGGAGACGCTCTCTTCGATTCTACTACGATACGGCTACTAAAAAGCTGTACCGACGCTCCTACGATGGACTTCTCCTTCGATGTTTGTCTAACGAAGAAGCAGCTGAAGCCCTTCGAGAAGCTCATGATAGAACCTGCAGGGCCCATCAGCCTGGTCCTAAGTTGCAAGATCGACTGCGACGCATGGGCTATTACTGGCCAACCATGGCCGCCGACGCTGTTGAATATGCTAAGAAGTGCCATGCGTGCCAGCTTCACGCAGACTTCATTCATACACCGTCCGAACCACTACATCCTACAGTCGCCTCCTGGCCCTTCGAAGCTTGGGGAATGGACATTGTGGGACCGATCACCCCTCCTTCATCGAGAGGACACCGCTTCATCCTAGCAATCATCGACTACTTCTCCAAATGGGCAGAAGCAGTTCCTCTGGCAGAAGTGAAAAGCTCCAAGGTGATCAGCTTCATCAAGCACCACGTCATCTACCGTTTCGGGGTACCCCGAAGGATCATCCACAATAATGGTCCTCAGTTCATCAGCCATGTCTTCAGTCGATTCTGTGACAAGAATCGCATTCAAAACGTGGCATCAACCGCCTACAATCCGACAGCAAACGGATTGGCCGAGGCGTTCAACAAAACTATCGTCAGGCTACTCAAAAAGGTTGTGTCATCTAACAAATGCGACTGGGATAAAAGACTCGGCGAATGCCTTTGGGCCTACCGCACAACGGTACGGACCCCAACAGGCAACACACCATTCTTCTTGGTCTACGGAAGCAAAGTAGTACTGTCTCTCGAGATTCAGATACCCTTACTCCGCGTAGCAATTACAAACCAACTCACAGAAGAAGACAATCAACGTCGTCGTCTTCGGGAACTGGAGGCACTTGACGAAAAGCGTCTCCTAGCTCAACAACGCATCGAACTCTACCAAGCCCGTATATCACAGGCTTTCAATAAGAAGGTCAAGCAGAGGACTTTCCAAGTTGGCGACCTGGTCCTGGCAGTCAGGAGGCCGATGGTGTTGACTCACAAAATGCCAGGAAAGTTCGAGCCCAAATGGGAAGGACCTTTTATCATCGAGGCGGTATACTCAAATGGTGCTTACCGTCTCGCCAAACCCAATGGAGACTTGTTCATGATGCCCATCAACGGCAAGTTCCTAAAGAAGTACTACTCTTGACATCTTTTCAGACATGTACTTCTATTCCACAAAAAATCATATGCTTCCGGAACCCAGTTGTTCCGTAGCATCCTCCAGTAGAAGGACAACCACGTCCACATCACCTCTGAGTTGTCCCCCTACACCCTACAAGCCAAAATCTTACACCCCGTAAGACTATTGTAGCACCCAGTTTCCCAAATGAGGGTAATTTTAAAATTTCGTGTTTATAATTATTTTAATAATGATATTTAATTCATGATATGATTTTTGCTGATTTTAAAATTATTTAAATCAATGACTTGTGGTTTTGACGTTTTGCTAGTGAAACCCTAGAGACTGTTTGACCTAGAGCCTAACAATGTGATTATGATATTTTAATATCATTTTTGGCCTAAGAATATTTTTGCATTTGATCTCTTTGAATTATTTTGATATTATTTTATTATTTATGATATTGTTTTGAGATTATTTGAGTCGGGTTCGAATTTCATCTCAATCTGACTTGTAACGGGGACCCGGGGGTAGTTTGGCTCTAGTGGGACCCACACACTAGTTAGGCATGGCCCACATGATATTAATTTTAGTCCACATGATAGAAATATTTTAGTTAGAGGTTAGACTAATTATTATGGATAAGGTTAGTGTGATTAGAGACTTTAGAATGACTAATTTAGCCCCAACCAATTAGCCCTTTCCTAATACTCATAGAATAGGTTAGTGGGGGCTTTTGGACTTTTCCTAATAGGACAAAATCACCTTTATGGCCAGCCACAATAAGGATAGGGTTGAGCCTCCTATTTGTCATTATCCATCTATTTTTCTCTCTCTTGTTCTTCTCCAAATTCCTAGAGAGCAATCCCTAGCAATTTCTCCACCAAATTCTTCTATTGCACCACCAAATCTTCTTCTTTTCTTTTCCATTCTAGCCAAGGAGGAAGCTACCCAAGTTTGGGAGGATTCGGAGCTCGTTCGTGTCCTTTTGGAATCTCTACGTGTCGGTGTCGCTCCGGGAAGGTTTTTCTTCGATTCGATCTACCGGAAGGTATAAATCCCTTCTTCTTTTCATTTTCTCATGCATATAGGTCTATTTTGAACCCATAGGAATGACCCCCATGGTTGTATCTCCATCTGTGTCCATTTTGTGTCCATTTGGAGGTCATAGGAGTGTCCTTTGTGTTGTGGATGTGTTCATGTTACATATATAGATTTATATATATATATATATATATATATATATATATATATATTGTAATGAGAGTGTATCTATATTTATATATGTAATAAATGGTTCATGATGATTATATAATCAAGTTTGTGAGTGTGGTTCCTCATATTATTATTGCTATTATTGTTGTGGATAATTAGGATATATATTGTGTATTCTTTTGGCTCAAACTATCTAAATCCGTCATGATTTTTATCCACGTTTTTAATTTCAGTCCTAACTTAAAAATGTCATAACTTCTAGCTCAAAGCTCGATTTAATCTCCCGTTTTTTTTTAAAAAAAAAGCGTATTGAAGTTAGATTTCCAAAAACATGTATTAATAGGCCTAATTCTTTCTGTAACTTTCTGGAGAATTATTTGAGTGTCAGCTGTACGAAAGACAAATGCGTTCTCGGTGTTTTTGCGATTCCAGGAGTTTTCGGAAACGAAAACGCGATCCGTTTGAAGTTTCGGAAAGCTAACACATAGATCTATAACATACTTTAATCCTAGATTTTAATTCATGCTGAGATGGTACAGTATTGATTATTAGTAGGAGTTACAATTCGGCATATGCATTTTGTGCACCCTTGTGTGTAATATAATGTTCTATTTGATTTTAACCCATGTTAATGTATATACATTATGTAACTAAATAGAGAATACAAGCATGAGTAAATGGTTAAATAAGTGATGTATGAGGTGTAAGTATCCTATCTAATGTAAGCATGTATAAGTATGGCTTGTAATGAATATGTAGGTTCCATAGTATGTAATGTATGGTGCATATAGTAGTGCAAGAGAATAAATGAATGATGAATGAATGCAAGCATGAATGAAATGTAATAATAGATGTAATGTATGCAATATACAAGTTAATGAGATGTAATGTTCTATGTTAACACAAATCCTATATTACCTCATGTACCCTTACACTATGTTGACACTATCAAACTTGACACTTTGTTCACTTACACTTTGACACTCTTTGATATGTATACACTATGTATGCCCATTTAACCCTCACTTGCCCCTTTGCCATGTTCACATACACACACATAGCCTCTTAAATAAGTATTTATGAATACAGTTAACTTAGTTATATATGTATATTATATATATGTTAGCATATTGTGTTGTAATATATAAGTTTATATAACCATTTGAAATGCCATGATTATAGACCTAATGTTGAATACCAATATATGCATGTGTATATATGTGTAAACATATATAGCTTAAAGTAATAGATTACCCAGTGTATATCCAATGTGAATTCTTGCCTATTTGAGTATTGAATAATTGTATGCTATATAGAGTTGGGTGTATATTGGCTTGTATAGCCTTGTATTGATGTGTGCTTGCTAGGATAGTCTTGGTTAGGCCTAGTAAGACTTGCTGGGTTAGGACATGACCAAGTTTGACCTAGTTTGACTAGTACAGTTGACCAGAGTTGACCAAGGGTTGACTTTGGCCTAGTTTGACCTAGATTCATGTAGAATGCATTGTAGTGCTTTATATTACCCTTCTGAACATGTTGTGACCTGTGCTGTTCTAATTAGGAGCCAGACACCTCTCCTCGGACAGTATCTTTATCTTGGACATTCAGATATCAGGCGAGTACATTCTCTGTTCATTTTATATCCTGCTTAGAATTATTTCCTGCAGTAGATTACTTTACTTGTACTGTCACGTTGGTCACACGGATTGGTACTATATGGATCCCTTCTTGAGATGTTATCCTTAGGGAGCATCGGGTACTCTATGTTTTGTGCGTTTCACTTACATGGCGTATCACTATGCTTCGTTGATTCTTCGATCACTTGTGACATATACTCTTATGATCACAGAGTCATCCTGGAATCCTTATCCCATTTATGGGTCTACTATGTATCACCTTCGGGGTCTATCACCTTCGGGGTCTATCACCTTCGGGGTCTGTGCATAGTATCATAACATGACCTGGCTGGATCCTTGTGTATTGATTGGGGGTACGGGGGAGTAGAATTTGGACATGTGAATAATACACCAGTAGTTTCTTATCAGAATCATTCCTTAGTGTCTTATCAGAATCATCCCAGGCCATTTATATGTTCATATTGTACTCTGACTCACTAGTCACTGCTAGTTCTTTATTTATAGTAGATATTTCTATTACAGCTCTTCCTGTTTACATACTGTTTTTCTTCAGTACCTGTATCTTACTTTACTGTATGTTATGTGTTTTCTAACCTGCTATGATCTGTTGAGATGTACTGTGCTCGCTCTAGTCCTGACTGGACCTGTTGATAAATTTTACAGATAGCTTGGAGGTTGCCTGCTAGCCTAGAGGAGACACAGTAGGGTTTGTTTAGGTAGTTATTTCATTTTGTCTGGAGTTGTATTTACTTTGTGGATTACTGTATCTTTATTTGAGTTTGAGATGTACTTCTGGGTTCATGTATCTTAGACACTTAGACTTCTATCTCCTGTATTTATTTTGGATTTCATGTTTTATCTATCCTTATCATACTCTACCTTAGATATGATTGAGTCTGTATCTGCTATGTCACCCCCATTCGGGGAGTATAAACTGTTTAGTCTTATACTGTTAGATGCATTGAGACCTAGGACAGCGTTCTACCGCCGACACTGCGGCGTAGGCTGGGCGTTGTTACGTTCTCGTGCCCTAACTCTAGGGTGCGGGTCGTGACACGTTTTTAGTGGTGGCCCATGCAGGTCAAGTTTGTGTAGTGGTAGTCGAACTAGAGTACCACTACAGCCTGCAGTAGATTAGGATATATTTTTGAAGATACTCAATCACAATTAGGATCCCTTGAGAGATTCCTGGGACGACCCTTGAGAATCTTGTTTAACTCCGATTTGAAAACTCTTTTCTTTTTCCTTGATTTGATTTATCTTTACTTTCTTCTATTGAATTTGATTTTCATAGATTATTATTGAATTTGAGTTTGTAATTATTGATTTTGATGGATGATTGTTGAATTTAAATTTTGATGATAGCTATTGCATCCGAGTTTATATTTTGATGGATTTTTGTTCATTTTTGAGTTTGATATTCGTTGATAAATTTGATTTGATTTTTGGGTATTCATTGTTGATTTAATTTAATTTTTTGTAAGATGAAATTATATGGGCTAGGTCATCTATGTTATGGAATCTAGTCTTTTATAGTCACATTAGCCAGCATGGTGAGGACATATAGTCTGCCTCTGGATATATTTCTCGGATGTGGGAATTTAAGATTTTCACAGCCAAGCTAGCGGCACCGCAAAAATGTTAAATACCTTGATTTTAGAGATATGTACATAAGTCAAGGGCTCTGTGATTATCGTAGCCTTGCTCACTAGTATGACGAGGATTTAGAGTACCATGATTTTGGATAGACGCATATGATTATCAGATTGTATCTTAAATGTTTTCGAACATGTTTTGCGACTTTTGTTTCAGTCATTCAAAAAAAGAAGAAGAAGAAATTATTGTTTTGTTTCACATTGTTTACTTAGGATGTAGCTTTAGCTATTTTTATAAACCTTGTGTAACTTCTTACAAAAATTTATTTCTTCTTAATACAATAAACCAATGATTTTGCTAGGACTTATTTTGGATTTGGTATTATAATTCTTGTTTCAAAAAAAAATGGGTCCCTCTTTTAAACAGATAAGCAGAACAGATTCTTTTATCATTCTTTTCCTGCCAGTATTTTTATTACCATCATTCTTGTCTTATATACCTGTCCTGATTATATTAATTCCCTGTCTCGTATATAATTCTGTCAGCTATACCTTGAAAACTCTTGAATCTTTATGTCGTTCTTTTTTTATCTGAGAAATGTTGAAGAAGTGACGTAAATCATCTAGTTCGGAAATGATGTAATTGGTTATCATAAAATGATTTGTAGGAATCAGAGTGTTGGATGTCAAATATGAAAAATTTGAAATGGAGATGTGGTAAAGGTTTAAAATGAAATCGAGGGATAAATGTTATCAATTTAGAAACAATCACAGAAAGTTGGTTATGGATAATTCATGGATGTATTTCAAAACTAATAAGGATGTTCGAGGTCAACCTAGTTTTGAGAACTTGGAAAATCTTGGTTATTGATTTTGGAAAAACTTTTACTCTGAGGCTATGTAGAATTTTTTTTAAAAAAAAGAAGTGAAATTTTTTATTGTATTAAATGATTATGCGAAATTGAACTAGATATTGTAAGAGGGTGGCTAGAGACAGAGAGAACACAAGGATTTTACGTTATAGAAATTATTTTAGATGATTGGGAGAAATTGTGGAATTCAAAAGGATAACATTTGAAGGTAAACGTTGAAGAAAATTGAAGGTTAATTTATAAACAAGAATAAATTTGTGTGACATAGTGGTATTAGAGTTTAGTGAATACTTCAAGGATTTTATAAATCGGATTTAGAGGTTTCGGATCTAATTTAAAACGAGGTGAAGGAATTTAAAATTTCGATTAAATGAATAAGTGTCGACTCCTAAAAAGAGGGGTACGTTTCGTAGAAAATGTTTTGGAAGTTAAAATTTTTTATCTATGGTGATCATGGTAAAATTTAGATGACTGAAGGTTATAGAAATTTTTGAGGGTAGTCATATGAAGGTTGATTTTATATTTGGGTTTGTGAGAAAAATATGATTGGCAAATGATAAACTGATAGTATTGGAGAGAGATGATTTACTGACTTCGCATGAAATCTTTCCCTGTTTTTCTCTAAAAAGGTTTTTCAATATCATTGAATTCTAGTTTCCTTAATCACGACCAAATCGAATTCGATTATCTTTTCTTATCATATTTATATCTTGGGTTGTACTAAATTGAATTAAATTTGATTGTGACCTGAATCTCTATCCTTGTATGCTCGATCTCAGACTTTGTTGAACCTGTCCTCCATATTGCCTAGATCTTGATTTTCCACAATTTGATCAACTTAGATCGTATCGAGACTAAATATTCTTAATACGTATTGTGATTGGAAATTTTCATGAAATTGGCTTTCATTCCTTAACGTTGATTCTGATTTTTCTTTTTTTTTTCTGAACCCTTTAAAGATAATGGGTAGTTACTTTTCTTTATTTTTATGATAAGTACCAGTTTTCATATAGGATGGTAGACTGCCTTACAGTTTTAATAGTTTGTTATTTTGTAACTTTTGTTTAGCACCCTAGACTGCCTGTGTGTTTTGATACCCTATGACCGATTCAGTTAGCATGACTAGTATACCTAGGTGAGACTTCCAACTGCTACGGTATGCCCTGACCTTGTATATTATTCCTTTAAATTGTATGATTTGGAAAAAAAAAAATTAGACCTTGATTGTTGGGAAATAGGGACGTCATCCCATTAGTATCAGTTGTAGATATATATAGGTTAGTCCTGGATGTGGGGATGTGTGTCTATAAACATATAGCTTATGAGATTTATGAGAGATTATAGTATCAGCCTTGATAGGATGTACTAGTCTTTTGGTGAGTATAAATGTGTTATGAGAGATAGGGGTCTATATGTCTTAGTAATGCATCGTTCCTATGGTAATATAATGTATTAATAGATGGTTAATAGGAAGATAATAGTTTGAGCATACCTATAGCCTATGATCAGTTCCCTTTCATCCTTAGTTAAGACCACTTTAAAATAGGTCCAGTACCTTGGATATAGGTTCCAGTCCATATTTTATTGAAGTTCCATTACCGCCGTACAGTAGAGCAGTATTGGAGGTATTCCTAGATTGACACTTTTAAGATGTCCGTTTATTATTCCAGTGTTAGGAAGTGTTACCTTAGATATTAGGTAGGTTAGAGGCTCTAGAAGGAGTACTATCGATCTTAAATTTCGAGGACGAAATTTTTCTAAGGTGGGTAGAGTTGTAGCACCCAGTTTTCCAAATGAGGGTAATTTTAAAATTTCATGTTTATAATTATTTTAATAATGATATTTAATTCATGATATGATTTTTGCTGATTTTAAAATTATTTAAATCAATGACTTGTGGTTTTGACATTTTGCTAGTGAAACCCTAGAGACTGTTTGACCTAGAGCCTAACCATGTGATTATGATATTTTAATATCATTTTTGGCCTAAGAATATTTTTGTATTTGATCTCTTTGAATTATTTTGATATTATTTTATTATTTATGATATTGTTTTGGGATTATTTGAGTCGGGTTCGAATTTCATCTCAATCTGACTTGTAACGGGGACCCGGGGGTAGTTTGGCTCTAGTGGGACCCACACACTAGTTAGGCATGGCCCACATGATATTAATTTTAGTCCACATGATAGAAATATTTTAGTTAGAGGTTAGACTAATTATTATGGATAAGGTTAGTGTGATTAGAGACTTTAGAATGACTAATTTAGCCCCAACCAATTAGCCCTTTCCTAATACTCATAGAATAGGTTAGTGGGGGCTTTTGGACTTTTCCTAATAGGACAAAATCACCTTTATGGCCAGCCACAATAAGGATAGGGTTGAGCCTCCTATTTGTCATTATCCATCTATTTTTCTCTCTCTTGTTCTTCTCCAAATTCCTAGAGAGCAATCCCTAGCAATTTCTCCACCAAATTCTTCCATTTCACCACCAAATCTTCTTCTTTTCTTCTTTATTCTAGCCAAGGAGGAAGCTACCCAAGTTTGGGAGGATTCGGAGCTCGTTCGTGTCCTTTTGAAATCTCTACGTGTCGATGTCGCTCCGGGAAGGTTTTTCTTCGATTCGATCTACCGGAAGGTATAAATCCCTTCTCCTTTTCATTTCCTCATGCATATAGGTCTATTTTGAACCCATAGGAATGACCCCCATGGTTGTATCTCCATTTGTGTCCATTTTGTGTCCATTTGGAGGTCATAGGAGTGTCCTTTGTGTTGTGGATGTGTTCATGTTACATATATAGATTTATATATATATATATATATATATATATATATATATATATATATATATATATATATATATATATATATATATATATATATTGTAATGAGAGTGTATCTATATTTATATATGTAATAAATGGTTCATGATGATTATATAATCAAGTTTGTGAGTGTGGTTCCTCATATTATTATTGCTATTATTGTTGTGGATAATTAGGATATATATTGTGTATTCTTTTGGCTCAAACTATCTAAATCCGTCATGATTTTTATCCACGTTTTTAATTTCAGTCCTAACTTAGAAATGTCATAACTTCTAGCTCAAAGCTCGATTTAATCTCCCGTTTTTTTTTAAAAAAAGCGTATTGAAGTTAGATTTCCAAAAACATGTATTAATAGGCCTAATTCTTTCTGTAACTTTCTGGAGAATTATTTGAGTGTCAGCTGTACGAAAGACAAACGCGTTCTCGGTGTTTTTGCGATTCCGGGAGTTTTCGGAAACGAAAACGCGATCCGTTTGAAGTTTCGGAAAGCTAACACATAGATCTATAACATACTTTAATCCTAGATTTTAATTCATGCTGAGATGGTACAGTATTGATTATTAGTAGGAGTTACTATTCGGCATATGCATTTTGTGCACCCTTGTGTGTAATATAATGTTCTATTTGATTTTAACCCATGTTAATGTATATACATTATGTAACTAAATAGAGAATACAAGCATGAGTAAATGGTTAAATAAGTGATGTATGAGGTGTAAGTATCCTATCTAATGTAAGCATGTATAAGTATGGCTTGTAATGAATATGTAGGTTCCATAGTATGTAATGTATGGTGCATATAGTAGTGCAAGAGAATAAATGAATGATGAATGAATGCAAGCATGAATGAAATGTAATAATAGATGTAATGTATGCAATATACAAGTTAATGAGATGTAATGATCTATGTTAACACAAATCCTATATTACCTCATGTACCCTTACACTATGTTGACACTATCAAACTTGACACTTTGTTCACTTATAATTTGACACTCTTTGATATGTATACACTATGTATGCCCATTTAACCCTCACTTGCCCCTTTGCCATGTTCACATACACACACATAGCCTCTTAAATAAGTATTTATAAATACAGTTAACTTAGCTATGTATGTATATTATATATATGTTAGCATATTGTGTTGTAATATATAAGTTTATATAACCATTTGAAATGCCATGATTATAGACCTAATGTTGAATACCAATATATGCATGTGTATATATGTGTAAACATATAGCTTAAAGTAATAGATTACCTAGTGTATATCCAATATGAATTCTTGCCTATTTGAGTATTGAATAATTGCATGCTATATAGAGTTGGGTGTATATTGGCTTGTATAGCCTTGTATTGATGTGTGCTTGCTAGGATAGTCTTGGTTAGGCCTAGTAAGACTTGCTGGGTTAGGACATGACCTAGTTTGACTAGTGCAGTTGACCAGAGTTGACCAAGGGTTGACTTTGGCCTAGTTTGACCTAGATTCATGTAGAATGTATTGTAGTGCTTTATATTACCCTTCTGAACATGTTGTGACCTGTGCTGTTCTAATTAGGAGCCAGACACCTCTCCTCGGACAGTATATTTATCTTGGACATTCAGATATCAGGCGAGTACATTCTCTGTTCATTTCATATCCTGCTTAGAATTATTTCCTGCAGTAGATTACTTTACTTGTACTGTCATGTTGGTCACACGGATTGGTACTATATGGATCCCTTCTTGAGATGTTATCCTTAGGGAGCATCGGGTACTCTATGTTTTGTGCGTTTCACTTACATGGCGTATCACTATGCTTCGTTGATTCTTCGATCACTTGTGACATATACTCTTATGATCACAGAGTCGTCCTGAAATCCTTATCCCATTTATGGGTCTACTATGTATCACCTTCGGGGTCTATCACCTTCGGGGTCTATCACCTTCGGGGTCTGTATATAGTATCATAACATAACCTGGCTGGATCCTTGTGTATTGATTGGGGGTACGGGAGAGTAGAATTTGGACATGTGAATAATACACCAGTAGTTTCTTATCAGAATCATTCCTTAGTGTCTTATCAGAATCATCCCAGGCCATTTACATGTTCATATTGTACTCTGACTCACTAGTCACTGCTAGTTCTCTATTTATAGTAGATATTTCTATTACAGCTCTTCCTGTTTACATACTATTTTTTTTCAGTACCTGTATCTTACTTTACTGTTTGTTATATGTTTTCTAACCTGCTATGATCTGTTGAGATGTATTGTGCTCGCTCTAGTCCTGACTGGACCTGTTGATAAATTTTACAGATAGCTTGGAGGTTGCCTGCTAGCCTAGAGGAGACATAGTAGGGTTTGTTTAGGTAGTTATTTCATTTTGTCTGGAGTTGTATTTACTTTGTGGATTACTGTATCTTTATTTGAGTTTGAGATGTACTTCTGGGTTCATGTATCTTAGACACTTAGACTTCTATCACCTGTATTTATTTTGGATTTCATGTTTTATCTATCCTTATCATACTCTACCTTAGATGTGATTGAGTCTGTATCTGCTATGTCACCCCCATTCGGGGAGTATAAACTGTTTAGTCTTATACTATTAGATGCATTGAGACCTAGGACAGCGTTCTATCGCCGACACTGCGGCGTAGGCTGGGCGTTGTTACGTTCTCGTGCCCTAACTCTAGGGTGCGGGTCGTGACAACTATGCTATCCTTCATGTTTACCACGTCCACGTTACCTCTGAGTAAACATCCCGTACAGACAACCCCCGCGTTGCCGTATATCGATCGCAGAACTTCCACGTCCACATTACCTCTGAGTAGTTTCGCGCATCTCCCAGAATCATTCCTACCACGTTCATAACACCTCTGAGTAGGAAGATTCTATCATTTGAACCCCATATTTGCCACGTCCACATTACCTCTGAGCAAATACATTGGGTCCTTCAAACTTATTATCTGTATCTGAAACCAAGGTACGCAAAAGATAATAGGTCCACACAAATCATCAAAGTTCATGACAAGCAAAAATGAACACATCGCAGAAAATGGTGTACTTCTTTATTATTTCTAAAAAAAGGGAGAGTAAAGTATTACACTATCCCCAGCAAGAGTTGCAAAAATACAAAAGAGCAGAGATTACAAGCCCTAAATATCCCCAGGGTTGGCGGAAAACTCTGTAATTCGGCATTTCAAGTCTGCCACCCGAGTCTCCACAGTCGCCACGACTCGACGTTCAGCTTCTTGACGCATCGCTTCGACAGCCTCAGCAGAAGTTTCATTCTCGTGCTTCTCATCAAGCTGCTGTCTCTGCTGAATCAGGGTAAGAGCTCGGAGAGTGAAAGCTGCTTCCTCCTTCTTGAACGCTACATGTTCAGCCTGGACACGTTCAGCGTCCAATAGGAGTCGGGCCCGCTGATCCTCAAGACGGTGCATCTGCGCAGCAACCTTCGCGATATTTGCATCCAGTGCAGCTCGCGTCTCCTCTGTCTTCCGTGTAGACTGAGATAATCGCTCCACTACAGCTTCAGTCTCAGACACTTCGTATTCCCAGACACTCACAGTGGCCTGGTAGGAAGACACAGTCTCGGCGAGCAACTTCTCCTTCTCCGCATCTATCAGGACGGAGAGGTCATTCTGTTAGATGTGCCCTAACTCAGAAAGCCGCTGGTCCAACTCAGCCACCGTGGCTTCTAGAATGTCGGCCATATGCTCGTGGCCCGGGTGAACACGGATCAAGTTGATATGAGGCAATGCCAGAGTTCTTGTCGTCGCAAAGCTCCCCTTGGCGTCCATCACTGCCGACACCCCCCTCTGCAGCATTTTGTATACCGCCTCAACGATGAATCTCAGGTATTCATCTGCGTCCGCCAGCACTTGTGGTGTCATGACAGGAGTTGAAGGAGCTACCCCAGTTGGCGGACCGCAAGAAGACCCGCCAACCTCGGCCTGCGAGGCTTGCACCTCGGCATCAATAGGCTCTTCATCAACAGGGGCTGGACTACTAGCCCGAGGAGCCAAGGGAGCAGAAGGAGCCGGCACAGGTGTCGAGATAGTACCCCAAGTAGAAGGAGCAACACAGGGTTCCATCACACCTTTACCCTTCCCGAACTTGGAAGTACCACCGATGTCAGCGACTGCCTCTCCAGTTCCCAACGCGCTATCAACAACCAATACCTTCCCTGGTAGAACGGAGAGATCAACACTTGTCTCTTGACCCGCCCTAGGAGTTGGGACTGTCAGACGAGTCTCTTCATCAAATCCCTCTACAGGGACAGGATCTGTCACTACCTCCTGATTGGTAGCCACCTCAGCTTCCGCCGCTGAGTCTGGGGTAGGGCTTGGCAATAATGCAGTCGACCTCCCTTCATTATAACAAGGAGGGGAATAAACCCTCTCATCTGTCTCAACCATCTCTGTTGCCCCCGCAACAGGCTCTTACAACTCTGGAGCAACATCATCCGAAGACGACGAACTCCACCCCACATCATCACCAGGAAGCCCCGTGTCCGCTGGACCCTCAACGTCCAAGGCCCTCACGGCAGCAGGCACATCCCTAGAAGTTGCTGCAACCTCTACATCTCTTTCAACAAAATTTGAAGATAGTAAAACCTCTGCGGGAACATCTTCAAGACCCTCCTCTATTGGAGACATTACCATCGGAGGGATGCGCTTATCAAAAGAGCTTGCTACCTCCTCCGGTGTGCACAGTGCCAGAAGCAGCTATACGCGTTCTCACCATCCTCATTGGAATGATGAGTCCTCTCGTCCAGACGGCTTATCTCAGAAGTCACTTCCGCAGGTTTCAGCCCTTGCGGAGTCGTAAACCGGATCCTCGAAGGATCCGCCAAATCCTGCTTGAAAACATAATCCCTCCAAGCAGTCACATGAGGCTGAGTCTTGACTTTGTCCTTCCGATGCATCAAATAATGATGGCTCGCCACTTCCTTGAAGACGGCCATCATCTCCGAGTCATTATTTTCCAGAACCTGGATCTCTTCATTTGATGGGAAATATTCCTCGTACGGCTCTGAGCCCCAGGGAAGCTTGGACACTTTGTACATCTCGTGGAGAGCCAACCCCAACTCCCCCATGGGAGTGTAGAAGGTACCAGTCTGAGTATTGAACAACTCCAAGAGTGCAAGGAACATAGGCTTATTGAGATCCACGCCAGCCTGCGTGGCACGGATAGCGGCTGTCAGCCCAATCTCCTTAAGCTCAGCCTTGAACTTCGAAAGCACCCAAGTGGTCAACTCGTCCCACCTCGAGATATGATGACACCAACCTTCGACCCTAAAGCTACCTTTCGGATATACGACCCTCGATGTCAGCATCCGGCTCGCGAAGGTTGAAGCATTGAAGGCAAAAATGTCAGTTGGGACTTCACTGTAGAGGCTCCCGGGACGCAAAGTTCGGCAACTGAACGAGGGATCGGTTCGTGAAGCAGATAGGGTATCCCTTTGATTCGAGGTAGTATCAATCGAAATAGCATCTCCTAGGGCCCCTCCCTGAGAAGGAGTAAGATCCCAGGACATCCTTCTCTTCGAAGCTAGACGATAGAAGGCTGTCAGCGGCAACTGGCGGTCGAGTTGTCGCATGTACAGCATCATGCCTTTTGCTGAAAAGAACCAGTCTTCTTTGACCTTCAGTATCTTCGCTTCCGTGGAGATCAGGCGGTCACCGAACAAAAAGGCGGGTTTTAAGAAGGTCACATCTTCGGATTCAGCAGATTTCAGTTTTCCGCTCTCCATCATACTCTGGAGGAAAGTCGGCAACTGGTTCTGGATCTGCAGCACCCTCTCAGGAGGTTGATCCTATAAGATAACACCCTTGGCAGGATTGACAACCGCCTCGTCAAAATCAACTCCCATTTGACAAAGGGAAGCATCCAAAAGGACCTCATTCAGCAGCAAAATCGTCATCGATACTGGCACAACAAAAATCAAAGGTCAGGCAAAAAGGCAAAGTGTGTCAAAGCAACCTGGCGCATCATCAGGGTATAAACCCATGCGCCTCAGTGAAAGGCTTCGGCACATCATCAGGGCGTAAACCCATGCGCGTCAGCAAAGGCTTCGGCACATTTAGGGTATAAACCCATGCGCGTCCGCAGTTAAACCTTGGTGCATGATAAAGGCCTAAACCTATGCACGTCGGCGGGGTGAAACCTCGGCGAGGACAGAAGTCCATGCGCGTCGGCAGAAGGAAGTGAGGGCATATCAACTCAGTCGCATGATCCAAAAACCGCCGAAACAAAGAAAGTAGTGGAAAAAGACGACACCCACCCGTCACAGCAGGGCGAACGTCGGCCGGCGTCACAATGGTGATAGGGGCATCCCCCTCGGCATACTCCACCGGCTTTTTTCCCTTACCAGCACCGCCGCGAGGAGTCTTAGGAGCCATTTCTTTGAGAGAAGAAAAGTTAGGGTTTTTGAAGAAGAACTCTAAAAAAAGCAAAAGCAAGGAGAAGAAGAACTTTCTCTCTCTATCTCTCGCCTATTTATAGGGCTTGGTCGCACGCGTGAACCGATGATGTGTGATCTCAGCCGTCGCCTCGGGTTCTGTGAAGGATAACCACAAATAAAACCAAAAAAGATCATCATTAATGTTTTTTCGGTTACCGAGGCATCATCATTTGCAGTAACTGAGCGGAGCATGCGCCCCATCACTGATACGCGGAGTATCTATGCGCCCCGACGGTCATGCGCCTCCACCACCATGCTTCTTATTCAAAGTATTCCAAAACTTATCCAAAAGTTTTGAAAATTTTGAAAGGGGTCTTGTAGAAGCATGGAATTTTAGAACCAGAAAGTCTATGCGCCAGACTACATGTGCCAGAGCTTGGACAAAGTGCTTCACAACAAAAAAAGCAACAAATATAGACATTGAAAGAGGACTTTTTATTTAAACATATAAAAGTCTATTACATGTCTAAAGAGAGATTGTACAAAGGAGAATTTCTACAAAGAAAGGATCCTAAGTCTACAGCCACCAGCCACCATGCGCCCTCAAGTAGGTGCAGCAATCAACATACGCCCTCAGCCAGGCGCATCCCACCATGCGCCCTCAGCAAGGCGCATCCTTTTCAGCAGTTCAGTTATGTGCATCCCTAGTTATGTGCATCCCTTCAGCAGCCCAGTTATGTGCCGCTCTTCCAGCCAGGCTCACCTGATAAATGCTTCGACTAAATGAAGCATTTAACCCTCTGGCTGGAACCAAGGAAGAGAAGAGCACCGCAAAATCTGTGGCCAGGGAAGGCTTCGAAAGAGCCTCCAAAGGCAAAGGAAGACCGTGATCGAAACCACGGCTAAAGGAGCAGCTTTCAACACAACCAGAATGGGCTACACCCATTTTGAAGGAAGAAAGAGCTACCAAAGCCGTAGCACCGCCATTCCGATCTACGGCTCTTTCGGAATAACGGAAACGAGGCCCGAACATCCCTATCTTTGGATGCAACAGGCACCTTCCGCCTGCCTCGGAAGCCCTCGATTTCGTCTTTTGGATATAACAGTCACCTTCAAGTGCATCAACGAAGACACTGTGTCGCATCTTCACCCTCGGGAGTATCTCATCAACATAATGCATTCGAGCACACAAGTTCACATCGGAAAGACGTGAGGAAACGAGAGGCCAACCCTCTCTCCATACCACTATTTATAGGCCGGGCAAATCAAACCCATGCGCCAAGAGGATGGCTCTCCGAATTCCGTACAATAAATTTGCATTAAATGGATGAACCAGACGCTTCGAATTCTGCCAAGTCAAAACGGCTATTTAAAGCACTCGAAGAACGTAACAGTTGCACCATCAAAGACGTCTCACAAAACGGATACGCCGGCCAGACCGCGCATCACACAGACACGCCCCTCTACATCAAGCGCATCACACAGATGCGCCCTTCAGTACCAAGCACATCATAGGGGATGCGCCCCCATGCGTCCCCATACGCCTAGTGGAACGCCAACCGACGCGCCCACTCAGCTGTCCATCGAATGTCACAAACATTAAATGCTAAACTGACAGAGTTGGCAGCACGCCTCCCAAAGTCTGAGCAGTCGGCAGCTTTTTCAGAATACGAAGCATCGCCAACGTCAGCATCATTATTACTCCTCTCTGACGGCTACTGCCACGTGGCCACCTAACCATCTCGTATGCGCCTCTGCGGCCATGCGCCCGAATCTGCATACGCCTCAAAAGCTGTGCACCTCAGACTTTTCACTGATCCCAAAAGACAAAAGGAAAGTCACTGTTACAACTCTGCATGCGCCTCAAAAGCCATACGCCCCAGACTTCTTCCTGATCCCAAAAGATAGGAGTAAAGTCACTACTGAAGCTCTGCATGCGCCTCAAAAGCCATGCGCCCAGAATGGTTCATGACTCCTAAAGGTTACGAGCCAAAGTCCCCTCATGCGCCTAATCCTAAGCGCATCTTACCAGGTCATCCCCCCGCCAAATTCGAGATCTCCGAGCCATGGGTCGACGACACATATCCTTTGACTCAACTCATCCAAGATCTCAGCAACAGAAAAATCTTTTTCTCCGCTACATGTCCGTTCACAACAGCAACATGAAGAAGTCAACCCCCTCGATCAGGGTGCATCGTCCATGCGCCTCTATCAGCAATCAACACGTGGTGTCCCTGCGTACAGGCGCATCCTACATATGCGCGCATGAGCAGCCAGCCTGCAAAACTATAAATAGAGGGATCATTTCCTTCTTTTCCACACACACAGACGGACCAATCTACGTGCATACATATCAATCTCCACAGCGAACAGACAGAGACTTCGCACCACCAGAGAGACAGATACAGACACTCAACGTCTTCCTCCTCTCAGTAAGCTCCAGCACCCAGAGCAATCCAGACCTTCAAAAAACTGATAACCGTTGTCAGATCATCAACGGAGTCAACGCATTACCACTCACTCCATCGGCACAAGGGACCCAGATTAAACAAAAGTGTACTCCTAGGACTACGTCTAAGTCCTATATTGTAACACTGTTCTGTTTGTATTGAAATTTACAATCAAAAAATTTTAATGGCAAACACCCATGACTTAGAGTTAGCAACGGTGGTTTTTGCACTTAAGCTTTGGAGGCATAACTTGTATGGGGATCGGGTAAAGATTTTCACCGACCACAAGAGTCTTAGGTTTGTGTTTACCCAGAAGGATCTCAACATGCGTCAGAGAAGATGGCTAGAGTTACTAGTGGATTATTATATCAACCTACAATATCATCCTGGGAAGGCCAACGTAGTTGCAGATGCGTTGAGTAGAAGAGCAGGAGCTTATTTTCTAACAGCACAGCCAAAGTTATTAGCAGATCTACAGAAGATGGGTATAGAGATAGTTCTTCCTACCAATATGGCATTGATGGCCAGTATGCAAGTTCAGTCTAGTATAGTTGAGAGAATCAAGATAGTCCAGTCATCGAATTCTAAGCTTCAACAGCTTGGGCAAAATGTGAAGCGGGACGGAGAGCAGAGTTATGTATTCACGAAAATGGCACGCTTCGACATGGAGGGCGTCTTTGTGTACCCAGTGGTGACATCAGGCAAGAGATCGTGGCAGAGGCTCACAGTTCGCAGTATTCAATTCATCCCGGTGGTACGAAGATGTATCATGATATTCGTCAGCATTTCTGGTGGAATGGCATGAAGAGGGAGATAGCTCGGTTTGTCTCTCGTTGTTTAGTTTGCCAACAAGTCAAGACTGAACATCAGAGACCAGCTAGATTTCTTTAACATTTACCGATCCCAGAATAGAAATAGGAGCATATTACCATAGATTTTGTAACTGGATTACCTAAATCCCCAGTTGGAAGAGATGCTATATGGGTTATAGTTGACCGACTTACAAAGGTAGCTTATTTTCTTCCTTTCAGAATTGATCAGTTGATGGTTCAGCTTAGAGAGATGTACCTCAGGCAGATAGTCAGATTGTATGGAGTGCCAGTCAGTATCGTATCAGACAGAGATTCAAGGTTTACATCGTACTTTTGGCGTAGTCTTTAAGAGAGTTTGGGAACTCGTCTCAAGTTTAGTTCAGCTTATCATCCGCAGACGGATGGTTAGTCAGAACACACGATTCAAACTCTTGAAGATATGTTACGATCCTGTACACATGACTTTGGTGGTTCATGGGAAGGTCACCTGCATCTAGTAAAGTTCTCCAATAATAACACTTTTTAGGCCAGTATCCAGGTGGCACCAGTTGAGGCAGTCTATGGCAGGAAGTGCAGGTCACCTTTATCCTGGGATGATGTAGGCGAGAGGTAAATGATTGGTCCAGAGATGGTTATGCAGATTATTGAGGTGGTCAGACATGTTAGAGATTATCTTCGAGTTGCACAAGATTGTCAGCGTCATTGGGCCAATTTTTATCGGCATTCACTTGAGTTTTCTATCGGTGTCCACGTATTCCTTAGGATCTCGCCTACCCGTGGCGTCATTTGATTCGGCATACAAGAAAAGCTTAGTAGTCTTAGGTATATAGGGTCGTTTGATATTCTCGAGCGAGTAGGTGATGTGTCATATCATCTCGCTCTTCTGCCGTCGTTACATGAGGTACATGATGTATTCCATGTATTCCAATTGTGATGGTGTATCCTTGATCCGAACCATATCCTTGATCATTCAGAATTGGTTGTTGGTACCAACCATTCTTATGAGGAAAGGCCCATATCCATATTAGACCGAAGAGAGAAGGTACTCAAGAATAAGACTATTAGTTTAGTTCGTGTTGCTTGGGGTCATCACTCTTTGGGTGAGTCAATATAGGAACGTGAGGATGATATCCGATCGCGATATCCACTCCTGTTTGACTCATAAGTTATATTGTCTTCCTTATGCCTTATGCCTTATGCTTTTAATTCCTTGCTTGTATGAATGATTGTTTGATTGGCTGATAGTCGTAGATTGCCTATAGTTAGATAGCTTCCCCTGATACCTCTAGCCCCTTAATTTAATTCTAAGGACATAATTCTTTTAAGGTGGGTAGAGTTGTCACTCTCGTTTCCTATTATACGTATTTTTAGTATACGTGTACGGATTTCTGACATTTGTCAAGTGCACCGTAGTTAGACTTGTCTTGCTTAGCCTAGTCTTGGTTTAATTTAGCTTGGTTTGGTTCACCTTGGTTCATCATGGCATGCTAACTTGTCTTGGATTGGTTTGGGGTTGTGTGGAGTTGACTTAGTTTGGTATTTATATCAAATATTTTCTCTCTCTTCTCATTTATTCTCATTAACACTTCTTCTTCTTCATTTACTCCTCCCCACCTACAAAGAAATCCTAGACAAGTGCAACTTGCTTCATGATGGATCTTAAGTTTTATTGTTCTATTTTCTTCTTTGTATGCTACTAAGCCCCTTTAGAACTTGACATTTTTTTTTGATTGGATGGATTTTTATAGATCTAAGTTTTAAGCTTCTTCTTATTTTTTTGGTTATGATCTATTAAAACTTGGTATTTTTGAAAACCAGTCGCTCCATGTTGTAGGAAATCTCATTCTACCCAATTTAGACCACAACACCAAAATAGACATTTAGGAACAATTTTTTAATGTACCTAATATTTTTAGGAACATATCAAAACTGTTCCTAAAAGTGGCGTTGCAATTTTTGAAACATGTATAAAGTGTGGCAAGTATTAGTTTGGAACGGTTAGAAGGCGTTCCTAAATTAGATTTTGGAACACACATAATGTGTTCCTATAATATATTTGGGACGTCTATAAAGTGTTTCTAACATTCACTTTTGAAACACATACAATACGTTCCTAAATTATTTTTTGGGACGTCTTTAAAACGTTTCTAAATGCCATTTTGAAACGTTTTACATCTGTTCCAATATATAATTTGCAACAAATTTTAAATTATTCATGTGGCTAAATTTGAAACGCTTTATTAACATTCCAATATATTTTTCTAATTTCAATTTTGCAGCCAATTTTTATTTTGAACCACAAATATAATTCATAAACTATACATAAAAACACATAATAAATAGTGCAATATTTTTATATTGCCTCAATCAACATCCAAGAGAGCCATTAAATTAACCAAATCTATCAACTTAATATAAATTAAACAATCAATAAAATATCCCAAAAGTTAAATCTTTACAAAACATCATCAAGAGTATGTATAATGTAAGTTACAAATACTACATAAATCTAGCTCGATCATACAAGATATTTGTTTACAAAATTTAGATAATTCCAAAAGTTTTTATCCAACAGAATGATAGAGATTTGAACAACGCTAGCGGTACCTGGCAACACCTGCATGCAACATTAAAACAAGTTTAAGTTAAAATCAGGATATTAGATAATAAAAGACTAAGATATATCTAATTATCCTGATTAATTAACTAAAAATGCATTATGGGTTAAATAATTAGCAATGTGCATTTTGGGTTAAATAATTCAACAATGTTAAATATTATTCTATTTAAAACTAGTGGAAAAAGATAAATAATACATAAGATTATGCCTAAATGTATAAATACATTTATAGTTTTCCAATAATTTATTTTGGGGGCTTTCTGAAATTAAAAAAACTCTAAAATTTTGATCCAAAGCCGCCGAAACTATCGATATTAATATTCATTAGAAGGTTCAAAAATGTTACTATGAACCTTTGTCCATATTCAGTTTATGTTGCACTGATAGTCTGGCAAGATGGTACTACTCAAGGAACAAAGAGATTTTATGAATATTATGATACATGCATATGGGAAACAAATGTATGGACATATATGATAAACAAATCATATAAATTTTTAACGATCCCATAGCTGGATCTATCTATTAAAAAACAGAACATGTAAAGATGAATTCTTAATATTAGCTAAGCTCCATTATGTGCTAAAACTATCATCATAATATCTTCTAATCATCGATAACAATGACATGAAGTGTCTATTATCCAACATTTATGCATCAGCATATGGGAAACAATGACATGAAGTGCTAAAACAGATACATCATTTATGCCTGAGATACTATAAGTAGTATTATAAAATTCATTATATAAGGTTTACCCAACCCAACAGCGTATCCCCAAATACTGGTATCGAAGTGTCTATTATCCAACATGACCACAACACCTATATTGAAGTGTCCTTGCACATAATACTTAATGTTCATATTAAGTTCACTTTATCTGGTTGAAGTATATAAACCCTAAACAGTGTGCATGATGTATTCAATTTATCAGCCTATCCTTATGTGAGGGTATAGTTAGCTATATAATGCAATGTATCGGGGTATCTCTTGTGTGCACTGATCTTTATGTCGAGAATTTAGTATTTCATCTTAGAGATCAAGCTTGCAAGAAATGTTTCATTTGGAAAAGGCCAATACAACAACAATGACGATGAGGACAAGAACAACAAAGCCTTGTCAAAGAGAAATTTATACTTGGATTACTTTTTGTTTAAACTTTATTTTTTTATATAAGTAATTATTTTTGCAGATGTAGTAAAGATACTTGACTAGGTTTGGGATGGTAGTGCAGAGCCATATATACTGAATCCAAAACTACCTAAACCAACCGATTCAAAAACAACTGAAACCCTCAGAAACTCCCCCGAAACCGTACTGAAATTGCCAACCAAGAAGGGCCCAATACCGATTCCGATAAGGATAGTTTGAACAATGGTCAGAGGTCAAGTTGGCTGGGTCTAGTCCAAAGTCAGTTGGATATATCCCAAATACATAGCAACTTGAATCGAATAAAATGACTAAAATATAGAAATTTAGCAGCCAAAGTGCATTGGATCAAGTGGTTAATGTATGAAAGCACACGAGCAATGTTATTTGGTTTGAATCTCCCCAGTGGCAAAACGGGAGATTTCCTACCAAAAAAATGCAACAGGTAACTAGCATGCAGTTTGTAGAGGCTAGCACGTAGTTTGTAGAGGCTCCTTTTGGTCCATTAGCATAGCAAGATAATTGGAAGAAGAAGGATAAACTATAATATGTTATAGTAAATAGATCAAACTGTGAAAAGTCGAGATTCGCATTTAATGCGTTAATTAAATCATCCAACCAATATAAAGATCTAACTGAGACATGTAAATCTTTTCAAAAATTGATATTAACGTATGTACTATGTCAAATCCAATATGATCTATCAATTTGAAAGCTCAGTAAAATAGTCCAACATAAAGGATGAACCTTTTTGAGCAAGTCTTCGTTGTTGTTGTTGTCACCGCTCCTCGCCGCCTTCTTGAATCCTGGTGGCAAAAACAGAAAGCAGCGATACATTATAATGAAAATAGTGTAACACAAGAATTATAAAGTCGATTCAAAGCAATATATTATGTAATGAAAATAATGTAACACAAGAATTATAAAGCAACAAACTAAAACTATTAACTCGACTACAAACCAACCAAACTGTTGTATTATGTGAATCTGTAAACCTATCAAACAAAGGTGGGTTGTAACAAAATCTCAAACAATTTGTGTATATATACCCTCTAGATCAAATTCACTAAAATGGTCACTGCACTCACACTTCACTGACACACAAGAAAATCCCTCTTACGTTTCTCGGATACCCTTCACTGGGTTGCAACTATGCACTGCTACTCCTATTATTCATCTGCAGTCAACTACAGGAATGCAGTTACACACTGCCCTAACTTTCTATTATCTGCTGGAACACATGTACAAGCTCCCTGATACACCTGCTGCTATTAACAGTTGCCAACTAACTCTCTATTATATACTGGAACACACAAACAAGCTCCTTGATACACCTGTTTCTATTAGTAGTTGCCAACTGCTCCACTCATACAGGTACACATACAGATACATGACCCCTCATAATACATATAATTCCCAATTATGATACCACTTCCCATAGGTATCGATGGTATACAAGTATATCCCCCTATGCATAACACCATGGTATCATGATACTCTAGTCAAGATACATTGTATCTAATTCATCAATATGATATCTCAAAGCCATAATACCACCACCAAATAGTATCCTTGATACATAAGCGCAACTTAGGATACTCAATGGTAGTGCATACTGACTGATGAATGGTGACGACCCCCTATACTTTAAATGGCAAAATGAGGTACAAAACGTCAAAAAGAAATAGACAATAATTTTCGGTACCATAGCTAGCAAGCAGAAAATGAAACAAAAGAACAACTCCAGTGCATGAACTCCTGCTAAATTGCTATGCCATTTATTTAGAACTTGAGTCATAGTAGACAGATAGATATTGGTATACCTCCAAAACCTAGCAATAATTATAATATTTAGGTCAACTAATACGAATAAAATACAGTTCACTCGGTCTAAAAATGTCGATAAACAAAGAAAGACTCGTCAAAAATTGCAGGTGGAGTGGGTTTGTCTGACCAAGAAGGTAAGGTAAAGCTTCTTGTTTACCCACAAAGATCCTTACCTGTATGTTATAGTTATGGATCAGGTAAGGTATGTTATAGTTATGTATATCAATCAGGTAAGGTATGTTATAGTTATGTATATCAATCAGGTGAGGTATCCCAGGATCCTTGATTAGAATCTAGGAATCCCCATCAGTATTATATTTCTGACCAAATACCAGTGTTGGAATTATCTAACTCTTTGTGTATAATACATATTTTGTTATGGTTTTCTTCCACTTCTTTTTATGCTTCGAAATCAAAGATGAGAAATATATCTATAAGAACGGGCAGGGCCAATCCAGGGTAAGCCAAACAAGACTTGGAACTTGGACAACCGTCCTCTGCTTAGGACAACCCCTAAACTCTGGATAATCATAATAGAAGTTGGGGTCACTGGTGATCCTCCAACATCGACTTACATAAGGGTCAAGGTACCCAACCCCACCCCCCACCACTCCGGGCAGCTATGAGGACAACTCTGCTCAGTATGAACATACCTTGATGTTCTTGTCTTCCTTCGGGATGAGGGAGCCGAGTTTGAAGCAGAGGGCTTTCATGTGGATCCTCCTGTTCTTCTCCACCGTCTTCCTGTCAACCTTGGATGATGACCCGCTACTTCCATTGCTCTTCATTTCTCTCTAAAGATGTACTCACACAAACCAAGTATTGAAGTAGGACGAGCTAGGAAGTATAGGTATATGAAGAATAGCTAACAGGGTTTTACTTATGATGTGGGGTACTCGAAGTCGAAGATGAAGACAAGGCGACTCCATATGGGGGACTTTTCTACTTACACCGACCACAAATCAATTTGGCTTCTTTTTCATACAAGTCCCTTAAATTGCATCGGTCCTTTAAGGAAATTAAAAGGAACTTAAAAGAGAATGCTAATATGATATAATAAAGAATTAGTGTATTTATAAAATGTTGGAGGTGATGGCGAATAGAGATATAATATGAGAAAATTGTTCTAGGCCATGGATCGACGTACATTAGTATGTTGGGACCGGTCCAGAGTACTTGGGTGTCCACGACAAAAATCAAAATGGTGCCCCTCCTAACAAAAAACTGAAAAGTTAGCCAAAAAAAAGACTTTGACTGCAAGTATCAGGGCTTTCGATCTTTAGAAAATTTATCTACATATTAGCTTAAATGATAACAAAAAAAATTAGTATATATATGTAAAGGCTTTACACATTATAAAAAATAATACTCTTTGACAATATCTTTATTTGATGAGTACCTCTACCCAATACTCTTTCCCTCCTCAGAATGGCCAATACTTTTCACACTGCATTAATATGTAAAAATAAAATAAATCAAGTTAAGCATAGTTAAAAGTAAAAAAAAATATATAGATGTATATGTTGAGAATAAAAAGAAGAAAGTAGTCATGACCTTAGGATAAGTACTTGGTCTGTAAACATACACCCAAATATCTTCCAAAGAGAAGGCTAGTTTCCAATGTTGCTGACATGGGGATGACTAATCATAGAAGAATACGTACGATACAAGTTAGCATATTTATAAGTTAAATTCTTTATATTGACCTATTCCCAGCATTTGTCCAAATCAAATAGCATACATCATATATCTGTTACAGACTTAGACTTACATGTGTCGCATTCAATAGATCAGTATCTTGGGATGTTGTAGGAAATTGATCGTCTTCTTGGGTTCGGTCCCCGAATGAGCTAATAAAGCATCTGCAAGTAGTAGCATACAATCTGATGAGCAAATTTGCTTCCTATGCACCGTCTACAATGAGAGTTGAACTAAACAAACATGTTATCGTCGAATTCTACAAAGTTTGGATGATAACTTTTATGCTTTGACAAAATTAGTCGACATCATAGCCAATTCGTAAGCAATGTAATAAGTACCTTTGGTGCCATGTTTGCGAAGAATTGAAGCTTATATGCATCATACACGTGTGAACAACAGGTTGAGGAACTAGAGGACAACAGAGAAGAACAACGAGAATAGTTCCATACAAACGTAGTGTTAGATACCTTCATTTCTATTTGTAGTAAAGTTGTAGAGTCCTATAAAAAAATAGATGCTACAAAATGTAAAATCATTTAAAAACTGAAAACTACCAAGTGAAATTGAAAATAAAACAATGAAATTGATCCAACAAAGAGAGCAATCACAAGCCAAATATATTGATAATATGTCATTGATAGACAAGAAGCAACCGCTAAGATGTGCAATATAAAATAAACTTGTACAAAAGTTCAAGTATAAATCAAATAAACAAAAAAAAATGTCCACTATATGCAATTTAAAGTCTGTCAGCACATTAAGACAATGAGAAAAACAATTGAGTATCTATTGAACCAAAATATGCCCTAGGAATTAACATTAGATACAAGTAGAAGATTTCTTAAGAATGTTGATACTGAATTGAAGTAGGCCACTGAAACCTAACCCTACCATTTGTTCATATGTCCAAATGGGAAAACACAAATTATATGGCTCTCATAGACCCCAAATTTAATAATTGAAGCAGGACAATTGACTGACAATGTAGATTAGTCTAATAATTAATGAGTTCATCCAATGGGTTACCAGGTCGGTTATATGGACCAAAATAGCTAAACACAAGAATTGGAAAAAAAAATTAAAACTGCCAAAATATGATATTAACTGCAGTGTGTGTTGATGCCAAATTTTAAGTCAAGATAGCTACTACATACTTCCAGACAGATAAAGAACAACAACAACTTCAACTTCTCCCAAAAATTTTAAGGTCGGCAATGTTCAGTATTACAAAGATTTTTTCTACTTGTATCCAATGTTCTAATTGTACCCAAATATGCCCTATGAATTAATAATGGAACTCATCTAAGACTATACCTAAACAAAAAATTTGAACCAAAGAGTGAACATAAAATTAATTCAACTCGAGACAAAAAATCGATTCCTAAAATCTGAACCAAAATACTAAGGAAAGAGAAGAAACAAACGGGAAAGCGAGGGGATCTCGTCGTCGGAATGGCCTGCTAAATTGGTCTCATCGTCGGGATGGAGTGCAAAGTTGATCTCGTAACCAGTGATGAAGGCTAAGTCGATCTCGTCGCCTGCAGTGAAGACTTGGTCGATATATTTGAGGGGAGGGGAGCGAAAATCTGAAATTTTGAGGGGGAAAGAAATCAAGGGTTTTTTGTTGGAACACTTTTTTAGTAAGGGCATGAGATGCACGTGTGTGCTATCCTAAATTTGCAATGTATTTAGAATATTATAAAAGTATTTCTAAATAATAAATAAATCTAAAAATTAAATAAACAATATCAAGAACTTTTTTATGATCTGGAACACTTTTATTTTGTTACAAACACTAGGTACGGATAATAAGTGTTCCTGATTGAAAATTGCCTAATGTTCCAAAATGACCATTTTGGTGTAGTGGACCCTTGGAAGTCTCGATTCTGACCTGTTTTGAGGGAGTTATAGCATTTTGAGTTCATGGGTTCAACTAAGCATTTTGGTGCTGGTTGGAGAAGATGAACAATGGGTGCGAGCCACTAGGTGCCGACCGATCTCTCCTAGCGTGCGTGCTACTTGGCGTCACGTTATGTAGCTCACGCTTCTTAGCGACACGTTATTTCGGCCCGATGCCACTTCTCGGCCCAGCGCCACCTGGCCCAGCGCCACTTGGCCTGGCGCCACTTCTTGCGTGCGCCCCTAGAGTCGTGCGCCTTTTCTTGCGTGCGTCGATTGTCGCACTCATAATGACCAGTGTATCTCCATGCTTGTTCTCTTGTAACATTTTGTTATATACATGTACCCTGTATTTGGCCTATTTTATAATGACGCAACTTGACTACTATCCACCTTGGAACTAGTAACTTGAGCGTGGCAGTACTTGACTGTAACCAGAACCTGGCCTAAATACGACAAGACAATATGATCCCGACTTGATAACTTGTTGATACTACGCATGATAGAACTTGATGAGATTTGAACTGATTATTGACTTAACTTGAACAAGATAACATGAATTCGTCTTGTATAATCTTGATTATGGCCCGTCGAGACGCACTCTTGACAAGTACTTTTGACATGACAAGTAAACCTAACATGATAGGTTTAATCTTGATTGTTATTGCGACAGCTATCCCTGACTTGCTAAGTGTAACTCTTGTCTTGACTCAATGGTTGATTGTGCTTGTATAAGCTACCTGTCTCGTATTGCATCATGTCTAGGATATGGATTCCTGGTTACCACGGTCAGAGATTTATAATGAATTTGACTAAGTTAACAACTAGATTGATCAAGTAGTTCATTTAGAGAGATTTTTTAGCTACTGGCGATCCCGTTATACCAGCCACACCTATGGACTTGTAGCCTACTGACTAGTGGGGCATATTTCCAGCACACTGTCATGTGTTACACTCTAAGTTACCTAATAATTCTCTTAATTCTTAATAAACTCTTGTAACCTCGCTAAGATAACCTGGATAGCCTATAGCGTTTGTTACTGCAGAAATATCTCAACTGTATCTTGTTAGTAACTAGGTCTGTGATAACCCTAGCTAGCTAATGATAGCAAGCCGTAGGACTTGATTAGTCATGCCTGAATGATTGTCTCATGATTAACATGGGTATTATATTCCACCTCTTGAGTTTTTTATGCAAGCTAGTATATTCTTTAAAGCATGTCTTTAATATTATTTAATTATGCTCTTTTATCAGTTTTTTTATTCATTATATGCTGGTTTTAATTCCTAAGTAGAGCCTCCCTTGTGGTACTTGCTCTTTCTGGGGTCTGATCCGGCTAATTTTTCATGGCCAGATTTCAGAGGAGCACCCGAGGATCTACCTGCCTTCCAGCCAGATGGTGAACACCAGGCATAACCCTGGCAACGAGTGGGTTTTTTATTTTGCTCACCCACTCTATTGTAAATTATTCTTTTGAGGCGTTTAGCCGTCGAGCAAGTGTTTGCTCGTGTTGAAACTTTATTTCTGTCTGCCTAACGGCTACAATATGATTGACAAATCCTAGGGTTGATCATGTGTAAATTAACTCTTGTTAGTCTCGTATTTTGTATGACTAGCTTCATGATCATCTGAATATGTAATATTTGGGACACCTTACTTTGTATGTCTGATGATCTAACACCTTATAACAATTATTTGCTTGCTTGAGTTTGAGACCCTAGGTTTCTTCTTAACCATAAGAGACTGTTGGCTTGTAGATAAACCCTCATGCATCTAGACAGCCGTGACTGTATTACGAGGTGGGTTGCACTTCAATGTACGTAGCTGGCTGTGTTTGTCCCCCGCTCTCCATATTCTGGTTCTGGGGCGTGACACAAGCCTAAGCTTATAGGTGTGCTATGACCATAATATGGTCATATGACCTCTAGATAGCTTACATATATATTATTTAGCTATTTTATATTTTTCTATAATTTTTGGATACTTTTAGATATTTATTATTTAAGGGCTTATAATTTTAAGGACTTTCAAGATTTATTATAAGGTCATTCGGGGGTATTTTGGGACCAACGTTTTTTATTTGGGCTCTAGATGACTAAAAATATTTTCTAGAATTTTTCTGGATTTTTCTAGAATTTTTAGGAATTTTTAGATAATTAAAACCCATAGAATTTATTTTTTCCATAGACTTTTAGGATTTACTATAGAGTCACACGATGATATTTTGAGTTAAAATATATTTATTTATGTTCTAGACACTTAGAAATATTTTCTAGAATTTTCTAGAAGTTTTTTGGATTTTTTTGTAATTTATTTGGATTTATTTTGAGTTAAAATGGTTTTTAAATGATTTTCTGAATTTAAATTAGTATTTACACAATCAGCAGCCCAGACAGCTACATCCGGGCCCACCTGTCGGCGCTCAACCGCCTCTCTCTGTGTCTCTCCTATATATATACGTATATTTCCAGGAAACCCTAATTACCTTGGCCGAATTTTGAGGAGATTAATTCCTAGGAGACTTCTGAATTCCCAGAGCGCTTGCGGACAACCCCGACATCCGTTTCGAGTGTTATTTTTTTTTGTTGGAATTGTATCGAGGTCAGATTTTAGAATATTATTTTATTTTCTGAGATTTTGTTTGTGAATGTCTGAAGAATTATTTGAGTGTCGGTCGTCCAAAATTTGACACATCATGCTGTTTTCGAGATTTCAAATTCTGATTTGTGATCCGTTTGAAGTTTTGGAAATTTGACACAACGATCTTCAACATATAATTTTTTAGAATTTGATAAATTTATTTACTATTTTATTTATTACGTTGAACTCAGATTTGATCGGTAAATCACTGCTTTGGTCACGGTTAGCCATAACGTCGATATCTTTTGACTAAAGCGTGATTGTGCGGCACGGGCAATTTTGTTGCACTCGTGTCACTAAAATCTACCAAGATGCACTTTCTAAATCTTAAGTTCATAACTTTTGACTAGTTAGTCAACGGCACATCTCGATTTGCGTGTCATGGTTTCCAAAATTAGAAATATGACTTTCAATGGCCCAATTTCCTTATTTAAGTTATATTTTAGATTAGGTTAAATTAGATTTTAAGTGATTTATTCCAGAATTAACTATTATTAGATAAGTTAACCCATTAGCTATTTATTCTGTAATTTTAGAATTAGATTCTTAGAATTGACTTGTGGTTTTCGTGCACGGTTCGTGGTATGATGTGCGATATGGGTTGATAGCTTCTTGATCGGTGTTCCTCTCATCCTAGACTTGTGACTACAGTTTGTGCAAGGGTTCGAACAAGTACAGTATTGTATTATGTTTTAGTACATTATAACGCTTTCTTTCATTGTTTCTTTGTTTGATATTTCGTTGAGATATTGTTTGATATTTCATTGAGACACGATGGTGACACGGTAGGCTTATTGTATCCTTCTTATTTTATCATCGACCATATTGTTATTTAGTGAGTCAGGAGGGAAAATACTCTGTAGGTATGTGAACAAATCCAACTATTGTTATTGTGGATAGCTAAGTCATACACTGCACGTATGAGTTAGCCGTACCCTATTATTGTGGATAGCCATCATATGATGTGCTGTATTAGCTCAACCGTTCACGTATCAAGAGGTATTTCACATACACAGTTGTTTCCATTTTTCATGATATTAGTTCAGTTCTTTATCTTCATGATTCTATTTCATTAGCCTACTCGTTCATGATTATTGCTTTCCATGTCTAATTCACATCTTGCTAGTTCTTTATATGTTCTTTACCGTTATTGTTTCTTATTGTTTCTAGCTTATTATGTGCTAACAACATTAAATGCAATATGGGTGTACTTTGCTTCTTTCCTGACTGGATACGTTGTAGGTGACTTGTCTAACTCGATCTTATCTATTCCTAGATCACACTTCTTCTTGATACTTAATCTTCCTAGGATAGTTCCTCATCATCCAAGAAAATTTAATTTCCCTATTATACCATATTCCTGATTTTTATCATCTACGAGAAAATTTCTCAACTTTTAGTACAACTATCAAATCTTATATCCGGTCATGATCATCATGCTTCACCAATTTTTTCATCCTGACAGTTCCTCGAACTTTAATTGCTATTATCCCTTGAAACTTTCAAGTCGTCTTTGTAACCCTGCTTTCTCGTCATTTTTAAATTCTGATACTTTACTGGTATTTAGAATTTTAGAGGTATTATTTTCAGTAAAATTTATGGAGTATTAATTTTCTGGTTAACCAATAGTCTCTTTATAGATTTTTATAAATATTGTTAATTAATTATTTGAGGTTCAAGGAGGAAGAGACTAAAAACTAACTTGGAGTGTTCCTCAAGTTTCTAACTACTTGTAACCATCATAACTAGTCTTCAACAAACTATTATAGGCAATTTGTAATAAACCATTTTGGAAGTCCTTAGTAGCAAAATTTTAATTTTTTCTATAAAAATCAGTGAGGAGAGAGACTGAGCTCTCAGCTCTCCATTGTTTCTTCCAAATAAATTTTGTTCCCAAATCTCTTCCCTCTTATTTCTCTTTCCTCTCGACCGATCCCCAACCCTAACCCTAATTTCTCAAGGAAGAGGCTAGCCATGGCGGTGGATTGTAGGAACGAAGTCATAAAGCAGAATACTCTAGAGGGGGGAGAATAGAGTAGGCAGCAGAATATTGCTAATTAAAAACTTGTTAGCAGTTAGATCACAGAAATAATATCAATAATCACAAAGTAATAACTGTAAAGATAAGAGATCAGAAGGCAAACGCAAACACAGCTATTTATACTGGTTTTCCTCTTGTTAGGACTAGTCTAGTCGGAAGAACTCTAGCTTCCATTTGAATCCACTATTGGAAAATCCTGCAAGTTTTCATATGAAGTCCTTGCAACTTCTACAGACGCGAGCTTTGATACGAAGAACTCGACCAACTTCAGTTTTGAAGAGTCTTTCTTCAATCTAGCCTCTGATTACAATTTCTCTGAAATCTTCTAGACTGCACCATACCAGCAAATTGACTAGAAAATTGTAACTGGCTTGGGATTTAAAAATAAAAGCTTTTAGAAAACTCTTTGGAAGAAACGTAAGCTTTAGAAAAGAAGAGATGAAAGTGAATGAGTTATTTTAAATGATCAAAATTCCTCTCTATTTATAGTTTTTCCAAAGACAGAACTCTAACAGAATTCAGGCAGAATTCGGACAGAATTCTATGTAACAATCCGCAACTGAAGGAAGACCAAGTTCAAAAACCAACGTTCACTTAACGTTCACCACGGCCGAACTATGGCCAAGTTCTGTCAGGGTTGGTCAGGAATATTTTAAGAAAATATTTTTGGGGCTTTTTGAAATCCTTCAGAAGCTTTTTTAAATAAGAGATGTTTTTCAAAACATAGGTCAATTTTGAAAACAATTTTGGATAGCCTATTTGCCAGTACGACTCGATGTACAATGTATTCCTAGACTCAAATAAAAGTAAAAATTATATTGCATAAAAAATACAGTCTCGAGTGGCAAACATAGCTTCGGTCTTGAACTGAGTAGATATCCAATCTTGATCAGTGTCCAAAACGTCTTGAGTAAACATCTGAGTTGTTCTGTATATCGAGACAGAGTTTGATCAATTATTAAAATCCGGTTTGACCATGACCAATGGGCCAACAATCTCCTCCATGTTGATAATTGACAATCCTTGACCGATATAACATCTTTGGTGTTTATCAAAACAAAATTGTACCGACATAATGTACCAAAAAAATTGCTTCTGTAGATTGTTCATAACCTGTATTCTTGAAGATGTTAGATCTTATTTCTCCCCCGTTGTTACTTAGCAAAACAATTGCAAAAGAGAAATCTCCCTCGTAATATATGCGTAAGTAACAAGCAGTGAAGAAACGCAAAATTATAGATATGTAAAAAATTTATCACAGGCATGGTAGAACAGTAAAGAAATGTGATAAACAGAAAATATATCACATGAAGTTTAAATGGAAGCATAATAAAAGATAATGCTATGAAAAAAATGATAAACTGAATAAAATATGCTGAAGAAAGCATATAACATGTCCATCAGACAAAAAAGTCACAATAGAAATCATAACCAAATTAGAGTACCGATACTAGCTTGGAATGTTGGAGCATTTCCAAGTAAATAAAGACAATAACATCAGTCTCAAAAGTATGACAAATCACATATCATCCTCATCGTCATCATCATCATCTGTAGTGCTAGCATGTCCACCATGTCCGGATGGACCAGCTCCAGATGTGCCATCTCCAGAGGTATATGGAGTAGCACCAGAAGTGCGATACCAATCGTAAGCGTTCCCTGGCTGGAACAGAGAGTGGACCGCCTCATCCTCAATGTAGTAACCAGATAAGTAGGGTCTCTAGGAAGAGAACTAGCAGAATGACCCGTCTGAGCAAATCGGAGATCGACAAACGAGTTGACAATAGCCTGGAATCGAGTCACGTCACAGAACTCACGTTCCCTGGAAGTGTCAACAAAGAAAGTCTGCAAATCCGAGAGGTACTGATGGATACCCTCAAAAGTCATAGGGTAGGTCTGAGGAGGAACAGGTGCAGTAGGAGCAGGTACAGGAGGTGGAGGAGCAGTGGCAATGCTACGACGAGAAAACTTGAGAAAATTGGACTCAGGGTCCAGAGCACAAGTGGATAAGTTGATATCAAAACGCTGAAAGATGCGAGGGATACACATCGCATAAGAGAGATTGCGTTCTCTTCCGCGACATCTACCCATCATCTGGATTATAGTCTTAAGGGCAGAAAAAGGAATCCCCTTAAGAATGTGATAGAGGGCAGAGAGTTATAGTGCAGTGACATCATCTTTTGAAGTAGATTTTGGAAGAATAGTAGAATAGATGATGCGGTGTAACTCGTAGTTAAACAAGTTAAAGTTATTGGCCTGAAATTTCCAGGACGAGCACGTGATGGCGCACAAAGCTCATTCTTGAAACTAACAAGAGTCGTGCCCTCGGGAAAGTCGAAGTCAGTGATGTCATCGAGCGGGGCCCCTTCGTTTGGAATACCAAGGATTTTCGCTAGCAATACATCATCGAACTCGACATCGATCCCGCCAACACAGGTTCTTACAGTAAAAGTGTCTAACAAGAAGTTACAATAGAATACTCTAAGGGCATTAGTAGCTATAGGGAATTATTGGGTAACGAGATGGTGTAACCCTAATACCTCAAAGAAAGGACGGTGATGTGGGAATACAGTCCATTTAATCGGAGCGCTTGTGCATATAGTATGCATATCAAAGTCGGCATACCAAAGCAATGCTTGGTCATGAGTTTTGAAGTAAAACTCATCCGATACGCCGTCACCCGATTGGACCGGGGAAAAGAGGGAATCCATGTTCGGATCAGAAGACGATGCCTCTTTACTGGCATTAGTCTTGTTCCTCTTGAAAGGATTGAATCCCTTAGGCATTCTTTCCCAAAACTAAGTAGCCCTAGGAATTTGAAAGTGGAGGAGAAAAGGAGTTATACCTTCCGAGAATCAAGTATGTTGTAGAGGACACGATTCTCCGTACGAATCCAAAATTTGGGTGGAAATCTCCACGTAGATTGGAAGAAAGGGAGTGGAGAAAAGCTAGGGTTTAGGGGTTCTTCGTCTACTGCTGCTGCTGTGATGAAGTAGTTTGGAAGAGATGAAGAGGAGAAGACCTCGGGTACTGACTTGAAAGCGTACAACACCAATAGAACTCTGGCCGAATTCGGACCGAACTTGGGCTGAATTCGCCTAGGATTCTCCTAGGTTAAAAAAAATTGTGGGCCATATCATTTTTGTCAACTCTTTTCAAATATTTAATTCAAAGTTTAGTAATTTTAAACTTCAAATAATATAATTAATATTATTTTATAAATTTTTTTTACACAGCATCTGTTTCAGATTAGCTGTAGGAGTACTGTCCCAGCTAACGGGAGTTCACCGAGGAACAATTAAGTACCGCTTTGCTTCGACCGTAGTCGTGGTGACAGACAGACTCTTTGTAGGCTTGTTTCGAAAATAGTTATTGAGTATTGAATAAATTAATTAATAAAATAAAATAAATTAATATTATTGACATCTAAAATTTCTAATTCTCGACGTAAATAATTGAAACGATCTTCCGCTAGAGGTTTTGGGAATATATCAGCCAATTGATTCTGTGTGTCTATGTATACAAGTTCTATATCTCCATTTTGTTGATGATCTCTAAGAAAATGATGTCGAATCTCGATATGCTTAGTACGAGAGTGACATACTGAATTCTTAGTCAAATTAATAGAACTAGTGTTATCACAGAAAATGGGTATGTATGTGTAATATAATCCAAACTCTTCTAAAGTTTGCATCATCCACAAAATTTGTGCACAACAACGTCCTGCAGCGATATACTCAGCCTCAGTTGTTGATAATGCGACAAAATTTTGCTTCTTGCTAAACCAAGAGACTAGGGCTTTTCCTAGGAAATGACATGTGCCTCTAGTACTTTTTCTATCTACTTTGCATCCGGCAAAATCTGCATCAGAATAACCGGTTAGGTCAAATGATGTAGTTTTATGATACCATAAGCCGAGAAAAGAAGTGCCTTTAAGGTATCGGATGATACGCTTAACTGCGCAGAGATGTGATTCCTTAGGATTGGCTTGAAAACGTGCACACAAGCAAATACTAAACATAATGTCTAGTCGACTAGCAGTTAAGTACAATAAGCTACCGATCATACCTCGATACTTACGTATGTCGATGGGTTTTCCTTGTTCATCAATATCAAGCTTGGTTGAAGTCGCCATTGGAGTGCTAAGTGGTTTGACTGCTTCCAGGCCGAACTTCTTTAATAAATTGTTTGTGTACGTTGCTTGATTTATGAACGTCCCATTATTGGTTTGTTTGATTTGCAGTCAGAGAAAGAATTTTAGCTCTCCCATCATGCTCATCTCAAACTCATTCTGCATACACTTTAAAAATTCTTGACAAAGAGATTCATCAGTGGATCCAAAAATAATATCATCTACATAGATTTGAATCAAAAGAATATTGTTATTGAAAGATTTTATGAACAGTGTAGTGTCAACCTTTCCTTTTGAAAAACCGTTATCAAATAGAAAAGAGCTTAGACGATCGTACCAAGCACGAGAGGCTTGTTTCAAACCGTATAAGGCTTTCTTCAACTTGAAAACATAATCAGGATTTTTAAAATTAGTAAAACCTGGAGTTTGAGCTACATACACTTCTTCTTTTATAAAACCATTCAAAAATACGTTTTTAACATCCATTTGAAATAGCTTAAAATTATGAAAACATGTAAATGCACATAACATGCGAATGGATTCTAATCTCGCAACTGGGGCATAAGTCTCATCGTAGTCGATATCTTCTTCTTGATTATATCCTTGAGCTATGAGTCGAGCCTTATTAAGAGTCATTAAACCATTCTCGTTCAGTTTGTTTCGGAATACCCAACGGGTGCCAATGACCGGATGATCAATGGACTTGGAAACAAGTTCCCAAACTTGAATCCGTTCGAATTGGTTTAATTCCTCTTGCATAGCATCTAACCAAAAATTATCACTACATGCTTCTTCAATATTTTCGGGTTCAAGCTGTGAAACAAAAGCAACACAAGAAGCTATATCTTTAAGAGGAACGAGTACTTACACCTTTGGTAATCTCACCAATTACCAAGTCCTTTGGATGATCTGCCAAGAATCTTACCTCTTTTGGTATATCCTTAGGATTGCTGGTTCCGGCTTCTTTGCTTGAAGACTCAGCTGGTGCTTTGTGTGAAGGTTCTGCATCTTTGTGTGAAAGTTTTATAGTAGCTGTACTTGGTGTAATCACGTCTTTATTATCGTCATCGTCTAAATGTTGATTTAGTTTATCAAACTTGACATTAATTGATTCTTCGATGATCATGGTTCTCTTGTTGAAGACTCTGTACCCTTTGCTCTTTGCTGCATAATCTAAAAAGATACCTTCATCGGCCTTTTCATCAAATTTACTCAGGTTGTCTTTAGTATTAAGAATAAAGTATTTACAACCAAATATCTTGAATATATGAAACAGTGGGTATTCTATCAAACCATAACTCATAGGGTGTCTTCTTCGATATAGGTCGAATTAGATCCCTATTGAGAATATAGTACGCTTTATTGACAGCTTCAGCCCAAAAGTATCTAGGTAGACTAAACTGGTTCAACGTTACTCTAGCCATTTCAGATAGAGTCTTGTTCTTACGTTCCACAACTCCATTTTGTTGTGGAGTCCTAGGGCAGGAAAACTCATGCAAATAACCGTGTGTGTCACAGAATTGCTTGAACTCTACATTTTCAAATTCTTTGCCATGATCACTACGAATACGAGTAATCATGAAACCTTTTTCATTCTGTACTTTCTTGTAAAAGGTGACAAATTCTGACAAAGCATCGTTCTTGCGTGCAAGAAAATATACCTATGTGTATCTCGATAAATCATCTATAATGACAAATGTATATAACTTACCACCTAGACTAGCAATTCTACTAGGTCCAAATCAGTCCATATACCACAATTGTAGAGGTCTAGTGGTACTTACAGCATTTTTGGATTTAAAGACGGATCGGGTAGCTTTGTTCTTTTCACATTCGCTACATACTGCATCCTTTTTGAAAGACATGTCCCATAAGCCGCGTACCAACTTCTTTGTGGATAGTTTTGAAATTGTGTCCATGTTTGCATGACCGAGTCTCATATGCTATAGTTGATTCTCAATGCTCTTGGCCATCAAGCATCTACTTGCTTTGTTAGCATCTACTTGCTTTGTTAGCATATACGTTGTCTTCCTTGATACCTTCAAAGATGGTACTACCAGTTGAGCTATCAACTATAGTACATTTGTCTTTGACGAAGTTAATGCCATAACCGTGATCAGCCAAATAGCTTATGCTGAGCAGATTATGTTTTAACTCGGTAACTAGACAGATATCTTTAATCACAGGATAGGGAGCCTTACCAATGTCACCGATACCGGTTATGTACCCTCTTAAATTATTACCGAAGGAGACGTATCCTTCTTTATTCTTCTTCGACAGTGCTATAAATAATGATGCATCACCGGTCATGTGCCGTGAGCAACCGCTGTCGAGGATCCATTTGCTTCTAGCATGTGAAGGGCATTCCACCTACAAAACAGCTTGCAGATAAAACTCTTGGTACCCATTTCTTGTAGGGTCCTAACATGTTAGTTTTTGGTATCCATGTATAAATATTTAGATTTACTAACTTTCTGATTCTACATGCAGAGAATATATGACCAATGAGGCCACAATAATGGCATTTTGCATGTTGAGTGTTGAAAGTAGTATGAGGTGCATGATTGGTAGGTTTTGGTTTTCTAGTATAGAAAAATGCATGCATATTAGTCTTCTTGGGCATAGGTTTGGTATGGTTTGGTCTGACAGTGTTTGGTTTGGGTGTGTTTCGATGATTCGGTAATTGACACATGTTAGAATAGAAAGCAGCAACTTCAGGCCATTTTCCTAAACTAATTTCCAACTTTTTGGAGGTGTCATATAATCTAGTATAGTCTGATATAAGTGTTTGGTCTGACAGTGTTTGGTTTGGGTGTGTTCCGATGATTCCTTTAGCTGGATGATAGTTTGGTCTTTTTCTTCGGATAACTTGGTAGTCTCATGTAACAACAGTTTAATAGAGGAAAGCTCACCAGACTCAATAGAAGAATCATTATTTCTAACATCAGCTAGTTGGTCGGTAAGTCTTGCTATCTCACCTTTGTACTCTTTAAGTACCTTCTTAGAGGTTTCATATTTACTACGCAGTTTTCTGTAGTCATTTAACAGGTCACTGAAAGCCTCTCCTAGTTGCTCAAAGGCGAAATCATCATAAGGATCAAACAGAGGATTAGTGATTACCTGATCGCAAGCCATCAAGCATATATTTGTAGTAACATCTGATTGTTCGTCTTCTTAGTCGCTGGCTTCGCTCTCATGCCATATGCTTGTATTAGCGTACTTCCTTGATGTAGATCTCTTCAGGTAGCCTTTGTCATATTTGCTACTTTTTTTGTTGATGATGATACTGTTGGACAATCTTTCTTCATATGTCCTTTCTTCTTACATCCGTAGCAAATAGGATCTTCCTCGTTGTTGTTGTTGTTGTTGCTGTCTTTTGTTCTTCTGTTGAATCTCATGAAGTTCTTGAATTTTCTTACCATAAGAGCATGATCTTCAGAGTCAGAGTCGCTGTCGTCACAATCATCTTCGATAGTTTTTCTATGTTGAGCCTTGAAAGCGATCGACTTCTCTGACTTCTCCTTTGGTGTAGCATCTTCAAAGTCTTGAACTTCCAACTCGTGAGTGCGTAGCTTACCCATGAGTGTTTCCAGAGACATTATTGAGTGGTCGTTTTCTTCAATGATTGTCGTAGCCTTTGGAATCCAGTTGTTTGTGAGAGCTCGTAGAAGTTTGCGAATCTTCTCATGGTTACTGTATTCCTTTCCTAATGAAGACAAAGGATTTACAATATCCAAGAATCTCGTAAAGTGGCGGATTCATTTAGCTTCATCTTGAACGCCTCGTACTCTTGAGTAAGTCTGCTAATCTTTGACTCCTTGACTTGTGTTGTTCCTTCATGGGTTACTTCGAAAAGTTTCCACACTTCTATTGATATTGGGTAAGTCGACACCTTGTTAAATTCAGTTCTGTCTAAAGCACAAAATAAAGCGTTAATAGCACGTGCGTCAAGACTGGCCCTTTTTTTCATCCTCAGTATATTTATCATAGGGTTTTTCAACTAAAACTCCCTCAACAGTAATACGAGGAGGCTTTTTATAGCCATCAATAACTATAGACCATAAGTTAAAATCAAGAAATTTAAAAAAAAAACTCATCCGTGTTTTCCAATAAGTGTAGTTTGTGCCGTCAAACAGTGGAGGTCTGTTTATGGCTTGGCCTTTACTTGTGAATTTTACAGTTGCCATGTGTAATGCTGTGATCTATACAATAATTAAATATAACTATAGTTTTACCTTACTTTACCTGTATAACTCGCTCTGATACCAATTGTAGGAACGAAGTCGTAAAACAGAATACTCTAGAGGGGGTGAATAGAGTAGGCAGCAGAATATTGCCAATTAAAAACTTGTTAGCAATTAGATCACAGAATAATATCAATAATCACAAAGTAATAACTGTAAAGATAAGAGATCAGAAGGCAAATACAAACACAGCAATTTATACTGGTTTCTCTCTTGTGAGGACTAGTCAAGTCGGAAGAACTCTAGCTTCCAATTGAATCTACTATTGGAAAATCCCGCAAGTATTCATATGAAGTCCTTGCAACTTCTACAAACGCGAGCTTTGATACGAAGAACTCGACCAACTTCAGTTTTGAAGAGTCTTTCTATAATCAAGCCTATGATTAAAATTTCTCTGAAATATTTTAGACCGCACCGTACCGGCAAATTGACTAGAGAATTGTAATTGGCTTGGGATTTGAAAATGAAAGCTTTTTAGAAAACTCTTTGGAAGAAACGTAAGCTTTAGAAGAGAAGAGCTAAAAGTGAATGAGTGATTTTAAATGATCAGAATTCCTCTCTATTTATAGTTTTTCCAAAGATAGAACTCTGGCAGAATTCGGGCAGAATTCGGGCAGAATTCGGACAGAATTCTATGTAACAATCCACAACTGAAGGAAGACCAAGTTCAAAAGCCAACGTTCATATAACGTTCACCTTGGCCGAACTCTGGCCGAGTTCTGTCAGGGTTGATCAGGAATATTTTAAGAAAATATTTTTGGGGCTTTTTAAAATCCTTCAGAAGCTTTTGTAAATAAGAGATGTTTTTTAAAACATAGGTCAATTTTGAAAATGATTTTGGATAGCCTATTTGCCAGTACGACTCGGTGTACAATGTATTCCTAGACTCAAATAAACATAAAAATTATATTGCATAAAGAAATACAGTCTCGAGTGGCAAACATAGCTTCGGTCTTGAACTGAGTAGATATCCAATCTTGATCCGTGTCTAAAACATCTTGTATAAACATCTGAGTTGTTCCGTATATCGAGATAGAGTTTGATCAATTATTAAAATCAGGTTTGACCATGACCAATGGGCCAACAGGTGGGTTAGCAACCGGGCGGCCATGGCGGCGCTCACTCCGACAGTCAGAAGTCTCCTCCACCAATCTCTATTTCAATACCGACTAGGCGACGGCTCCGGCAATTTCTCATCTCCTGGCGGTGACCGCGAGGGTCGTCCTTTCCGGCAACTTCCTCAGACGAAGGCGAGTTCTTCCCGACGGCACACCACAGAGGCAGTCACGGCGCACGGTTTCTTCCCGTCAGCGACGACGGCGAGGTCCATTTCTCTACGACGAGCAACGACAAACATCTTCCACATCGAGCAGCGACGGTTCCACACCTCCTTCTCCGGTGATCTTTGGCCCTCTTCGGCAACGTCAGCGACGCGGGAACGATCGATAGTTCGGTGAGCTCTGTTTAATCGATTTGTTCCTCCCATTACTTCTAGTTTCGATCGATCTAATCTTGATCGATCTAGAATTTTAGTAGCAACCATATCGATCGACTTATCGAGTCAATGGTTGCTGGATTTTGTCGATTCTTGATTCATATTTTTTCTTTGAAGAGAGTTGGATGGTCATGTTCTTGATTTACTTCAAATTAATAGGTTGATCATTTATTTTAAACCAGATTCAATTTTCGAATACTAGGCGCTTGCAATTTTGCATCGTAGGAGATATCGAGCGGATTTGGACTCAAGGGAGGGCTGTGTTCTACTCTTGAGATTGTATCTTTGTACGTACACTTGGTGTCAGTCTTCTCAGGTAACGTTCTACACTTCTTCATTATGGAAAATACATTGTTATACCTAGAAACAATAGGAGTATTGGTAGGATTGAGGCCGAGTCAGGAAATATGTTGTTCGTGTCCTAATAGCTGGTGTCCAGATCAGTTTTGGATTGGTGTCCTGCAGTAGTTGTTCAATGGTGGGGAGTTGCGTGTAGGATTTTCTAAATTGAAACAGTGACTAGATACCTAGTATCTTGATTCCAATCGAATTATGTATATTCTTTCAATTTGATTGTATATATATTTGACTGCTATTGTATAATTTCTGGAGATCTTTTTAAACTCTCTGATTGATTTCGTATGCTTGGTTTTAGCTATTTTACCAATTTGAATTCTGAGCTTTAATTATAGTATTGAATTGAGGGGAACTTCAGTATGTGTCCCATAGGTTCAGACTTCAAATGTTGAGATGATGCATTATGAGTTGTATTGGGTATTGGAGGAATTACATCAGGAAGACGAAGTTTAATAAATGATGAGAATAAAAATCTCTGTTGGCCAGAGAATGAATTCGTGGAAAGCTTGGTTAGAGTGAACTTTGAGTTTATATATATATTTTGGTTGTGTGAGTATGGTATACAATTGATTTCTTTTGGGCTTTTCTCTTCTAAGCATTTTAATGGTGGAGGGAAATTAATTTGTTATACTCATTTGTGTTGCTGGTTTGGATTACTTCTAGGTTTCATCAAGTTTTGAGTTTGCTTTACTTGTTTAAAAGTTGAGTTGTGTATTCATTAGGTTTGGGTTCTGTAGATTTTATGAGGTGTGTGGTGTTGAAAGGAAAGATAAGCAGGAGTCTTGGTATTTTTAAGAATAGTATGGCTGGGCTTGTAATGGCCAAGCTAAAGCTTAGATTTCTAATAGGGGAACCTGCAGTGCAAGTTGCTATGGCCGTTAGCAGCAAGTTCGAGCCCTGGGTGTGAAGTTTCTCTGTAGCTAAATTGTGGCCATGGGTTCCCTGTTGCCTAAGAGTTATTAAATGCTAGGGTTAAGTCGTTAGCCATAGGCAGGGATCAACTCCAATTTAGTTTGGATAATAATAAGATTGCTTAAACTTCTAATTTGGGATAGGCACTAAGCAATGTCAATACCTCATTGTGTTGTATTATTTCCTTCACTCTTTAGTGATTGTTGTTAAATATATATATGAGAGGGGTATTTTATACGGATTATTCTCCTTATAATTATATTGTCAGCAAATTACATAAATTCTAGTGTACTGTAGTGAATACCTTATTATAAATATTTATTTAGTCGGGTTAGAGCAGTAGTTAGTTCTAAAACTTAATCAACTTATATTCAGGAGGACATCCAGCTTTACTTCATACTTTCGATCACCCTGAGCAAGATAAGTGCTTTCTATGGTCTTGCGTATTTACATTCATATCTTGTACTTCTCTTAATGACACATGTGACACGATATCATGTTCTCTTGTACTTTCATGTTCTTGTACTTACTTGTGGTCGGGGAGGGGAAATACACTAGCTATGTGACCAAACCCAACGATCAGAAATTTAGGTTGATAGCTTAGGCCTCGCACCGTGGACGCGGGCCCTAAGCCGTTCCCAGTTCATGTGCTTATTCCTGTACTTACCCCAGCCGGTCGAATATGCTAGCTGTATTTCAAATATTGTGCACATGTCATGTCTACTTCAGGTTCAGGATTTACTTTTTGTACTTTATTTCCTGTACTTCTTGTACTTTATATTCTTGTAATTTTATGTTCTTTTTTTGTACTTTATATTTCATGTTCTCCTGTACCCTTTTTCATATCATGATGTTCTTGTTCATTACCTAGAATTATACTTTGTCTGCTCCTGATAGAATATGTTACAGGTGTACTTGAGGATATCGTTCCACATTATGGGCAAAGTCCGGGATCTTAACTGAGCAGGATGGAGCCATGACTTAGTTAAAGGTTATAGGTTTAGATTTTGTTTAGCTTTACTTCTAGATTTCATATTGAGAGTTCATAGTTGTATTTTATTCTTGTTACAGATTTGTCTCTAGTACCGTTATGTATAAATTGTATTATACTTGTGGATTATGGTGATCATTCTAGGACAGTTAGAGGCTGTGATGTTTACTTTCATGTTTTCTTGGAGTTTTTCCTTAGATGTTTACAGATTACTACGGTGAGTCTTCCAACGTAGGCTGGGCGTGTCCGACTCGTATCCGAATATTCGGGAGCGGGTCGTGACATGTTTTTAGTGGTAGTCCATGCAGGTCCATCCTAATGGCACTTAGGCTATAGAGTGCTATTGGAAAACCTGTTAGACTAAGGAAAGCTCATCACAACATAGGATTGCGGGAATGGTTATGGATATATTTTACTAAGTTTAATCATACTATTATCTCGTAGTTTAGGTTATTTTAACAGTTTTCTATTTTCCAGATGGTTCAGATACACAAACCAGAATTGTTGATCCACTTGTACTTTTGGCTCCCGAGCTTTCACCACCTCCTGTCGCCTCTACTATCACCATTGGTAGTACCCAGTTGATGGAGATATTTCGGGAGTTCTTCGATGCCCAAAGGGAGCAAGTCGTTCTTTTTCAAGTCAGTCTTGTAGATGAACTTTTGAGCCAGGAAGGACCTCTGATTTCCAGACTCTCAGATCCTGGGATTTCTCCGACCGAGCGCATTCCTTGTATCGAGAAGCAAATCGAGAACCTAGAACCACCATTTTTGGAGTTCGCCCAAGTCTTCGAGGATCCGACTCCTCTGATTGAAGTCACCAACTAGGAGATCAGAATGTACACGGACAATAGAACAAGACAAAAAGTAGAAGACCATGAGAGACACGAAGACTTATGATGGAGATAACAACCACTCTGGACCCGCAAAGTGTCGCAACACTCAGATGGTGCTTCTTCAGTCATATTATCAGCCGCATCATCAAAGTAGAGTCAGACCTACCTTCATTGTGTGTTCTGCAAGAGAACGGGTCATCATTTGATAAGTGCCGCAAGAGGCTCAGACTCTGTTTATACTGCGAATCTTCTGCCCATCGAATGAAGGATTGCCAACAGGTCGCAGATCACAATAGCCGAGGAGCATCATAACCTCATCAGCCGGCATGCCAGCAACCGTATATCCCTGCCCGAGTCCCTATACTTCAGTCCTAGCGGGAGGTTCAGACTCAGATCCAGACAACGATCACTTCTAATTTCTGTCGTGGCCCAGGACACCACTACGTTGAGTGTGACAAGAGACTAAAGCTATGCTTGTTCTACGGATCGCCTGCTCACCAGGTCAAGGATTGCCCGGAGGCTGTTGATCGTACTGCCCAAGAATGAACACGAGGAGCACCGGTACCGCAGCAGAGGGACTCACTTCTTCAGACACAACAGCCGTAAGGAGCATTACCACAGGGACCAACCTACGACTGGACAGCTGAAGAAGTTGAAGCAATTCCAGTCCCAAAGGAATACTGAAGACAGACCGAAGGCTTTTCTTACATGGTCAGAGAAGACCATGGATCATGATTCGTATTCTAATTTAGATTTTCTAGAATTTTCTTGTTTTCTTTTTGAGAGCTGATAGATTTTGCTTTCTATCCTAAAAACTATGGTTTCTATTCCAGATATTATTCCTATTCTAGAATTTGTCCCTTATTCGTAACTTTGTTTCATATTTGAAAATTATTTTCTATTTGATAATTGTTTCAAATCCGCTATTCGATATCCTGTTTTCATATTCATTATTCATGGCTTGTTTTCTATTGTTGGCTTCTATTGGAATTTTTTTCTATTCGAACTTTGTGCTATTCGAGATTTTATTCCTACTCGAAATTTCAAAACATTGTTTGAACCTTTGCTTCTATGTGACGCTTGTTTGAGATTCAATCCCTATTCGAGACATTATTTGAATATTTTGTTTTCTATTTTGAGACATTGATTAGTTCCCTATTTGAGATTATATTTCTTATTCATGACTTTATTTTATATTCGAGGTTGTTCTCTATTCGCGGCTTTGTTTCGACCTTATTTGAGATTTTGCTTGTTTCATATTCACAATTCAGAACCTTGTTTCCTATTCGTTGATTGATACTCCTCCCTTCACTCTTCGTAACCTTGCTTCCTATTCAAGATTTTGTGTCCTATTCGTGACTTTGTTGATATTGATTTTCTATCTAAGATTTGTTTCCTATTGAAATTTCTTTTCCATTCGAGGTATTGTTCGAGATTTTGTTATACTTTGATTCTTGTACAAGATTTTTGGTCCTTATTTTGAGACCTTGTCTTCTATCTGATACCTTGCTTCTATGCAACCTTCGAGACTTTGTTACTTATTCGGGATTATGTTCCCTATACGAAATTTTGGTTGCCATTCGAGATTTTATCTTCTATTTGAGACCAGGGTTACTATTTAAAATTTTATTTCGTGTTCAAGATCTATTTCTAAAAATCCCCTTGTTGTTTCTTAGCACCTAATAAAACCTTTGTCTTCTAAAAGACAGATAAAATCACCTTTATCGTGACATGGACTATTGGAATTCATTTTGAACTCTTTAAAACCCTATTGTAATTCTAATGGATAAGGTTGAGAGACTATTCAATGACCTACTAGGGCGTGGCAGTTGCGTGCTGTAACCATTATCTGAATTACGGAGACTGAAAGTCCACTGCAGCCAGCAGCGCACTAGCGAGGCAGGGACTTTTAGTTGAAATAATTTTAGGTATTTGTCGATTCTCGGGTATTATCGAGACCTTGTCCTAAAATCTTCATATTTGATCTCGTGAGTTGCTTCGTTAATATTTGTTTGAAAATGGATAAGGATAATAGGGTATTCGGTAACACATTATTATTTGAGTCACGGAATCGAAAGTTCACGGCATCCATATATACACTGGCGGGGCAGGGATTCGAAGTAAAGTGACTTCAAATATCTATATGTTCTCGAATACCATAGAGACTATATCCCTTTTCATATGATTATTGGTTTTCGAGAATCACAAATCCTTGCACTCTTACCATGATTGATACTAATATCTATTCGATAGCTTCCATATATCTTATCAATCAATCTGTGCAACTTTTCCTTCTTATATTTTATTGTTGAATCAATTGATTTTCTCAACAAATACTGATTGTTGTATTTTGATTCTGTTCCACCAGATTTTCTATTAATCATAGTTCAAATCTTGATCGGGTTTTTAATCTAAACTTTGGTCATGCCTATATAATTGTGATTTTCCTATTTTGCTCTATTTTTAAAACATGTTAAACTTCAATTTTGATCATGCTTAGAAGATCGTGCCCTCATAATTTACCCATCTAAGTCGTAATTAAAACTTCATCTCATCTCGTGCCTATTTAATTCTTGATCATTGTTAGATCACGTTATTTCAACTCCTTGCATGTAGTTATCATACTTGGCTTTAACTAAAGTTCGTTTTGTGCCTGACAATTTTTGATCATTATCAATCATGCCATTTATCTATATATTTTGTCATTTCAAATCTTTAAGATTTTCGTACTCAATCATTGATCGAATTCACATTCGTGCCCAACCGACTTTGAACTTCTTTTCATTTCTATATCGTGCTGTGCTCTTTGAAATTTCGAGGACGAAATTTTTCCAGGGGTAGTTTTGTAACCCTGCTTTTCCGTCATTTTTAAATTCTGATAATTTACTGGTATTTTAGAATTTTAGAGATATTATTTTCAGTAAAATTTATGGAGTATTAATTTTTTGGTTAACCAATAGTATCTTTATAGATTTTTATAAATATTATTATTTAAGGTTCGAGGAGGAAGAGACTAAAAACTAATTTGGAGTGTTCCTTAAGTTTAAACTACTTGTAACCATCATAACTAATCTTCGAACAAACAATTATAAGCAATTTGTAATAAACCATTTTGGAAGTCCTTAGTTGCAAAATATTCATTTTTTCTATAAAAATCAAAGAGGAGAGGGATTGAGCTCTCAGCTCTCTATTATTTCTTCCAAATAAATTTTGTTCCCAAATCTCTTCCCTCTCATTCCTCTTTCCTCCCGGCCGATACCCAAACCCTAACCCTAATTTCTTACAGAAGAGGCTAGCCATGGCAGTGGTTCAGCAACAGGGCCATGGCAGCGCTCACTCCGGCGGTCAGAAGTCTCCTCCACCAATCTCTGTTCCGATACCGACTAGACGACAGCTTCGGCGATTTCTCATCTCCCGGTGGTGACCGCGAGGGTCATCCTCTCCGGCAACTTCCCCAGACGAAGGCGAGTTCTTTTCGACGGCGCACCACAGCGGCAGTGACGGCGCACGGCTTCTTCCCAACGACGACGACGGCAAGATCCGTTTCTCCACGACGAGAAATGGCGGTCATCTCCCACGGCGAGCAGTGACGGTTCCACACCTCCTTCCCTGGTGATCTTCGGCCCATTTAACGACGTCAACGACGCGGGAACGGTAGATAGTTCGGTGAGCTCTGTTTAATCGATTCGCTCCTCCCATTACTCCTAGTTTCGATTGATCTAATCTTGATCGATATAGAATTTTTGTAGCAACCATATTGATCGACTTATCGAGTCAATGGTTGCTGGATTTTGTCGATTCTTGATTCATTTTTTTCCTTTGAAGAGAGTTGGATGGTCATGTTGTTGATTTACTTCAAATTAATGGGTTGATCATTTATTTTAAAGCATATTCTATTTTCAAACAACGGGCGCTTGCAATTTTGAATTGGTGGAGATATCTAGCGGATTTGGACTCAAAGGAGGGTTGTGTCCAACTCTTGAGATCGTATCTTCGCACGTACACTTGGTGTCAGTCTTCTCAGGTAACGTTCTACACTTCTTGATTATAGAAAATGCATCGTTATACCTAGAAATAATAGGAGTATTGGTCAGGATTGAGGCTGAATCAGGAAATATGTTGTTCGTATCCCAATAGCTCGTGTCTAGATCTGTTTTGGAATGGTGTCCTGCAGTAGTTGTTCAATGGTGGGGAGTTGTGTGTGGGATTTTCTAAATTAAAACAGTAACTAAATTCCTAGTATCTTGATTCCAATCGAATTTTGTATATTCTTTCAGTTTGGTTGTATATATATTTTGACTGCTGTTGTATAATTTCTGGGGATCTTTTTAAACTCTCTGATTTGATTTTGTATGCTTGGTTTTAGCTATTTTACCAATTTGAATTCTGAGCTTTAATTGTAGTATTGAATTGAGGGAAACTTCAGTATGTGTCCCATGGGTTCAGACTTCAAATGTTGATCTGATACATTATGAGTTGTGTTGGGTATTTCGAGCCCTGGATGTGAAGTTTCTCTGTAGCTAAATTGTGGCCATGGGTTCCCTGTTGCCTAAGAGTTATTAAATGCTAGGTTTAAGTCATTAGCTATAGGCAGGGATCAACTCCAATTTAGTTTGGATAACAATAAGATTGCTTAAACTTCTAATCTAGGATGGGCTGTAAGCAATGTCAATACCTTATTGTGTTGTATTATTTCCTTCACTCTTTAGTGAGAGTTGTTAAATATATATATAAGAGGGGTATTTTATATGGATTATTCTCCTTGTAACTATATTGTCAGCAAATTATATAAATTTTAGTGTATTGTAGTGAATACCTCATTATAAATATTTATTTAGTCGGGTTAGAGCAGTAGTTAGTTCTAAATCTTAATCAACTTATACACATATTCAGGAGGACATCCAACTTTACTTTATACCCTCGATCATCCTGAGCAAGGCAAGTACTTTCTATGGTCTTGCACATTTACATTCATATCTTGTACTTCTCTTGATGACATGATGTGACACGATATCATGTTCTCTTATACTTTCATGTTTTTGTACTTACTTGTGGTTGAGGAGAGGAAATACACTAGCTATGTGACCAAACCCAAGGATCAAAAATTCAGGTTGATAGCTTAGGCCTCGCACCCTGCACGCGAGCCCTAAGCCATACCCATTTCATGTACTTCTTCCTGTACTTACTCCAACTGCTTACATATGCTAGCTATATTTCAAATATTGTGTACATGTCATGTCTTGTACTTCATGTTCAGGATTTACTTCTTGTATTTTATTTTCTGTACTTTCTATACTTTACATTCTTGTACTTTCATGTTCTTTTCCTGTACTTTATATTTTATGTTCTCCTATACTCTTTTTATATCATGATGTTCTTGTTCTTTACCTAGAATTGTACTTTGTTCCGCTCTTGACAGAATATGTTGCAGGTGCACTTGAGGATATCGTTCCACATTATGGGCCAGAGTCCGGGATCCTAGCTGAGCAGGATGGAGCCTTGAATTAGTTAGAGGTTACAGGTTTAGATTTTGTTTAGCTTTACTTCTAGATTTCGTTAGAGGTTACAGGTTTAGATTTTGTTTAGCTTTACTTCTAGATTTCGTATATTGAGAGTTCATAGTTGTATTTCATTCTTGTTACCGGATTTGTCTCTGGTACCTTTATGTATAAATTGTATTAATACTTGTGGATTTGGTGATCATTCTGGGACGGTTATATGCTGTGATATTTACTTTCATGTTATTCTTGGAGTTTTTTCTTAGATGTTTACAGCTTACTGCGTTGAGTCTTCCAACGTAGGTTGGGTGTGTCCGACTCATATCCGTATATTCGGGAGCGGGTCGTGACAGTCTTCCTTCAAGTTCAATCCTTATGATCAAAGAATTTTTATGTACCTTTCCTAGTCAACCTGTGTGGTTTTATGATAATTCTCTACAATACTCTATCTAACTCAAGCAGATGGTGGCATAGTTTGGCTTAATGTTCCCCATGTCTCCTATTATGGTCAAACACTACACTATACATCCTGTCTTAGAGAGGCGTCTTTATAGTCTACCCACCTTAGCTAATCACCTAGTCCCTAGTCCTGTCAAGCTTGTGTTACTATGTCTTTTCAGGTAAACTTTCTAGCTCAATGCGATAATTTACATGATGTTATCGAATCACTAATTTGTGACTCAGCAATCATTCAACCAGAGGGATTTTTCTATAGAAATTTAAACCTCGATAGAAATGTCATTCTTATCCTATCTATCTATCCAGTAAAGACATCTGTCCAAACCTCTACACACCCCAAATAATTACCTATAAGATATTCTATCTACCTCAGTCACAATCAATAATAAAATAATGACAAAGTGATCGTCAACACAAGTGTTCGTCCTTTCGAGAGAGGGAAAGACGAGAACTCATAAATAGTAAATCAAGAATGGTATGATTGAACACAAATGCAAAATTTCAAGGGCGATAGTAGAAGTCTAAGGAATTTTCAATAGCAATAGTGGATTGAGATTTTAATATATATCCTAACGCAGGCTCGTCCGGTACAATAACGTAACCGAAACGATTTATCACGACCTGCATGGGCTACCACTAAAATATGTCACGCCCAGTTTCAAAATTATAGGAACTTGAGGCACGAGCATGCCTGCTAATACGATCTTAGGATAAGTTCCCAATTTAATGGACTTATTCCGAGATGTACTACGCTGTCAAAGGTAATAAAATTAACTAATCATCTACATCTCAATCCACAGTAATAAAGCGAATATCAAGAATGAACATAATATATTAAAGTTGGCCACCCAGTAATATACACGTTTGAGCAAGCTCGAGAAAAGAATAAGTTTGGTAATAATAGGCTATATAGCAGCATAAAACAAATATTGGTGAAAATATATACAGGAAAGAGTAAATAAAATATCATAGCACACATATATATACCTGAAACCTCGGTGCATCACGCAGCACCTGCCCAGCTACTCTGTACTAACTGCTCAGTAAATACCTGGAGAGATCACCAGGTCCTCAGCGGGACGTAACAAGATACAGAAATACATGCCATAATATGAACTGAATAAAATGAATAACTCGAATCATAACATGGTCCAACATCCAGTCATCAATCAGTAAACCATATCTCTGGCCAATCCTGATCAATGAATGGTATACCGGCCCATAATAAGACACTGACCCAAGATACGGTCAGATATAGGTACACTAACTAACCATTCTATGTGAATGCATATTGACGATAACTTTAGAGCATATGGGTAGGTAAATCATAGATTTGCGTCAAAACACGGGTCGACGTCGGATCACAAGCCGATGTAAACATACAAGCACCAGTATACCTCTCGATCGTACCTAGCGTGCAGTTAGTGGCCGATGCCGGACATATCCCCTAGTGTATGTATGGCCCATAATCGGGTATCTACTGAGGCTAAAATAATGTAACTGTCTGTCCCATAAGCCTACTAATTGTCTTCTCCGCCCCAAAAAATGTACAAGTCGTATCCACGACTCACACAATCCATATCTCAATGGAAGTCTCTACCCTAGACACCATCTAACTCTATATGTACCGGCACACAAACCGCTCGAACCGATGATCAGTCGAATGCGTAAGATCATGCCAACACAATGACCCTCACTCAAGGTGCCGTATAATATTTTGTGTCAAATCATAAAAGTTACTGGGGTAACTTCACAGTTTTCAGGTACGTCTACTAACTCTAAGTCACACACGCACGCTGTGGATACACACAAAAAAGAAGAAGAAATGCTGTCTTTTCTTATTGGCGCAAGGCAGCACAAATCGAGTATGCCTGAGAGATCCTGCGCTGAAGATCCCCAAGTACAAAAAGAATTCTAGGGAATGGGACGATAGAGATCGAGCGGCAGTTGCTCCTTTACTCCGTTGACACTCCGATTACAAAAGTGGGAGAAAACCTAAGAAAATTACCAACTCTCGGCTCGCTGACAAGAAGTACAACAATTTGGCTCTTGAAAATGCTCTCCGTTATGTGCTTTGAAGAGGTATGATACGCCTTTTTATAGTCGTTTCCATGCTGGTATGATGTTATGCGCCCACATGAGAAAAAACACTGATTTTCATGTGGGTGCATGGTCCTGCTTTGGGCGTATAGAGTGTAGGCGCATGGAGACTGCGTAATCGTGGGTTGTGGGGTTGACGTGGCCACATGCTTCAGTGCACGACTGCTCGTGGTGACTATCGTGGCTGTATGCTTCGGTGCACGATTGATCGTGGGTTTGACCGAGTCGGGGGCTGTTCTGACTTGGGTGCATAGCCTGAAATAGGGCTATACGCCCCCTTTTGGAGGAGCCTAGAGTGGGCGCATGGGCACATAGCTTACTCTGGTGACTTGGGCGCATAGCATGCTCTGGTGACTTGGGTGCATAGCATGCTCTGGTGACTTGGGCGCATAGCATGCTCTGGTGACTTGGGCGCATATGACTTCTCTGGCTTGGGCGCATATGACTTCTCTGTCTTGGGCGCATGGTTGTCAAGACTGCTAAAATTTTCATACTTCTACAAGACCCCCTTCAAAGTTTTTGATACTTGAACGAGTTTGAAATACTTTGAAAGAAGCATGAACCATCTTCTCGTGATGCAGTGGACGCATAGCACAGCTCTCCCTTTGGGCGCATAGAGTTTGGCCAGACTGTCAGAGAGATGGCTGTTGAGATCTTTCTCGAAAATTTGAAATGACAGATTCATCGTAGTAGAATTTGAAGAGGTCCATCCTTCATGCGTTGTCCATGTCAACAAGTGGAAGTTGCATAATGTGCAAGAGACCGGGTCTTCATGTGAGCGTATAAGTCATAATGGATGCATAGTACGCAATGGGCGCATAGGCACATAGGAGGATTAGGCGCATAGTATTTGGCCCTTGCCTATAAATAGGCTTTTGAAGAGAGAAAAAATTTATTACTCTCTTTTCTTTAAAAACTTTCAAAAGACTTTTCATCACTTCTCTGCACGAACCATGTCTCCCAAAGCCGCGAAGAGATCTGCGAAGGACAAGGGGCTGCACCGAGTGGCTCTCCTCCTGCGACAGCGTCCTCGCTAGTCCAGGACCCGATCCTGGGTGAGGCTACGCCTCAAAACAATATTTTGAGCATTAATTTACGACGCTAAGACTTTTCCTCTGTCTGGGCGCATGTGCCCAAGGCAACATGTTTCTGTGAGCATTCATATATGCCCACAGAAGCATGCGCCCACACTGTGGTGTGTTATGCGCCCACATGTTGCTACATGTTATGCGTCCACATGCTGCTGCATGTTATGCGCCCACATGCTGCTGTATGGTAAGCACCCACATGCTGTTTTGGACACATAACCCTTTGGGCGCATAGGATTCCTCCAGCACTTAGTTTTTTTTATATATTCTGAGTCTCACTTTCTCTTCTGTCTTTGCAGTTAACATGTTTGTCCTGGAAATTGGTAGAATCCCTTTCGGCTCTGCATGTCAAGTCCTCGGCACAAGTCTCATAACCAACATGGTCAGCAAGGTTCATGCCAAGATCAGTCATAACCAGCCTACGGAATGGACGCTCGCCATTCTTGAATAGGATAAGACCTTCTTGAAGCAGATGATTAACGATGAGAAGTTCTTGCTAGGAGGGGCACGTCGTTTCAAAAAGTCATACTTTCTGTTCGGTGACAGTATGGGGTTCGAAGATGGCGAGACGATACGCTTGAGAAACCCACTGGTGGTCAGGCTGAACAATCAGAGGATATGGCTACCGTCGATGGAGCGTCAATATCCTTTGTCTGCGTTTACAGTCTTAGCCGTGCGGCGACAGATGAAATGGGAGCTAACCCATGAGCTCCCCGGGGTCGTCTCTGGAAGAATACAATTTGACTCGGGAGATCGGAAGAAGGAGACTTTCAAGTGTGTTCGGGGCTCTACATCTTACTCTACGAGGGGGCTACAACCTGATGTTGTAATGAACGACATCCCGATTGACCTCCACCCTTATGCTGCCTATACGCTTTGCAATCTGATGATGTCGGAGGACGTGTCGTATCCCGTAGGGAAGATACGGATGGAAGGCTGGAGGTATCCAGCTTCATTCTAGAGCAACCTCACTGGATGGGTGCTTTCCATGTATGAAGCCACCCTGAAGACTGCTGGCATTTTTTATGCTATTAGGGCCACCAAATATGGCGTAAGGGTCAACTGGCCATTGTTCGTCTCTTTGGCGGAGTTATATAAACTTCATACTTGTACTTTCTTTACTCTGAGCAGGGAGATAGGATTGGATCTCCACGAGATACAAAAAGTATCGAAGCTTTCTTGGGGCACAGAGTCATATAAAGAGTACGTGCCTTGTGATGAAGAGCTCTGAGACCTGGAGAATGAGAACTCCGAGATGATGGATGTATACAAGGAGTTATTCTGTCACCTCCTCATCTGCCATAGGATCAACAAGAAAGGAAGGACCGAGGGGGCCAATCCCCACACAAGAGCTTGGACGGGCGACATCTTTATTCAAGGAGAATGAGAGGATTCGGCCTCCTTTTCGATTTTAAAACCTATGACCAAGTCTGAGATAGAAGTTCGGATGGCAGATTATGATACGGCAAATACTGAGGACAGTGATGATCCTGAGGGGAAGTCCCCGATCGGCTACTACTTTCGTCAAGCTGAATATCCGTTGTCGGAGAAAGCTGTGCTGGCAGCTTTCTTGATGATCTGGATTCGTGACTACATAGTCCTTGGGGGTTCAGGGACTATTGAGAGGATGAGCCGGAGCATAATACTTTTGGCTGTGAAGCTGGCGTTCGGATACCGTCTTGCCTTACTTTCTGCGATGGTCTGTGCCACTGGACGGGGTCTATGAGACTTTGTTAGAAATGCGGTGACTCTTGACGGCAGAGCCAACTTCGCCCGGAGCGAACTTCCGTATCATTTCTTGATGGGGTGGCTGCTACTGCATTGTCCTACCCTGATGAATGCTGGGCCGACGGCGGACTCTTTGGCAGAAGAAGCCTTTCTTCCCAGATTCCATGACACGGATTGGGCCGTCAATAGTGTACCCGCTTGCAGAAAGGCTTTAAGCTTCTTACAGAACTATGAGTTCTTCAGGGTATCCCCTCCATCTGACAGTGGTAGTACAGGAGATACCTTAGTGGATGAGGGAGTCCATGCCACTAGTTTGACTGCTGGGGCATTTCACTGGCTTTAGTCTATTAGACCGTCGCATCTGGTGCTCCGAAACAGGAACCATGCCTATCTGGAGCCATACCTGCCGAGTCGTTTCGTACGGCAGTTTGGCTACAGCCAGCTCCTTTTGGAAAATGCTAGCCCATATTTGGAGTCAATAGGCAGCTTAATTGATGGGGCACGTGCCTGGATATATTATAATACCGGATGCACGGAAGCAATCTTCACTCTGCCCTCGGATAAGCCTGAGAGCCATCTGTGCTATGCTACCGCCAAGTTTTATGTTCAGATTAATACTTTTCATCCCCGGTATGATCGTGAACAGAGCTTGATATTGGGGACTCGGTTTTGCCCCCTTTCTGTGAAACATGCCCAAAAGGTGCCGAAGGGCCGTAAGAAGAAGGGTGCTGCTCCAGCCGTGAAGCCAGTCGCAGCACCACGGTCGAGGGTTATCCTTAGGAAGCCGTTAGTACCTCCATAGGAGGACACGAAAGATGGTTCTTCTTTTTCCAATCCTCCTCGAAAGAGAAAAGCTTCAACTGAATTGGCCCAGGAGCCAACTTTTAAGAGAAAGAAGAAGACTGTTGCCCTAAGAAGAGCCAAGGAAGTGGGTGCTGGCTCATCTCCCTTCAGAAGGTCTTCCCGAAAAATTGGAAGAAGTGAAACGGCGTCGCGGGCCGTTACCATTCGGAAGGTAGATCCCTTCCTAGACTCCATAGCCGTTTTGGTCAAGCCATTAGAAGTTTTCTCACCCTTGGGTTTGTCCTTTGCATAGGACCCTAAAATTCTAGCTGAGGCAGGTGCCTCCTCGTCTGAGGAAGTGGACGTGACAATAGTGTATCCTTCTTATCCTCGACCTGCAGATGACGTTCAGCCTTCCCCAGTCAAGGGGGCTGAATTAAAGGATGATCAGGGCGAATGCCCAGATTATGGTGGCGACCAGAATGCTAGTCCTTCTTTCGATATCTCCTTGGGGCCATAATGAAAGATTTGGACGAGAATCAAGTCCAATCGGCTCATCCTTCCGCGGTTACGTTATCTTTGCGCCTCTCTTCAAATGAGATTTTTTGACTTCGATTTTGTGTGCTCGTAGTGAGGCTGAACACGATTGTATATTCCCTTGTAGACAAGAAGAAGGAACCACTCGTAAAGATAGCCCAAGGCATTGGGGGAGAAACAGAGGTTATCCCTGGCTCCTCTGAATTTGCTGGTGCAGAGGGAGCTATTAGTGAGCCAGCATCGGCTGTAGAATGAGAGGTTGAATAGCCTACTGAGGGAGCTATTGCTGAATCTGCTCCCGGTCCAGCTGGGGCCGTAGAAGATACCCAGCCTGATGCTGCTCTAGGCCTTGATATGTTTTTCTTGAACAACCTGGCCTGCTCTCGGTTTCCCTGAAGCCAAGACCGATGAATTAGCCCAGGCTGACGCTGAGCATGCCGAAGGTACGAAATTACAACCCTTTCGTATTGCTCCCTTTTTTGTTACTGATGCATATATCATTTTCTTGTCAGGTTCGACTTCTTGTCAGGCATCTCTTCTTGGAGCGGAAGAACCTCATCAAGCTTCCTTCCCGACTACCTCCACCGAAGACGACGATGTTGTAGGAACCCTAGAGGGGGGGGGTGAATAGGGTCAAGCTAACTAATCAAGCACTTAGCACAAGCTAATTGGCAATTTAAAAATATAAGTGCAAGAGAAGAAGCAAACACAATACCGACACCCGATATATCCTGGTATCCTCCTAAGAGGCAGTCCAGTCCCGGAACTCTCTCCGGCTTTAATCCACTATTTGAGCAAATAGTTACACACGAGTTTGGATCCGAAGAACTTGCCAACTTCTTACACAAGAGCTTTAATCCGAAGGGCTCTCCGACTTCAACCGAGAGTTTGGATACGAAGACTCCCCAACTTCAACCGAGAGTTTGGATACGAAGACTCTCCAACTTTAACCTTTCACAATAGGTTTTGATCTCCTTATACAATAGGATGAAGATCTCACTTTTCAACTTAATAACTCTAACACAATTTGTAGATGGCAAATGAAGGCTTTGTAGAGTTGTATGTGGATAAGCTTTGGTGGTTTGGAAATTTTTAGGCTCAAAGCATCAACCTTGAATGAAGGGGTTCAAGGCTATTTATAACCAAAGCATTGAAAAGAGCTCAAGGCAACTTTTCAGTCCGCGAACCGGCATACCGCCGGTATGATCCGGCATACCGGCGGTATACCGGTCTGGAATTGCAACGGCTAGAAATAGAGCCGTTGGGATCATTAATTGCTGAAAATCCGACCGTTGAAATTTCAACGTTTCGGAAGCGATATACCGTCGGTATGATCCGGTATGCCGTCGGTATGCCGGTTTTGTAAACAGAAACTTTCTGTGAACAAAAACCGGTATACCGTCGGTATACTGCGGTATACCGTCGGTATGCCGCTTATCCACCAAAAATGATCCTGGGCTTATTTCTGCCCTAGCTTTCGATTTTGCCATCCATTTCTTGTGTTTACAATTATTCCTAAGACTCATTACAGACTCCAGATATACTTAGATAGGTGCAGGCTTCTTTAGAGTCTTGAAATGATGATGGCACGGCTTGGCTTCTTCCTTTGATAGGTGCTGGCTTTTTCCCTTGGCGGCAGCTGTCCAAAGATATCTTGTGGGATCCGTCGTCTTTGGCCCACCATGATTTCTTCATTGCATATGTCCACATGGATCTTGTTTATTGCCTTTCTGCATGTACATGTTAGACGAACAAAGCAATATACATAGTAGCAAGTATGATAAGTTAAAGCACATTAGGACTATGCAAAGTTTAAGTACAAGTGCTAAGGTGATGGCATAAATGTTAGTGATATCATAATGATTAAACTTAATTGAATGACCACAATCAAAAACATAGTTTTGATTTTGGCAACCCAATTAAATTTAAGATAGATAAGCTCATATCACTAAGATGTAAACCAATGGGCACATATCACCAAAGATATAAGTATAAGTAGAAATGCTATAGCGATTGTATGAAGGTTAGTGATAAAGAAATGCTAAACTTAACATATTAACCATATTCAAAAATATGATACAATCATTGGGCCAACAGATGTTGGCCCATTGGTCATGGTCAAACTTGTTTTTAATAATTGATCAAACTCTGTCTCGATATAAATGCAAGGCAATTTAGATGTTTACCTACGATGTTTTGGACACTGCTCAACGATGGATATCTACGATGTTCAAGACTGAAGTTGTTTGCCATTCAGAATATATTTCCTTCAAAGCAATGTAATTTTTTAATTTATTGAGTCTAGGAATACATTGTACACCAAGTCGTACTGGCAAATAGGCTGTCCGGAATCGTTTTTCAAAATCACCCTATCCTTTTAAAAATGACCTATGTTTTGAAAAACATCCTTTTTACATAAAGCTTCTGAAGGACTTTTCAAAAAGCTAAAATAATTTTTCTCAAAATCAAATGGCAGAACCCTAGCAGAACTCGGCCGAAGTTCGGCCAGAGTTTGGCCAGGTTGAATGTTATGTGAACGTTTGATTTTGAACTTGGTCACCCTTCAGTTGCGGTTTGTTACTAAGAGTTCTGTCCGAATTCTGTCCGAATTCTGTCAGAGTTCTGTCTTTGGAAAAACTATAAATAGAGAAGAATTTTGATCATTTCAAGTCACCAATTCACTTTCAATCTCTTCCCTTCTAAATCTTACATTTTCTCCAAAGAGTTCTCAAAAGCTTACATTTTTAAATCCCAAGCCAGTTACAATCCTCTAGTCGATTTGCCAGTACGGTACGGTCTAGAAGTTTCAGAGCGATTGTAATCAGAGGCTTGATTGAAGAAACAACTCTTCACAATTGAAGTTGGTCGAGTTCTTTGTATCAAAGCTCGCGTCTGTAGAAGTTGCAAGGACTTCGTATGAAAACTTGCAGAATTTTCCACTAGTGGATTCAACTGGAAGCTAGAGTTCTTCCGACTGGACTAGTCCTCACAAGAGGAAAACCAGTATAAATCTCGGTGTTTGCGTTTGCCTTCTGATCACTCTTTTTCATTACTGTCATTTACTTTTTGATTATTTTTATATCTGTAATCTAACTGCTAACGAGATTTTTAATTAGCAATATTTTGCTGCCTACTCTATTCCCCCCTAGAGTATTCTGCTTTACGATTTCGTTCCTACAATTGGTATCAGAGCAGGTTATACAGGTAAAGCAAGGTAAAATTGCAGTTATATTCAATTTTTATATAGATCACAGCATTACACAAGGCAACTGTGAAATTCACAAGTGAAGGCTAACCCACAAACAGACCTGCACTGTTTGACGGCACAAATTATACTTATTAGAAAACACGTATGAGTTTCTTTCTGAAATATCTTGATTTTGACTTATGGTCTGTAGTTATTGATGGCTATAGAAAGCCCCCTCGTATTAATGTTGATGGAGTTTTAGTTGAAAAACCCCATGACAAATATACAGAGGAGGAAAAAAAAAGGCCAATCTTGACGCACGTGCTATTAACGCTTTATTTTGTGCTTTAGACAGAACTGAATTCAATAGGGTGTCTACTTGCACAACATCAAACCAAGTGTGGAAACTTCTCGAAGTAACCCACGAAGGAACAACACAAGTCAAGGAGTCAAAGATCAGCAGACTTACTCATGAGTACAAGGCATTCAAAATGAAGCCAAGTGAATCAGTCACTCAGATGTTTACAAGGTTCTTGGATATTGTAATCCTTTGTCTTTACTAGGCAAGGATTACAGTAACCATGAGAAGATTCGCAAACTTCTACGAGCCCTTACAAAGAACTGGATTCCAAAGGCTACAGCAATCATTGAAGGGAACGACCTCTCAACAATGTTTTTGGAAACACTCATGGGTAAGCTACTCACTTATGAGTTAGAACTTTAAGACTTTGAAGATGCTACACCAAAGGAGAAGTCAGAAAAGTCGATCGCTCTCAAGGCTCAACATAGAAGAACTGTCGAAGACGACTCTGATGACAGCGACTCCGACTCTGAAGATCAAGCTCTTCTGGTAAGAAAATTCAAGAAGTTCATAAGATTTAACAGAAGAAAAAAAGGCAGCAAGAACAACAACAACGAGGAAGATCCTATTTGCTACGGATGCAAGAAGAAAGGACACATGAAGAAAGACTGTCCGACAGCATCATCATCAAACAAAAATAGCAAATATGACAAAGGCTACATGAAGAAATCTATATCAAGGAAGTATGCCAACACAATCATATGGCATGAAAGTGAAGTCAGCGACTCAGAAGACGAACAATCAGATGACGCTGCAAATGTATGCTTGATGGCTTGCGATCAGGTAATGACTAATCCTTTATTTGACCCTTATGATGATTTCATCTTTGAGCAACTAGAAGAGGATTTCAGTGACCTGCTAAATGATTACAGGAAACTGCATAGTAAATATGAAACCTCTAAGAAGGTACTCAAAGAGTACAAAGGTGAAATAGGAAGACTTACCGACCTACTAGATCATGTTAGAGATAATGACTCTTCAAATGAGTTTGGTGAGCTTTTTTCTATTAAGTTGTTGTTACACGAGACTGTTAAGCTATCCGAAGAAAAAGACCAAACTATTATCCAGTTAAAGGAAGACCTATCTAAGAAGAGAAAGAGTCTCGAGTGTGCACAGATCAGATTAGAATCACTCACATCTGACTATACTAGATTATATGACACTTCCAAAAAGTTGAAAATTAGTGTAGGAAAGTGGCATGAAGTTGCTGCTTCCTATTCTAACACGTGTCAATTACCGAATCATCGGAACGCGTCCAACACTGTCAGACCAAACCATACCAAAACTATGCCCAAGAAGACTAATAGGCATGCATTCTTCTATACTAGAAAACCAAAACCTACCAATCATGCACCTCACACTACTTTCAACACTCAATATGCTAAATGTCATTATTGTGGCATCATTGGTCATATATCTTCTGCATGTAGAATCAGAAAGTTAGTAGATTTAAATATTTATGCATGGATTCCAAAAACTAACCAGTCAGGACCCTACAAGAAAAGGGTACCAAGAGTTTCATCTACAAATTGTTTTGTAGGTGGGGCCCCCTTCACATGCTAGGAGCCAATGGATCCTCGACAGAGGTTGCTCACGACACATGATCGGTGACGCTTCATTATTCGCAACACTATCGAAGAGGAATAAAAAAGGATACGTCTCCTTCAGTAATAATTTAAGAGGGTACATAATCGGTATTGGTGACATTGGTAAGGCTCCCTATCCAGTGATTAAAGATGTTTGTCTAGTTACCGAGCTAAAACATAATCTGTTCAGCATAAGCCATTTAGTTGATCATGGTTATGGTATTAACTTCGTAAAAGATAAATGTACTATAGTTGATAGTTCAAATGGTAGTATTATATTTGAAGGTATTAGGAAAGAAAACATATATGTTTTCTATTTGTTGGAAGATGCTGACAAAGCAGGTAGATGTTTGATGGCCAAAAGCGTTGAGAGTCAACTATGGCATATGAGACTCGGTCATACAAACATGGATACAATTTCAAGACTATCTACAAAAAAGTTGGTACGCGGCTTACCGGATATTTCTTTCAAGAATGATACGGTATGTAGTGAATGTGAAAAGAACAAAGCTACCAAATCCGCATTCAAATCCAAGAACGCTGTAAGTACCACTAGACCTTTACAACTGTTGCATGTGGACTTATTTGGACCAAGTAGAAATGCTAGTCTAGGTGGTAAGTTATATGCATTTATCATTGTAGATAATTTTTCTAGATATATATGGGTTTATTTTCTTGCACGCAAGAACGATGCATTATCAGAATTCGTCAACTTTTGCAAGAAAGTACAGAATGAAAAAGGGTTCATGATTACTCGCATTCGTAGTGATCATGGCGACGAATTTGAGAATACAGAATTCAAGCAATTTTGTGACACACACGGTTATCTACATGAATTCTCTTGCCCTAGGACTCCGCAACAAAATGGAGTTGTGGAACGTAAGAACAGAACTCTATCTGAAATGGCTAGAGTAATGTTAAATCAGTTTAGTCTACCTAGATACTTATGGACTGAAGCTGTAAATACAGCATGCTATATTCTCAATAGGGTTCTAATTCGACCTATATCGAAGAAGACTCCCTATGAACTATGGTTTGATAGAACACCAAATGTTTCATATTTTAAGATCCTTGGTTGTAAATGTTTTATTCTTAATACTAAAGATAATTGAGTAAATTTGATGAAAAGGCCGATGAAGGTATATTTTTAGGTTATGCTGCAAAGAACAAAGGATACAGAGTCTTCAACAAAAAAACTATGATCATCGAAGAATCTATCAATGTCAAGTTTGATGAGCTAAATCAACACTTAAATGATGATGACAATGAAGACATAATCACACCAAGTACAGCTACTATAAAACCTTCACACAAAGATGCAGAACCATCGCATCAGGCATTAGATGAACCTCCAAGCAAAGAAGTCGGAACTAGCAATCTTGAGACTACACCAAAAAATATGAGATTCTTGGCTAATCATCCAAAGAACTTGGTAATTAATGAGATTACCAAAGGTGTAAGTACTCGTTCCTCGAATAAAGATATAGCTTCTTGTGTTGCTTTTGTTTCGCAGTTTGAACCCAAAAATATTGATGAAGCATATAGTGATAATTTTTGGATAGATGCTATGCAAGAGGAATTAAACCAATTCGAACAGAATCATGTTTGGAAACTTGTTCCCAAGCCCATTGATCATCCGGTCATTGGCACCCGATGGGTATTCTGAAACAAATTGAATGAGAATGGTTTAGTGACTCGTAATAAGGCTCGACTCGTAGCTCAAGGATACAATCAAGAAGAAGGTATCGACTACGATGAGACTTATGCCCCAGTTGCGAGATTAGAATCCATTCGCATGTTATGTGCATTTGCATGTTTTCATAATTTTAAGTTATTTCAAATGGATGTCAAAAGCACATTTTTAAATGGTTTTATAAAAGAAGAAGTTTATGTAGCTCAACCTCCTGGTTTTACTGATTTTAAATTTTTTGAATATGTTTTCAAGTTGAAGAAAGCCTTATACATTTTGAAACAAGCCCCTCGTGCTTGGTACGATCGTCTAATTTCTTTTCTACTTGATAACGGTTTTTCAAAGGGAAAGGTTGACACTATATTATTTATAAAATCTTTGAATAATAATATTCTTTTGATTCAAGTCTATGTAGATGATATTATTTCTGGATCTACTGATGAATCTCTTTGTCAAAAAATTTCAAAGTGTATGCAGAATGAGTTTGAGATGAGCATGATGAGAGAGCTGAAATTCTTTCTCGGACTGCAAATCAAACAAACCAACAATAGGACGTTCATAAATCAAGCAAAGTACACAAAGGATCTATTAAAGAAGTTCGACATGGAAGCATCAAAGCCACTTAGCACTCCAATGGCGACTTTAACCAAGCTTGATATTGATGAACAAGGCAAACCTGTCGACATACGTAAGTATCGAGGTATGATCGGTAGCTTGCTATATTTAACTGCTAGTCGACCAGACATTATGTTTAGTGTTTGCTTATGTGCACGCTTTCAAGCTAATCCTAAGGAATCACATTTGTGCGCAGTTAAGCGTATCTTCCGATACCTTAAAGGCACTTCTTCTGTCGGCTTATGGTATCCCAAAACCACGTCGTTTGACCTGACCGGTTATTCTGATGCTGATTTTGCCGGATGCAAAGTAGATAGAAAAAGCACTAGCGGCACATGTCATTTTCTAGGAAATGCTCTAGTCTCTTGGTTTAGTAAGAAGCAAAATTCTGTTGCATTATCAACAACCGATGCTGAGTATATCGCCACAGGACATTGTTGTGCACAATTGTGGATGAAGCAAACTTTAGAAGACTATGGATTGTATTTTACATACATACCCATTTTCTGTGACAACACTAGTTCTATTAATTTGACTAAGAATCCAGTATGTCACTCTCGTACTAAATATATCGAGATTAGACATCACTTTCTTAGAGATCATAAACAAAATGGAGATATAGACCTTGTATACATAGACACACAGAATCAATTAGCTGACATACTCACAAAACCTCTAGCGAAAGATCGTTTCAATTATTTACGTCGAGAATTAGAAATTTTAGATATCAATAATATTAATTAATTTTGTTTTATTAATTAATTTATTCGATACTCAAAAACTGTTTTCGAGACAAGCCTAAAAAGAGTCTGTCTGTCACCACGACTACGGTCGAAGCGAAGCGGTATTTAAGAGTTTCCCGGTGAACCTCCGTTAGCTGGGACAGTACTCCTATAGCTAATCTGAGACAACAGATGAGTAAAGAATATTAATTTATAAAATAATATTAATTATGTTATTTTGAGATTTAAAATTACTAAACTCTGAATTAAATATTTGAAACAAATTAATGAAAACGATGTGGCCCATTGTTATTTTTCTTATACATATATAGCCAGGCAATCCTTGGCGAATTCGACCCGAGTTCGGTTGGGTATATATATGTACCAGCCAGAACCCGAGGCCCCCATCTTCTTCATTCTTCTAAACTACATCAAACAGCAGTAGCAGCGCCCCAAAACCCCAGCTCTTCTCCACCTTTGTTCTTCCAATCCGCGTGGAGATCTTCATCCAAACTTTGGATTCGTGCGGAGAATTTCGTCCTCTACAACATATCCAATTATCGGAAGGTATAATTTCTTCTCTCCTCCACTTTCCAATTATTAGGGTTTCTAGATTTTGGGATAGAATGCATAAGGGATTCAATCCTTTCAAGAGGAAGAAGACCAAGGCCAGTGAAGAGGCATCATCTTCGGATCCGCATATGGATTCCCTTTTTTCTCCGGTCCAATCGGATGACGGTGCATCGGACGAGTTTTAGGTTAAAAGACCCGACCAAGCCCTATTGTGGTATGCCGATTTCATTATGCGTACTATTTGTACCGGATCTCCGATCAAGTGGACTGTCTTTCCCGACCACCGTCCTTACTTTGAGGCATTAGGGTTACAACACTTTGTTTCTTTACAATTCCCTATAGCTACTAATGCCATTAGATTATTTTGCTGTAATTTTGTGTTAGACACTTTTACCGTGAGAACACGTGTCGGAGGGATAGATATCGATTTTACTAATAAAACGTTAGCAGAAATCCTTGGTATTCCAAACGAAGGTGGCCCGCTCGATGACATCACTGATTTCGATTTCCCCGATGGTACGACTCTCGTTAGTTTCAAGAATGAGCTTTATGCGTCCGCACGTGCTCGCCCTGGAAAGTTCAAGGCCAATAACTTGAACTTGTTTAACTACGAATTACATCGCATCATCTATTCTACTTTACTTCCAAAATCTACTTCCAAAGATGATGTCACTGTACTTGAGCTTTCTGCTCTATATCACTTTCTTAAGGGGATTCCATTTTCTGCCCCTAAGACTATCATTCAGATCATGGGTAGATGTCACGGAAGAGACCGCAGCCTCTCTTATGCGATGATCATTCCACGCATCTTTCAGAGATTTGACATTTACCTATCTACTTGTGCTCTGGACCCTGAGCCTAAGTTTCTCAAACTCTCTCATCGCAGCATTGCCACTGTTCCTCCACCTACTGCACCTGCTCTTCCTGTACCTACTCCCACAGCACCTGGTCCTCCTCAGTCCTACCCTATGACCTTTGAGGGTATTCATCAGCACCTATCAGATCTGCAGTCATTCTATGTTAACACTTCCAGGGAACATGAGTTCTGTGACGTGATTCGGTTCCAGGCTATTGCCAACTCCTTCGCCGATCGGAGATTTACGCAGACGGGTCACTCAGCTAGCTCTCTACCTCGCGACCCTTCTGTTTCTGGTTACCGTATTGATGATGAGGCGGTCCACTCTTTGTTCTAGCCAGGGAACGCTTACGATTGGTATCGTACTTCTGGTGCCACTCCTCATACTTCTGGAGCTGGTACTTCTGGAGCTGGTCTATCTGGACATGCTGGCGTTGCAGCCGATGATAATGATGATGATGATGATGATTTTTGAGATGTTACATATTGAGACTGATATTTTTTCTTATGTTTACTTGGAAATGCTTCGATATTCTAAGATATTATCAGTACTCTTATTTTAGTTATTATCTGCGACTCATCATAGACATGTTTTTATTATGTCTCAGTTTGGCATATGTTTTACATAGTTTATTATTCAATATTTTATTTGTTTCAGCTTTATTATAGCATTATCTCTCTTTTTATGTTTCCATATAAACTGTCTGTGACAAATACCATGCCTGTGTTGTTTATATAATTTCTCTTATACCATACCTGTGATGAATGATCTTATATACTTTTGTTTGTGTTTCTTCACTGTTTGTTACATATGCATTTTTTGCTGGAGAGCTTTCTCTTTTTGCAATTATTTTGCTAAGTGACAATGGAAGAGAAATAGGATCTAACATCTTCATGAATGCAGGTTATGAACAATTTTTGTTTTCTCTAGTATCACATATTTTTGAATTGATCCATACTTAGATGTTATAATGGCAAGGTTTGTCAATTATCAAAATGGGGGAGATTGTTGGCCCATTGTTCATGGTCAAACCTAATCTTAATAATTGATCAAACTCTGTCTCGATATAAATGCAAGGCAATTCAGATGTTTACCTACGACGTTTTGGACACTACTCAACGATGGATATCTACGATGTTCAAGACTGAAGCTGTTTGCCATTCAGAATGTATTTCCTTCAAAGTAATGTAATTTTTTATTTCATTGAGTCTAGGAATACATTGTACACCAACTCGTACTGGCAAATACGATGTCCGGAATCGTTTTTCAAAATTACCCTAACCTTTTAAAAATGACCTATGTTTTGAAAAATATCCTTTTTACAAAAAGCTTCTGAAGGACTTTTCAAAAAGCCAAAATAATTTTTCTCAAAATCAACTAGCAGAACCCTAGCAGAGTTCGACCAGAGTTCGGCCAGAGTTCGGCCAAGTTGAACGTTATGTGAACGTTTGATTTTGAACTTGGTCACCCTTCAGTTGCGGTTTGTTACTAAGAGTTCTGTCCGAATTCTGCCCGAATTCTGTCAGAGTTCTGTCTTTGGAAAAACTATAAATAGAGAAGGATTTCGATCATTTCAAATCACCAATTCACTTTCAATCTCTTCTCTTCTAAAGCTTATATTTTCTCCAAAGAGTTCTCAAAATCTTACATTTTCAAATCCCAAGCCAGTTAAAATCCTCTAGTCGATTTCCCAGTGCGGTACGGTCTAGAAGTTTCAGAACGGTTGTTATCATAGGCTTGATTGAAGAAACAACTCTTCACAATTGAAGTTGGTCGAGTTTTTCGTATCAAAGCTCATGTTTGTGGAAGTTGCAAGGACTTCGTATGAAAACTTGCAAAATTTTCCAATAGTGGATTCAACATGAAGCTAGAGTTCTTCCGACTAGACTAGTCCTCACAAGAGGGAAACTAGTATAAATCTCGGTGTTTGCGTTTGCCTTCTGATCACTCTTTTTCATTACTTTCATTTACTTTGTGATTATTTTTATATCTGCGATCTAACTGCTAACGAGATTTTTAATTAGCAATATTTTGCTGCCTACTCTATTCACCCCTCCTCTAGAGTATTCTGATTTACGATTTCGTTCCTACAGACGAGATGGCCTAGGAAGTGGTTAGAGCTTTCTATTCTATCCTAAAAATAAAGCTTCCTGGAGTTCTAAATCGAAACGTGTAACGCTCCAGTCCCAAAATACGTAGGACTAAGCACGTAGACATGCCAGCTGTATACATACGAGTAAATGAAAGGCTCGTATGTATACATAAGCTATAAAATATAGAAAAGCCATGCTCAAACTAAATCTCATCCACAAATATGAAGTTTTAATGATATAATCAAATAGTCATTTGTACAAACGTTGGGCGGAGACATATCCACTACCAACAAGTTTAAATAAGAAAGAAATATACAAATAACTAATTTAGTCGAGCGAAGCAAATATCGAGTCCAAGAGCAATCATCACGGAGGAAGGAAGACATGGCCTTAGCTAGAGCACCTGTAGAAATCACGAAACACATACCTGGAGAGATCCCCAGGTCCTCAGAGGGACGTAACAAGACACATAATATCATGCCATAAACTGAATAGTAAGAGCTCAATAGAAAATATACATGAGTAAAGGTTCCTAACCATTTTATGTGGAATGCACTTTAGAAGACAACGTTATACGCAGGAGCTTAGGTGTTCAGCATAGATGGAGAGAGAGAGTGGCAGAATGTAGCACTCATAAGAGACACTATCGGCCATGGGCAGAAAGTAGCGCTCATCCGAGTCACTATCGGCCCCGGAGCAGTAAGTAGCGCTCATACGAGACACTATCGGCCCAAATCTATGTGTGTACTGAACATGTAGCCCTTACGCTAATAATTGTCTTTTCCCTTCCCATGATACTATACATGTGTCGCCTCCACGACACTGTTTAATCCTTAATAACTGCCAAGTCTTCCACACAATCTATTAGCAGTTATATCCTAACGCAGGTCCTGTACGCACCAATGATCAGTCAGCACGCAAGTTCGTATCTATATATGACTCACAACTCACACACAACCCGTGGCACATCATGACAGTTTATGAGATGCTCTAAACATATGGTCGTCACTTAACTCTAAGCCAATTGCATAAAATATAGTAATTTGCATCTATATATAGTTTTGAAAGAACAATTTGATAAGAAATAAAACATGCATGATATTGAGCAAGAAATTAAACAGTAAAGGCAATGTGGCTTGCCTGGTGTGTCGCCTGAGGTTGTGTAATGATAGTGATGTCCTATTTTATCCAAAAGCCATGTTTGATGTGAAGAAGTCCGAAGGAAATAAGTATGTGATTAGTCATGATCAGAAGTCATATATTCTAAGAAGAAGATTTGATTTATGTAAAAGATAATTCTCAATTTAATATATATATATATATGTATATATATATATATATATATATATATATATATATATATATATATATATATATATATTCATTTAGAAAAACTGTCATAACTATCTTAGTAAAATAAAGTACAAGGAATGTGTTTTAGTGGGACATGATATACCTACATGAAGGTCGGCTCGTCTAGATATTGCATATGGAATTTGTTGGATGGAAACGCCTAGGGTTGTGCTCCAAATATCCATGTCACGGTAAAGAATACAAAAGAATTTAAAATGGAAAGTGAGAGTTCATGAGATAATGATTATCGCACAAAATAAATGACCAAGTTAAAGCATAAAATAAAGATAATTCAGATTCTAGTAGATCAAGGTAAAATAAGTTAGGAATACAGGTTCTAGAGATGAGATAGCCACTTGATGGGGGTATGATCAAGGAGCAATCTAATTATTTCTCAAGTTTCAAATGGTTATAAAGTCACGATTAAAATCTAGATTTGAGGGAATGTCGAGGGAGTCAAGATTGAAATATAACCACATGATCTTGGAGATGACTAACAACACTTGTGTATACACTACTATCATGGTCGTGGGGGATATGGCAATTAAGGTGAAATCCTTCGATCTCGTTAGGGTTATCTTGGTGGCCTACCATTTAAAACTCAAATTTCCTTCAAAACGTTTCTAATTAATCTCTCCAAAATGAACAACCATATTTGTATTTACTTTAAGCCGTCTAATTTAATCATGACTAAAATTTAAATCGCATTCATAAATCTCAAAGCAAACTTTCATCATGTTACTACTGAGTTTTCAAAATTTTACATTTTCAATCTAACTTTTAAACTCAAAAGTTCATAAATCATGAATCTATATATAAAATATCCATAATCAATCATAACTTTAAAACTCAAGAAAATTTCCAAATAACTCTCTAAATAAAACTCTTAGCATATTAAAAGCAATCTCAAAAATTAAGCTCCATGCACTCATAAATTTTAACTTCTATTCATACTAAGTCATTCAACACAATCACAACTTTTAAATGGTAACTTCCTTTAATCAATCAAAACAACCTTTTATCACATCATTAATATTTTTATTTTTTAATATTTTTTTCTCAAAATTTATAATATTCGCAATCCAACATTAAACTAAATTCTCAAAAAAAATCTTATTAGTCAAAAATCTCTTCTTCTTCTTTTTTACCAAAAATCTAAATAGATTTGTAAATCCTCAATCATAGGACACAATTTAAAATAAAAATTCTCAAAAATCGTTTTCATAACTTTCAAATATTTTAAACCAAAATTTGCCATCATTACTTCCACTTAAATTCAAAATTTACTAAACACAAAAATTGCAAGTTGTACGACTCAAATTTAAATAATTCCTCCTGCCATATTTAAAATCTAAGATCATTTTTAAACCAAATTAATAACTGTTCAAAGGTGTATAACTATAACTCAATAAATCGTAAATATCACAACTCAAAAATTAAATCAATTTTATATTTGCTCAAAGACGTATAGATATAACCCAATAAATCATAAATATCAAAATTCGAAAACCAAATCAATTTCTTGAATCAATTGTGTATAGATTCCAACTATTTTCCTACAGTAAAAATAAAATCCTATCAATCCTCTGAGGTTTCTACTATTTAGAAATCTCAAGATTAAAACTTCCTTTGATAATATCCTACTTTACAAATTACTAATCATTAAAACACACTTTTTAGAAAAAAAAAGCCTTTTTAACTCAATTAGAGTCTTAAATGTATTCCAATTGCCCATGTAACCCTTCTAGCCATGTGTTTGACCAATAGTATATAGTAGTGTAGCCATCTTCCTAACCATTTCTAAGCACAAGAAGGTAGGGGTATTAGTAGAAAGAGTTCAAGCAAGTTGCAAAATCGAGAGAGGCCACGAGAGTCGAAATATGAAAGTCAAGTAAGTGATCATGTATGTGGATGAGATTCCTAGATTCTAATCCTATATTACAGGCCCGTTCGGTACAGTCATGTAACTAAAACGGTAAACTTGACCTGCGTGGGCCACGACAAAAACATGTAACGCCCCAGTCCCAAAATACATAGAACTAAGCACGTAGACATGCCAGCTGTATACATACGAGTAAATGAAAGGCTCGTATGTATACATAAGCTGTAAAATGTAGAAAAGCCATGCTCAAACTAAATCTCATCCACAAATATGAAGTTTTAATGATATAATCAAATAGTCATTTGTACAAATATTGGACGGAGACATATCCACTACCAACAAGTTTAAATAAGAAAGAAATATACAAATAACTAATTTAGTCGAGCGAAGCAAATGTCGAGTCCAAGAGCAATCATCACGGAGAAAGGAAGACATGGCCTTAGCTAGAGCACCAGTAGAAATCACGAAACACATACCTGGAGAGATCCCCAGGTCCTCAGAGAGACGTAACAAGACACATAATATCATGCCATAAACTGAATAGTAAGAGCTCAATAGAAAATATACATGAGTAAAGGTTCCTAACCATTTTATGTGGAATGCACTTTAGAAGACAACGTTCTACGCAGGAGCTTAGGTGTTCAGCATAGATGGAGAGAGAGAGTGGCAGAAGGTAGCGCTCATAAGGGATACTATCGACCATGGTGTAATGCCTGTTGTTCGTATTACGTATTTAAGAATACGTGTACGTATTTTATCTCGTATTGGCCATGGTTCATCTTGGTTTGGGTTGGCTTGGGTTGGTTCGGCTAGGCTTGATTAGCCTTGGTTCATCATGAACCAAGGGTGAACCCCCTACCAACCACAACCAACCCTATTTATTAACCTCTTCCCATTCTCTCTCCTCATTATTTCCTTTCTTCTTCATTACTCTCCACCACCAACCAAGAAAACCCTAGCCTAGGCAAGTGCAATCTTGCTTCATGAAGAAACCTACCATTTTTATTGTTCTAACCTCTTCTTTGTAACTTTCTAATCCATATTAGAACTTGTCATTTTCTATTTTGAAGCTTGGATTTTTGTAGATCTAAAATTTAGTCATTTTCGGATTTTCATGGTTTTGATCTATTAAATTCCCTTGTTTTCAAGTTTTGATGGTTCCATGTGGTAGAGAATTTCCTTCTACCCAATTTTGACCTTTGGAAAGTTGGATTTGGACTTGTTTTGACCAAGTTATGGACTTTGGAAGCTTAGGGTTCAACCGTGGAGTTCCTGCTGTTTGGAGAAGACAGTGAGCAGTGCGCGAGCTTTTTAGCTTACGTCACTGAGCTGTGCGCGCTCCTTAGCACAGCGCAGTAGAGTCCATACGCTGCCTTTTGGAAGCGTATGACTCGCATACGCTCGTTTGCTTGACAAGGAGTCGTATGGAGTCCATACGCTGCCTTTTTGGAGTGTATGACTTGCATACGCTCACTTGGATAGCCATGAGTCGTATGGAGTCCATACGCTGCCTTTTTGGAGCGTATGACTTGCATACGCTCACTTGGATAGCCATGAGTCGTATGGAGTCCATACGCTGCCTTTTGGAGCGTATGTCTTGTATACGCTCGCTTGTGTGACAAGGAGTCGTATGAAGTTCATACGCTGCCTTTTTGGAACGTATGTCTTGCATACGCCCACTTGTGTGACAAGGGGTCGTATGGACCTCATACGCTGCCCTTTATGAGCGTAGGCTTACCTGAGCGTAGCTTGACTTGAGCGTAGCCTGACCTGAGCGTATGACTTTTGCACTGAGCGTATGGCCTTGGCTGACTTGGTCTTATGTCAGCATGTCATTTTGGTTTTTTTTATTTTACTTAAGCTTGGCTCTTCTATAGCCCTGTATATTGATATTTAATAGCTCTTCTATAGCTCTTCTTATGTCAGTATATCCTTACGCCTTTTGTCATGAACTTGATAATCATGAATTTATTTAATAGGTTTGTGAATAATAATTGAACACGGCATGGCAGGACAAGCATACCTGACATAATTATCTCGAATTGCTGTTGCGACGGCTAACGTGACATGACCTGACAAGAATGACTAACCTGGACACCGTGGATGATTGCGTTTGCACAATAAACCAGTATTGTCTTGCATCATGTCTAGGATGGGATCTCTGAGTATCACGGTCAGGAATACCTACTGTAATTAACTAAGAGTAATAAACTAGAATAATTCAGTAGACATGAAGAGATTCCCAGCTACAGGCAATCCCGTTATCTGGGCGCATTAAGTGGACTTGTAGCCTACCGACGAGTAGGGCACACTTCCAGCACACAGTCATGTGGTGCATCCTTCATAAATAGACATTCGACCTGGATAACTTGGATGGTCTGTAAGGCTTGTAGCTGTTGAAATAATCTCATTGCATCTTGCTAGTAACTAGGCCTGTGATAACCCTAGCTAGTTAAAGTATCAAGCCGTACTTTTGATTGGCCGTGATTGATTGGATGAAGTTATTCCAGCTTAGTCTTATCCTGATCCTGTGTAAGATCGTGACAAGACACGATTATTGATGCTTGCCTGAACAATAACGATCGAGGGACCAGTTCTGTTCAGGCGAAGGGTTACAACCCCGGTCCTTGTTTGGTTTAAGGGTTGTAACCTGGCTCCCGGAGCAGTTCTGTGCCTTTCCTTCGGTTATTGCCTTACTTGTATCCCGTGCCATGCTTGTCATGTTCTATCTTACTTCAGCAACATGATTAACTATAATGGCCTTAACAATAAAGATCAGGAGTCCAGTTCTGTTCAGGCGAAGGGTTACAATCCCGGTCCTTGTTTGGTTTAAGGGTTGTAACCTGGCTCCCGGAGCAGTTCTGTGTCTTCTCTTCATTTATTGTCTTATTACCTTATCCATAGTATTTGAGACGGAATTCCAATTCAGGTGACGGATTGCAACCCCGGTCCTTGTTTGGTTTAAGGGTTGTAGTCTGGCTACTTGAATGGTTTCTTCGTACTCAATTATTGTTGTTATTTCTGATAATTTAACTTTAATGTTCCTTACTATATGCTGGTTTTAGTTTCTAAGTGAAGCCTCCTTTGTGGCACTTGCTCTTTCTGGGGTCTGACCCAGCTGGTTTTGTGTGGCCAGATATCGGAGCAGCTCCATAGGATCCACCGATCTTCCAGCCAGATGGTGACCACTAGACGGAACCCTGGCAACGAGTGGATTTCTTTTTGTCCTCCCACTTATTTGTAAAATTATTCTTTTGAGGCGTTTAGCCGGCAAGCACGTGTTAGCTCGATTGCATCTTTATTTACTGTCTGCCTACGGGCTGTAACATGATTGACAGATCCTAGGGTTGATCATGTATGACTGAACTCTTGCTAGTCCTGGCATTTTGTACGACTAGCTTCATGATCATCCAATATGTAATGTATGGGACGCCTTGCTATTATATATTTGGTGCTCTGACATCTTGTAATTACTATTGCTTGCTTGTGATTGAGACAATAGGCTTGTTCATGACCTTAGGAGACTGCTGGCTTGTAGTTAAACCCTCATGTATCTAGACAGCCGTGACCGTATACTGAGATGGATTCCATTTCATATACGTAGCTGGCTATGTCTGCCCCCACTCTCCAGTATTCTGGTTCTGGGGCGTGACACATGGACAGAAAGTAGCGCTCATCCGAGTCACTATCGGCCCAGGGCAGTAAGTAGCGCTCATACGAGACACTATCGGCCCAAATCTATGTGTGTACTGAACATGTAGCCCCTACGCTAATAACTGTCTCCTCCCTCCCCATGATACTATACATATATCGCCTCCATGATACTGTTTAATCCATAATAACTGCCAATTCTTCTGCACAATCTATTAGCAGTTATATACTAACGCACGTCCTGTACGCACCAATGATCAGTCAGCATGCAAGTCCGTATCTATATGCGACTCACAACTCACACACAACCCGTGCCACATCTTGACAGTTTATGAGATGCTCTAAACATATGGTAGTCACTTAACTCTAAGACAATTACATAAAATATAGTAATTTGCATCTACATATAGTTTTGAAAGAACAATTTGATAAAATATAGTCCAGCCAGTTCAACCAGTAGAACATGATGATGGTACTTTGGTAGGACTCGTCAGGACCTTGATAGCTTCCCAAGACCGGCGTGAAGATGCCTTGCACCAGGCAGTGACGGATGCTTTGACCCGGGGTGGTCATCAGGGTAACAGCGCGGCCAACAGCTTCAAGCGCCTGAACCCTCCATTCTTCGACGGCAGCGAAGATGCGATCGCCGCGGATGCTTGGCTTCAGGATATCGAAGTGATTCTACAAGCAGCCAGGACTCCAGAAAACGAGAAGGTGGCCGTAGTGCGCCTGCAGTTGTTAGATCTTGCCCATAGTTGGTGGGCGGCGCAGGCCGAGGGATTAGTGGCACCCATTGCTTGGGCAGTGTTCAGAGAGAGATTCCAGACGAAGTATTTTGATGTTGTGGCTCGGTATGACTTGCAGACGAGGTTTACCAACCTGAAGCAAGGAGGCAGAACAGTCGATGGTTATGCATCTGAGTTTTCTAGACTTAGTAGGTTTGCCGCCACCTTGGTGGCAACCGAGTTTGATAGGGCCCAGTGGTTCCAGGGGCTGCATTTGGAGATTTTACTAGCAGTTGAGCAGTTCGAACACCAGACGTTCGATGCAGTATTGAGGGCGGCTAGGAGGCATGAGTACACCTCCCAGCGGATCGTGGATAGGACCGGAGGTAGGAAGCGGTCCCACAGTCAGATGCACCAATCATCAGCTCCATCCCCGGCAGCTAGAGGTTTAACTATTGGAACTCCGAGGCGGGCGGCCTCGGTGACGTCGGTTCAGTATTCTACCCCGACGCACCCTCAGCAACAGAAGCAGAAGCAGTCTTTCGCAGTGGGATGTTCACACTGCGGGAAGCCAGGGCATATGGTGTCAGAGTGTCGCAGATCACAGGGATTGTGCTTGGTTTGTGGTACCCCGGACCACAGGGTTGGGAACTGCCCGAACAGGGGGAGTTCATCAGCTTTCTCTGGTCCTTCAGTTAGAGGACCAGCGCCAGTCCAGCAGCAGCAGCAGTTGCAGTACCCGCTCCCGAGGCCATTGCTGACGCAGGCCCAGGCATTCCAGCAGCAGAGACCGCAGCAGTATGCTCAGGCCCAAGCCCTGATCCAGAGCAGGCAGAGGAATTTTCAGCAGAGGGGACCTGTCCCTAGAGGACATGGTCAAGTGCTGGCCTTAACCATGGGAGAAGAAGGAGTAACACCAGGTGAGGTAGTGGCAGGTACTATTCTCGTCAACACCTTTCCAGCTTCAGCTTTATTTGATTCTGGTGCATCGCATTCATTTATGTCTGCACGATTCGCGACACGGATAGGATTGGAGCCTGAGTCGTTATCAGTAAGGCTCAATATACTTACTGGTAACGGACTTGTGGGAGTCGATAGAGTATTTTCCTCGTGTCGAATCGTAGTTAGCAGTAGAGAGTTTTCTACTAGATTGATAGAATTCCCGATGGCCGATTATGATGCAGTCTTAGGGATGGATTGGTTGAGGGACCAGTATGCTAGGATAGACTGCCACATTGGCAGGGTTGTTTTTAGCATTCTAGGAGGGCCGGAGTTTTCTTTCTCTCGAGGCGAGGTTGAGCCTTCTCCTCCAGTATTGCGGATGGCAGTAGCAGCAGTTCAATTGCCCAGGATAGTGGACGAGTTCTCAGATGTTTTTCCAGAAGAGCTTCCAGGTATGTCGCCAGAACGGGAGATTGAGTTCACCATAGACTTGATTCCCGGGACAGCCCCAGTGTCAGAAAGAGTCTACAGGATGGCGCCGTCAGAGTTGGAGATATTGTACAAGATGATTGAAGAACTCAGAACCAAGGGATTCATTCGTGCTAGTGGATCGCCTTGGGGAGCCCCGATGCTTCTTATGAAAAAGAAGGATGGTACGTCCAGGTTATGCGTTGATTATCGTACCTTGAACTCAGTGACAATCAAGAACAGATACCCTCTCCCGAGGATAGATGACTTGTTTGATCAACTTAAAGGGGCAGCTGTATTCTCGAAGATTGACTTGCGCTCAGGATATCATCAGATTAGAGTCAGAGAGCAGGACATCCCGAAGACAGCTTTCAGATCGAGATACGGGCATTGGGAGTTCCTTGTTATGCCATTTGGAGCAACCAATGCACCGGCAGTATTCATGGACCTCATGAATCGCATTTTCATGCCTTACTTGGATCAGTTTGTGATCATATTCCTAGATGACATTCTGGTCTACAGCAAGAATGAGGCGGAGCATGAGCAGCATCTCAGGGTTGTTCTTCAGATACTCAGGGAGCACCAGTTATATGCCAAGTTCAGTAAATACGAGTTCTGGCTCGATCACATTTCGTACTTGGGTCATATCATCACCAGAGGAGGAGTAGAAGTGGATCCCCAGAAGATCGTGGCCATTGAGTCATGGCCGGTGCCCAGCACAGTTACAGAGGTTCGTAGTTTTCTTGGATTGGCCGGCTACTACCGGCGGTTTGTTTCGAATTTTGCTCGAATTTCAGCGCCATTGACGCAGTTGACCCGCAAGGATGCACAGTTTGCTTGGACAGCAGAGTGCCAGGAATCTTTTGAGAAGTTGAAGCGAGGCTTAATGACGGCTCCTATTCTCACGCTTCCTGATGGGACCGGAGGATTTTCGGTATACTGTGACGCTTCAGGCAGAGGTTTAGGATGTGTTCTGATGCAGCTTGGGAAGGTAATAGCTTATGCATCACGGCAACTTCGTGATCATGAGAGGAATTACCCAACCTATGACTTGGAGCTGGCAGCAGTGGTGTTTGCACTCAAGTTGTGGAGGCACTATTTGTATGGAGATAGGGTGGAGATCTTCACCGACCACAAGAGCCTGAAATATGTTTTCACCCAGAAAGATCTTAACATGCGTCAGAGGAGATGGCTGGAGCTACTTGTGGATTATGATGTCAACCTGCAGTATCATCCTGGAAAGGCCAATATTGTTGCGGATGCATTGAACAGGAGAGCGGGAGCTTATTTTCTAACAGTGCAACCAGAGCTGTTAGCAGATCTTCAGAAAATGGATATTGAAGTTGTTCTCCCTTCCAGTATGGCCTTGATGGCCAGTATGCAAGTTCAGTCCACTATAGTCGAGAGGATCCGGATGGCGCAGTCGGCAGATTCCAAGCTTCAGCGACTCAGAGCAGAGTGTGAGGCGGGACGAAGACCAGAGTTATGCGTTCATGAGGATGGTATACTTCGACATGGTAAGCGTCTTTGTGTACCCAGCAGAGATATCCGGCAGGAGGTCATGGCAGAAGCTCATAGTTCGCAGTATTCCATCCATCCGGGCAGTACAAAGATGTACCGTGATATCCGGCAGCATTTCTGGTGGAATGGCATGAAGCGGGAGATAGCTCGGTTTGTCTCTCGGTGTTTGGTTTGCCAACAAGTTAAAGCTGAACATCAGAGACCGGCAGGACTGCTTCAGCCCTTGCCGATTCCAGAGTGGAAGTGGGAGCATGTGACCATGGATTTCGTGACTGGATTACCTAGATCCCCAGCTGGTAGAGATGCTATTTGGGTTATAGTTGACCGGCTCACGAAAGTGGCTCACTTTCTTCCATTCAGAGTTGGTCAGTCGACGGCTCAGCTAGCGACGATGTATCTTAGACAGATTATCAGATTGCACGGTGTGCCAGTTAGCATCACCTCAGACCGAGATTCCAGTTTTACATCACACTTTTGGCATAGCCTGCAGGCGAGTTTAGGGACTCATCTCCAGTTCAGTTCAGCATATCATCCGTAGACAGATGGTCAGTCAGAGCGTACGATCCAGACTCTTGAAGACATGTTGCGGTCTTGCACACTTGACTTCGGTGGTTCATGGGAAGATCACTTGCACCTGGTGAAATTCTCGTACAACAATAGTTTCCAGGCTAGTATCCAGATGGCCCCGTTCGAGGTGCTGTATGGCAGGAAGTGCAGATCCCCGCTATCCTGGGATGATGTTGGAGAAAGACAGATGCTTGGTCGAGAATTGATTGCTCAGACCATTGAAGTGGTCAGAAGGGTCAGAGATCATCTTCGAGTTGCCCAAGATCGCCAGCGTCATTGGGCCGATTCTCATCGGCGCCCTCTCGAGTTTTCGGTCGGCGATCATGTATTCCTGAGGATTTTGCCCAACCGTGGCGTCATTCGTTTCGGCGTACGGAGAAAGCTTAGGCCTAGGTATATAGGGCCGTTCGATATCCTAGAGCGAGTAGGAGATGTATCCTATCGCCTCGCTCTTCCGCCGTCGCTAAGTGAGGTACATGACGTGTTCCATGTATCCCAATTACGACGGTATATCCCGGACCCGAGCTACATTCTGGATCATTCGGAATTGGTTGTTGGTACCAACCTTTCGTATGAGGAAAGGCTCGTGTCTATATTGGACCGGAGAGAGAAGATCCTCAGGAACAAGACTATCAAGTTAGTCCGAGTTGCTTGGGGTCATCACTCTTTGGGGGAGTCAACGTGAGAGCGTAAGAAACATATCCGATCGCGGTATCCCGACTTGTTTGACTCATGAGGTATAATGTCTTCCTTATGCCTCATGTCTTCGATTCCTTGCTTGAATGAGTGATTGCTTGCCTAGTTATAGTTTGCATGTAATTAGTATAGCTTGTTCTAGTCTCTCTAACATCTTAATTAAATTCCGAGGACAGAATTCTTTTAAGGTGGGTAGAGTTGTAATGCCTGTTGTTCGTATTACGTATTTAAGAATACGTGTACGTATTTTATCTCGTATTGGCCATGGTTCATCTTGGTTTGGGTTGGCTTGGGTTGGTTCGGCTAGGCTTGATTAGCCTTGGTTCATCATGAACAAAGGGTGAACCCCCTACCTACCACAACCAACCCCATTTATTAACCTCTTTCCTTTCTCTCTCCTCGTTATTTCCTTTCTTCTTCATTACTCTCCACCACCAACCAAGAAAACCCTAGCCTAGGCAAGTGCAATCTTGCTTCATGAAGAAACCCACCATTTTTATTGTTCTAACCTCTTCTTTGCAACTTTCTAATCCACATTAGAACTTGTCATTTTCTATTTTGAAGCTTGGATTTTTGTAGATCTAGAATTTAGTCATTTTTGGATTTTTATGGTTTTGATCTATTAAATTCCCTTGTTTTCAAGTTTTGATGGTTCCATGTGGTAGAGAATTTCCTTCTACCCAATTTTGACCTTTGGAAAGTTGGATTTGGACTTGTTTTGACCAAGTTATGGACTTTGGAAGCTTAGGATTCAACCATGGAGTTCCTGCTGTTTGGAGAAGACAGTGAGCAGTGCGCGAGCTTTTTAGCTTGCATCACTGAGCTGTGCGCGTTCCTTAGCACAGCATAGTAGAGTCCATATGCTACCTTTTGGAAGCGTATGACTCGCATACGCTCGCTTGCTTGACAAGGAGTCGTATGGAGTCCATACGCTGCCCTTTTGGAGCGTATGACTTGCATACGCTCACTTCGATAGCCATGAGTCGTATGGAGTCCATACGTTGCCTTTTTGGAGCGTATGACTTGCATACGCTCACTTGGATAGCCATGAGTCGTATGGAGTCCATACGCTGCCTTTTTGGAGCGTATGACTTGCATACGCTCACTTGGATAGCCATGAGTCGTATGGAGTCCATACGCTGCCTTTTGGAGCGTATGTCTTGCATACGCTCGCTTGTGTGACAAGGAGTCGTATGAAGTTCATACGCTGCCTTTTTGGAGCGTATGTCTTGCATACGCTCACTTGTGTGACAAGGGGTCGTATGGACCTCATACGCTGTCCTTTGTGAGCGTAGGCTTACCTGAGCGTAGCTTGACTTGAGCGTAGCCTGACCTGAGCGTATGCCTTTTGTACTGAGCGTATGGCCTTGGCTGACTTGGTCTTATGTCAGCATGTCATTTTGGTTTTTTTATTTTCCTTAAGCTTGGCTCTTCTATAGCCCTGTATATTGATATTTTACGCCCATTTTATATCCTTACGCCTTTTGTCATGAACTTGATAATCATGAATTTATTTAATAGGTTTGTGAATAATAATTGAACACGGCATGGCAGGACAAGCATACCTGACATGATTATCTCGAATTGTTGTTGCGATGGCTAACGTGACATGACCTGACAAGAATGACTAACCTGGACACCGTGGATGATTGCGTTTGCACAATAAACCAGTATTGTCTTGCATCATGTCTAGGATGGGATCCCTGAGTATCACGGTCAGGGATACCTACTGTAATTAACTAAGAGTAATAAACTAGAATAATTCAGTAGACATGAAGAGATTCCCAGCTACAGGCAATCCCGTTATCTGGGCGCATTAAGTGGACTTGTAGCCTACCGACGAGTAGGGCACACTTCCAGCACACAGTCATGTGGTGCATCCTTCATAAATAGACATTCGACCTGGATAACTTGGTTGGTCTGCAGGGCTTGTGGCTGTTGAAATAATCTCATTGCATCTTGTTAGTAACTAGGCCTGTGATAACCCTAGCTAGTTAAAGTATCAAGTCGTACTTTTGATTGGCCGTGATTGATTGGATAAAGTTATTCCAGCTTAGTCTTATCCTGATCCTGTGCAAGATCGTGACAAGACACGATTATTGATGCTTGCCTGAACAATAACGATCGGGGGACCAGTTCTGTTCAGGCGAAGGGTTACAACCCCGGTCCTTGTTTGGTTTAAGGGTTGTAACCTGGCTCCCGGAGCAGTTCTGTGCCTTCCCTTCGGTTATTGCCTTACTTGTATCCCGTGCCATGCTTGTCATGTTCTATCTTACTTCAGCAACATGATTATCTATAATGGCCTTAACAATAAAGATCAGGAGTCCAGTTCTGTTCAGGCGAAGGGTTACAACCCCGGTCCTTGTTTGGTTTAAGGGTTGTAACCTGGCTCCCGGAGCAGTTATGTGTCTTCTCTTCATTTATTGTCTTATTACCTTATCCATAGTAATTGAGACGGAATTCCAATTCAGATGAATGATTGCAACCCCGGTCCTTGTTTGGTTTAAGGGTTGTAGTCTGGCTACTTGAATGGTTTCCTCGTACTCAATTATTGTTGTTATTTCTAATAATTTAACTTTAATGTTCCTTACTATATGCTGGTTTTAGTTTCTAAGTGAAGCCTCCTTTGTGGCACTTGCTCTTTCTGGGGTCTGACCCAGCTGGTTTTGTGTGGCCAGATATCGGAGCAGCTCCAGAGGATCCACCGATCTTCCAGCCAGATGGTGACCACTAGACGGAACCCTGGCAACGAGTGGGTTTTTTTTGTCCTCCCGCTTATTTATAAAATTATTCTTTTGAGGCGTTTAGCCGGCGAGCACGTGTTAGCTCGATTGCATCTTTATTTACTGTCTGCCTATGGGCTGTAACATGATTGACAGATCCTAGGGTTGATCATGTATGACTGAACTCTTGCTAGTCCTGGCATTTTGTACGACTTGCTTCATGATCATCCAATATGTAATGTATGGGACGCCTTGCTATTATATATTTGGTGCTCTGACATCTTGTAATTACTATTGCTTGCTTGTGATTGAGACAATAGGCTTGTTCATGACCTTAGGAGACTGCTGGCTTGTAGTTAAACCCTCATGTATCTAGACAGCCGTGACCGTATACTGAGATGGATTCCATTTTATATACGTAGCTGGCGATGTCTGCCCCCGCTCTCCAGTATTCTGGTTCTGGGGCGTGACACATGGACAGAAAGTAGCGCTCATCCGAGTCACTATCGGCCCCAGGGCAGTAAGTAGCGCTCATACGAGACACTATCGGCCCAAATCTATGTGTGTACTGAACATGTAGCCCCTACGCTAATAACTGTCTCCTCCCTCCCCATGATACTATACATGTATCGCCTCCATGATACTGTTTAATCCATAATAACTACCAATTCTTCTGCACAATCTATTAGCAGTTATATACTAACGCACGTCCTGTACGCACCAATGATCAGTCAGCATGCAAGTCCGTATCTATATGCGACTCACAACTCACACACAACCCGTGCCACATCTTGACAGTTTATGAGATGCTCTAAACATATGGTAGTCACTTAACTCTAAGACAATTGCATAAAATATAGTAATTTGCATCTACATATAGTTTTGAAAGAACAATTTGATAAGAAATAAAACATGTATGATATTGAGCAAAAAATTAAACAGTAAAGGCAAGGTGTCTTGCCTGGTGTGTCGTCTGAGGTTGTGCAATGATAGTGATGTCCTGTTTTGTCCAAAAGCCATGTTTGATGTGAAGAAGTCCGAAGGAAATAAGTATGTGATTAGTCATGATTAGAAGTCATATATTCTAAGAAGAAGATTTGATTTATGTAAAAGATAATTCTCAATATATATATATATATATATATATATATATATATATATATATATATATATATATACTCATTTAGAAAAATAGTCATAACTATCTTAGTAAAAATATTTTTTTGTATTTGTTTAAAATCAATATTTTATTATGAAAATATTTTACATAATATCTAAAACTTTAAGAAAATCTTTTGAGGCTTAAAACTCTAAAAATTCTTCACACTGTAAATTTAGAAATTATTTATAACTCATTTATAATAATGGAAACTATATTTCTCTAATTAAAATAATATTTTAGGAAAACATATAAAATCTCTAAAAATTTATCGGGCGCTATATATTTTGAAATGATAGGGCCAAGCCCCATTGTCTTCTGTAAAATAATTGTAAGTAATATTCATCATGTGTAAAATAACACTAAAAATTTACGACTAAATAGCTAAAAAATACTACTATCAACAAAATTAACTTGTTCATTTCTATGAATTTTTCATAGTAATAATAAAAATAATTAATGATAATAATAATAATAATAATAATAATAATAATAATAATAATAATAATAATAATAATACTTATAAAGTAGATAAGAAAGAGAAAAGAAAAAAATAATAATAATAAAACCTTAATAAATACTATACTGTCTTTTTCTCTTTTACTCAGTAAGAAAGAGAGATAGAGATGGGAAGGAAGAGGAGAAGCGGGAGGAAATAGGGGGTTACCGGAGTTTGCCAGCGGCGGGTGGCAGTTCGCTGGTGAGAAGCGGGAGGTGGCGCTCGAGAGGCGAGCTGGAGGAGCGGCGGCACGTCGGCGCACAGGATGGAGGTGACAAAGTCTGGGGGTGGTGCACGGCGTGCGTCTGTACGCCCGGAGTGGCAGCCCGTACTCACTGATGGAAGCACGGCACAGCACGGATGAGCGCAGCCAAGAGGTGGCGGAGCGGTCGACCGATGCTAGCGGCGCTGGAAGGTGCCGGGATCTGGCAGGGAAGGCGCCGTGGAGGATCGACGCTGGGGAAGGGGGTTCGTCGGAAGAGACTCAGCGGGGGCGGCGGCTCGGCTGAGAGCTGCAGCGTCGGGTGCTGCAGCTTGGGGTCAGGACGGAGGTTAGGATTCCTTCTTCTTCTTCTATTCTGTTGTGGTCGTCGTGGTGACGATGGTAGTGATTTTTGGGAAGTCGTCGGAGATGGTGGCGGTGTGGTCTGGAGGTGGTGGTTGTGTGATATCGGGGACGGTCAGGGGGTTCTGGTGGTGCTGTCAAGGCGACGATGGTGACTTTGGGTGGCTGCGATTGCTTGGCCCGGTTGTCGTGGCCGAGTACGGAGGCGGTAATGATGGTTGTGGGGTTGATGGGAAAATAATGGTTGTCTGTGTTTATTATCGGAGAAGGAGGCCGCGATGGCGAGTACGGGGTGGTTGATGGCTGGGATGGCGGCGACCAAGGAGAGGGTGATGCATGGTCGGAAAAAAAAAGAGTGTCAGTCCGTGTCGTGATGTCGACACGGACACAAGAGTTTGTTTAGAGGTTAGGCTTAGGATGGCGTTGGTGATCTGTCCTGCGACACACGGGAAGACCTCGTGTCCGGGGTTGTCGGGCGGAACAAATTTGTAACTGTAATGGAGAAAAAATATAGTGGATGGGAGGCACAGACACGATGCACAATCTGTGGATGGAAAATTTATGGATGAGTACCTCTCCTTATATAGGAGGTAGAAATTCCCATTAGGATAAGGATTGGGATGTTTAAATTCCCCATTTAGATAATTCTATTTAAATCAATAAAAATCAAATCTAAATTCAAATTAAATTCCAATTTAACTCTAGATAATCTAAACTCGATTTAAATATAAATTCTACCTTTAAACGTTTTAAATTAAATCCATAAAATCAAACCGTGCTTTATAATGGCCACAAAAATTTCCAAATATATTTTCCACAAATACTAATAATAATAATTTCAAAAATAATAAATATTTTTAAATATCTTTTTGAATAATAAAATATTAATATCAATAAATTCAAAAATGAAATTATATATATGAATTCAAATTCATGTACCTCATGTGCAAGAAATATTTACATAAAAATAGTTTTCTAAATTACCATTATTAAATAAGCTAGCCTTTTATAAATAAATAAAAGTAATAAGTTTTGGCCATCTTGATACTTTTCACAACTTTAAGTAAAATACAAATACAAGTAATTATTATATATATTATTTGAAATGATAAAAATAGAAAAATGTTTTTTCTAAAAATATGTACGCTCGTACATATTCGCACTCGATGAGACATACGAAATTTACGAACTCATCCGCAACGTCCAATATGATAATTTCGTACGCGACATATAATACGACTATGCGACGTACAAATACCAGTAAAAATTTTAAATACTCAATTTATAAAAAAAATTAAACTAAAAATTTAGGGAGTTTACAAAATACCGCCTTTGGCCCTGTGAAGGCTGTTGCTGAATGCCAAGTGGCGGCCCTTGAGAGCATCGTCAACTATGAAGAGCGGACTAATGATCTAAGGAAGGTTCTGAATGATCTGGAGGGTCAGGTGGCCAGATTCCAAGATGCCAAACAACGGAGCCCGACGTCGCTGTTTCGTGCAGAAGACAAGGCTTTGATCACGGCTCTCGCGGAGGAGGAGGCTACTTTCCAAGCAATGAAGGATGCCCTCGTTCAAGATATCAGAGAATTGGCTGATCTATATGGGCAGTTCAACGCTGTGAGTGAGGCACGTGCTGCTTCAAAAAATAAGCTGGCTGCACAGATTACAGAGAAATATAATCACATTGCGTAGATCCAAAGCAAGATTGCTCAACTGGAGGCCAGCTTGAGGACAACGACGTCTGAACAGGAGGACTATTTGGCTCAGGCTGCCATGACCGCCACAACTTTTGACCACTTAAAAGAAAAGCTGGTAAAGTTGGAGGGAGAGCACATGAATCTGATCCCCTTCCAGGATGAAGCTGCTCGTCAAGAAGAGGCGCATCGCCGTGCTACCGCGAAGTCCGAAGCCAAAATTGTGGCTCTAAGGAATAATATCAATCAATTGTGTATCCCTTAGATTTTTGTTTGTAATTGTTTCTTTTTTAGCCATCAAGACTCTTGTATCTTTTTTCCCGTCTTTTGATAGACGTTTAAATAAAGAATATTTTGGCTTTCAAAATTCATGAATGAAGTTTTATGAAATATCAGAACTAGAGGTAATGTAGACATAGAAAGGATATTTCTTGTGGGTATTACGCTAGAAAATTTGATGTGGACCAATTATCCGTTTTATATTCAGGGTTTTGAATATAGATAATAAGTTGAACAAAGCTGCTAATAGAGGTAATATGGACGTAATAGCATAGGATGTTCTATATCTGACCAGAGGTAATATGGACGTGGAAGGATATATAACATTAGATAGGAGTGGATAATTCAGAGATAATATGGACGTGATTATCCTTGATAAATGCTTTGCTCAGAGGTTATATGGACGTGGCAAAACGTTTCTTAATCATTCCACTGGGGAAATAATTATCGGAAAATAATTTAGAGGTAATAGGGAAGTAACTTATTTTCGTCAAACCGAGTTTGGGCAGAGTCAAAAACGAAAATGATTCCACTGGGAATCTTTTTAGAGGACCTACTATCCATGGCGTATTCAAGACTCTTGAAATACGAATAATAGTCTAATAATTTTTCGAATCATATAAATATTACACTGTACATTTACATGATTAAAAAAAGGTATATGTGAACGCTGTTACACATAATATTTCTTCAGGTTCTTACCGTTGATCGACATCATGAGCAAGTCACCATCAGGCTTAGTTAGTCGATACGCACCGTTAGAATAAACTGATTCTATAACGAAATGACCTTCCCATTTAGGCTGGAATTTTTCTTTTGTCTTGTGCGTCATGACAATTGGTCTTCTCACTGCTTAGACTAGATCACCAACTTGGAAGATTCTTTCTTTCATTTTTTTATTGAAGGCTCTGGAAAGGCGTGCTTGGTATAGCTCAATACGCTGCTGAGCTAACAAGCATTTTTCGTCTAGCGCTTCGAGTTCCTGTAGTCGCAGACAGTAACTTTTTTCGACAGTCAACTCACTGGCTAAGGCTACTCGAAGAGAGGGAATCTGGATTTCTACGGGAAGAACTACTTTGCTTCCATAAACCAGAGAGAATGGCGTACTGCCTGTTGGAGTCCGGACCATTGTACGTTAATCCCAGAGATATTAGTCGGGCTTCTCATTCCAATCACGCTTGTTTGAAGACACGAACTTCTTGAGAAGTTTACTGATGGTTTTATTGAATGCTACTGCTAACCTATTAGCCGCTAGATTGTAGGCAGTAGAGGCTACATTCTGGATTCAATTCTTATCGCCAAACCGATAGAATACATGGCTTGCGAATTGTGGACCATTATCATGGATGATCCTACGAGGCAGGCCGAAGCGATAGATAACGTGATGTTTGATAAAACTGATCACATTCGACGTCTTCACTTCGGAGAGTGGTATAGCTTCCACCCATTTGGAGAAGTAATCAGTTATAGCTAGGATGAACCGATGTCCTCTGGAAGATGACGGGCTGATTAGGCCTATGACGTCCATACCCCAGGCTTCAAAAGGCCAAGATGCTGTCGTCGGGTGTAGAATCTCTGAAGGTTGATGAATGAAGTCGGCATAGAACTAACAAGCCCTACACTTCTTTACATATTCAACATCATCTTCTATCATCGTGGGCCAATAATAACCCATTCGTCTGAGGCGATCTTGTAATTTGGGGCCTGGTTGATGTGCACCACAAACTCCATCGTGAGCCTCACGGAGTGCATGTTTGGCTTCTGTGTCTCATAAATATCATAACAGTAGCCCGTCGTAAGAGCGTCGGTACAGCATCTTGGTAGCTGTGTCGTAGTAAAATCTGAGGGATCGCCTTTGGATAGATACTGCTTCCTTTGGGTCCTCAGGGAGGATTTCATAGATGGCGTAGTCTATGAAAAGAAATCTCCAGTCTTTAGTGTTGACATTTGTTTCCGTTGCGTAACTGTGATGCATATGCAAGGCACCTTTCACACAGAATAGTTCTCGACCAGACACTATGATCGACTGCTGAGCATTGGTAGGGATGGTCAAGGAAGCATCAAGACCGACTAAAGCATCTGCTTCTATATTCTATAGTCGAGGCACATGCTCGATGAAGAATCCAGCAAAAGTATATGCCAATTCGATTGTCGCTTTGTGATAGGTATGAGATCTTCGTAACGAACTTCATAATCCCCTCGGACTTGACTAACTATTAGCTTAGAATCGCCTTAAGCTTCTAGTTAGTCAACTCCTAGTTGTTTTGCTAGTTGAAGGCCGATCAACAGGGCATTATATTCGGCTACGTTGTTGGTACAGGGTTCCATGAGAGAATATGCACGGTGTATAACCAGATGGTCGTGAGACACAAGCATGATGCCTACTCCGGCCACGATATTACCTTTAGGTCCTATTCTTGATGCACCGTCAAAGAACATTTGCCAAATGGGGATTTCTTCAGTTGCGGTGTTAGACTCCACTACTTCATCAGGAATTTTGTCGTAGAGTTTGGAAGATTCTGGCACTGGATGAGCTGCTAGGAAATCAGCTAACGCTTGGCCTTTTACTGCCTTCTGAGGGACGAACAATATATCGTATGGAGTCAACAACATTGTCCATGTAGCTAAACGGGAATTAAGAGAACCTGGTTTAGTCATGAGTATTTTAAGAGGATTGACTTTAGATATGATATGGATAGTCTGCCCAGACACATAGTGGCGTGTCTTCTGGATAGCAAATACCAGTGCAAGATATTCCTTTTCCATAGGTGTGTATCTGTGCTCGACACCCACCATCGTGCGGCTGAGGTAGTAGATTGCCTGTTCATGGCTGCCTTCATTCTTCTGAGCTAATAGGGCACCAAGGGAATGGTCAATAGTGCGGACATATAGTAAGAAGGGCTTCCCCATTATTGGAGCTACCAATACTGTCACGACCCGTACCCGCTTTTCGGACGCGAGCTCGTGAGCCAGCCAGCTACGTATCGAGTGGACTCCAGCCCGATTCGGATACGTATAAGCTGTCAAGAGCATGGTATCATGTCTAATAGGGTAGACTAAACTATATCTCAATCCACAAGAATATATAAGACAAGAATGGACAAGTATGGATTGTGGTCTGTAGCCTACTAGCATATATGTCCGATTAGACTCTAAGAATAATATGAGTCTATAAAGCTAAACTAATAAGCAGGATATATCATAAAAGCACGAGAAAGATAGTAAATCAATAGCACCAACAAAGTACCTGAATCCTGCAGATGAAGTCAACTACCACATGCTCAGCTATCTAACTCCGTGCAATCGCTAAACCTAAAGAGATCATCAGGTCCTCAGGGGACATAACAAGATACATAAAAACATGCCTATCTAACAGTTTATCATGCAATAAAAAATACTGGAAATAAACGAGAAAAGTCCAATCAACACAAAAACATGACTATACACGACTGGAAGAACCACTACGCATAAACAAACTATTGAAGAAGAACAAGATAACACGATGTCACGATGTCAACGGATAACCAATCGAATACTCAAACCCTCGCCCCTAGTGTGGACTCGCAGGTTTGAACAACTACTAACCCTCGCCCCTAGTGTGGACTCGCAGGTTAGCTTCAAGAAATCACCCTCGCCCCTAGTATGGACTCGCAGGTGTGGAACAATAACTACTAACCCTCGTCCCTAATGTGGACTCACAGGTGTGGAACAATAACTACTAACCCTCGTCCCTGGTGTGGACCCGCAGGTTAGCTTCAGATAACTACTAACCCTCGCCCCTGGTGTCGACTCGCAGGTTAGATTCAGGAATCAAGATTACAGATAACTACTAACCCTCGCCCCTAATGTGGACTCGCAGGTTAGCATCAAGAAATCAAGGTATAGCAGTTCTGTTATGACTTATTCATCCTATGATACGATACGACTCAATCCAAGTACAGGTGATGACACGACACGACCCAAATCACGATACCCGAGAGAACCAATCCAATATGAACTACAAAATTAATTATGAACAAGAACTAGAAATACATTTATCCAATATAAACTTCAAGCTAACTATAAACAAGGACTACATATATACTAGCATGCACGATGTACAAATCTTATGTCAATAATCGATTAGTAAAACTATATAATAATAGAAATATGCTTGTAATTAAACTGTAGAGGGAGACAAGGTATACTTGCCTGGAGGTTGCACACAGATCCAACAAATATTAGTCAACTGCTAAGCCATAAAGTCCAAATCATCCCAACTGTCTCCGAAAGTTGAAACAGACAATGCCAACATTCTCAGAATAGTCAAATTAGCTAGAATTGTCTGTCCTTAAGTCCAATTCTGGATACAGGGGCAAAACAATAATTTTGGGTCAAAATAGTGTCCGTCGTTGGACCCACTTTGCACCAAAAAGCTTGCCAGAGTCAATGGTCTCTAAAGTCGTCAAACTACATATCTACGGATTCGTTTTGATGATACGAACCCAACCGTATGTCCAAAGTTGGATTTCGACAGGCCGTGCACAAAATTGCCCGTTGAATCGGACCGTAGGACTGTATAAAATTTCACCTAAAGATTCCTTTGCCAATTCTTCCTTAATGCACATGCAACTGTACGCAGCTTGCCAAAAGAACCAAGCAAGCTCTTCACCATTATATCATTATTGCTATTAATTTATTCCATCATGAACAATGTTCCTTTCTAACCATTGTTTTTGTTTTCTTTATTAATTCAATACAACCACTTCTTCCTATTACAGTGTCTTCTTCCTATTTATACTACTACATAATACCGAAAGATGCAGAGAACATAAGGATATGCAATAGCCATGTATCCATGCGGCCATTGCTACTTCCCATTCTCCTTCTTCCTACAACTTTTACGGTTATGCATATATTAAAGCTTAGCAATAGAAAAAGAAGGAAGATTACCTGGCACATGCAGGCTACGTGCGGCAACCCCGATAGAAAGGTGGGGGTCAACTCTGTAGGAAATGGTCGAGGTTCGGACGATGGTGTGGACTGAAAGCGCGAAAGGTATGCAACGGGGCTCGACGAGGCTGTGCTACTGACAGTTCGAGCTCGAGACGGTGGTCGAAGCTGCCTCGTCGGGGCAGGGGTGACACCGAGCACACAGGGGACAGAGCCGCATGTGACCGGGTCGCGAGGATATTGGCGAGGTGCTGTGTTGTCATCGTCGGAGATGACGACCGCGACCACTGCAAGGGCCATGTCATGGGGGAGCGAGGCGGCATCATTGGTGGCTTGGGTGGAGTGCGAGGAGACTTGCATGGCTGATGTAGAATCCGATAGGAGAGAGTATGTTGTGTCGAGCAAGGAGAGGAGGAACAGAGGCGGCGGTGCTAACCTATGGTTTCTTTGTGTGGATACGAGAAGGAAGTTGTTATATAGCAGTATGTTAAAACGAACGCATGGCTCAGAGTTGCAGGCATGATAGATGGCCTTAATTTGTATGGAAATTTTGATTTGGGCTAGAGTGATATGATGAATAAAAGAGTTGGGAATTAGGCTTGGACTAAGTAGGCTGGAAACAGGTTCATGAGCTCAACCCAGCAACATATTTAAATAACATTTATCTATATGCATGCTTTAACCCAAATATTAATTTAGTAATTACAGGAAATATGCTAATCATAATTTAAAGTTATGGAATTGTCAAGATTGAGATATACATATATATAGAAATAAATCCAGTTTCACATACAAATAAAGTATAGGTAATATAATTAAAGTTGGATATTTAAACAATTAACAAAGGAGCTTTCACTCGGAAAAATGTATCTTACTTAAATTCTAAAATAGGAATTTTACAACTCAAAAATTTAAAATAATATAGTTTTTGGAACGGAAGATTACAAATACTGGGGGCTTGTGAGATACTTCTTGATGTCGTCAAATGTGCGTTGACATTGTTCAGTCCAGACGAAAGATACGTCTTTTTTCATGAGCTGAGTAAACGGTTGACACCTTCCAGAAAGGTTCAAAATGAATCGTCTGATATAGGCTAGCCTTCCTTGAAGTCCGCGTAGCTCTTTGAGATTTCTTGGGGATGCATATCGAGGATAGCTTTTACTATCTCCGGGTCAAGGTGTATACCCTTTGAAGTGATAACAAAACCAAGGAACTTGTCGCTGGAGACTCCCAGAAAAGACTTGGTTGGATTCATCTTGAGTTGGTGTGCACGCATTAGTACGAACACCATTCTCAAGTCTTGGAGGTGGTTGCCCTTGAGATGACTTTTAACTGCGATATCGTCTATGTAGCATTCCACTATTTTGCACAAATGATCGCAAAAAATTGTGTTCATAGCTTGCTGGTATGTCGCCCCTGCATTTTTCAATCCGAAGGGCATCACCGTATAGCAGTATATCCCCAACGGTGTTCGAAAAGATGTGTGCTTCTCATCATCGGAGAATATCTTGATCTGGTTGTAGCCTGAGAACCCATCCATGAAGGAAATCCGCTCGAAGTCACAAGTATTGTCGATCATTACGTCGGTGATCGGTAGAGGGAACTTATCTTTCGGGCATGCAGAGTTCAAATTACGGTAATCGATACAAATTTGAACTTTATCGTTCTTTTTTATGACTGGAACAATGTTAGCGACCCAGTCAGGGTGTTGTTCTTCACGAATGAATCCACTAGCATTAAGCTTCTTGACTTCATTCTCGATAGCCTCCATGATATCTGGTCGGAATCGTCGTTGCTGCTGCTTCACTGGCTTAGCTTTAGATGAAATATTTAGGCGGTGCATAGCAACTTTAGGGTCCAAGCCTGACATGTCTTCATAGCTCCATACAAAGACGTCAATGTATTTTCTTATAAGATGTATAAGAGATTGTTGTTCATCGCCAGATAGACTTTTGCTGATGAAGATTGGTTTAAGAGATGATTCATCTTGTTGTTCAGTAGGTGGTTTACGTTGTTCGAAATATAACTTCCACCTAGTATCCATCTTTTGAGCCCATTGTTCAAGCTCGATCGATTGGACATTATCTGCAATTTGGTCAACTGACACCATGTTGACGGACAAAGTTGCTTTGAACATATCTCCAATGCTGGAGTCTGAATCCCAGAGGCATGAATCAGAAGAATGAGAACAACGATTTGCTTCGACATCTGATCTTTCAGGAGTTGTTGGAAGAGTGACATAACCTAAACCAACACCATTTTGTTGATAATAGTTTTTGGGTTTGCCGGGAGGAGCAAAGTGACGTATTGGCAACCGTCGTCCCCGGCCGTAGTTTAGCCCCTGGTCGCTTTTTATATTATATCCCATGTTCTGGATGATATTCTTGGCCTTCCAACTATATCGGAAAAGTTGTATTTTTCCAGAGTCATAGTCAGCTTCAGTTCTGTGATTGGGAGAAGTAGAGTCCAGAACGAACTTTCTTTCGCCAATTATTCGACCAAAGATGATTAGTTCTTTATCCTTCTTTCTGGATGGAACGATGAAGTAGTGGATATCTTCTAGCCAGACTTTTTCCTACAGATGAGGCATCGTGACCGGCATACAGAGGTGTGGTCCTATGCCGTGCTCTAGAGCGTATATCGTATCTATATACTGGTTTATAGATTGGTAGACATCGGAGTACTTCAAAGATAAACCTTTACTTAGAAAATATACGAGTTCTTCTTCTGGGATAACATCATCCACTGAAGGTACATTATTATGATTATTGATATACTCATTGAGAGGATCATTGTCTGGAACAGGAGCTGCAGACTAGGCCAAGTTTGCCACATAGGGTAACTCTTCAGGATTGGGAGGACAGACTTCAGCAGGTTACACCCGGGGTATTTTACGGAGAGTGATGGTCAATGGTTTGACCTTATCAGGGTTCTTCTTTTTAACCCAGATTGTGAGAGGCTTTGGAGTACTTTTTGGAGTAGTACATCCTTTGACTCAGATAATCAGGGGACCATTACTGGTAGATGAACTCACTTCAGCTTCATCGTCAGCTTTGTTGCCGTCATCCTTGGAGGGCTGAGATTGGTAAAGTACCGAATCTCTATAGTAGGCTTCAATGCCCTTAAAAGGATCGACATCGGCAAACTCCGTCTTCACGATGCTATCGCTGTTGAGGTACTTGAAGTACGGGTTAAGTGTGGAAGGAATGATCATGTTCTTGTGTATCCACAAACATCCCAACAAGACGTTATAGGAAACATTGGCGTCGACTACATAGCAAGAAACCTCTTTTCGGAGATCACCAATCTGGCACTTGAGACGGATCTTGCCGAGCGGTTGGCTTCTTCCAGCATTGAAAGCCATGATAGTTGTATTGGTTATAAATAGCTTGTGCAGAGGGATTCCTAGAATTTGGAGTAAACTTCTAGGAATGATGCTGAGGGAGGAACCTGGATCAATGTGCATCCGATCCACCTTAATCGCCCCGATATATCCTATATAGTACAGAGGTCTATCATGACGATTATTTTTTAGTAGCATGTCCTCTTGTAAAAAGGTGATGTTGGGCACCACTTCCGTAGTACTATGGCAGTAAGGACAGGAGATAGGGTCTTCAGCGGGGGCTTTGACTTCAGCGAGATAAGAGTCGGCATGTAGTAATGCCTCACTTAAGGCCTTCCGTGTTTCTTTGGAGAGTCGCAATAGATCGAATAGAGACAACCTGGCAGGTGTATTGGCCAGCTGTACCAGTATGTCAAAGTTGTAAGGCCGATCCATGCCTTCGGGAGTTGGCGCCTTCAGAGACTTGTCAAATCGTATCTCCTTCTGCTTGGCTTTGTCAGTAGTTGAAGGCTTAGACGGACCGGCTTCTGAACTTGTGGGGGCAGCAGGAGCTTGAGAAGGTACTACTTCTTCTTGTATAGGGTCATACGTCCGTAGGTAAGCCTTACCCGATCTCGTCTCGCCAGATAGAACTTCATAAATGGGAGAAGACAACATATGACATGATTTGTATTTCTTGCCCCTCTTTACTTTGGGAGATACCATCCCCTACGTCATTTCTTGCACAAGGTTCGGATGGACCCACATGATCTCACCACGTTCAGTCGTGAGTGGTACCTGTAACTCCTCCTTCCGAATTTTACTTTTATTTATTTATTTATTTTGTGTTGAAGGTAATTTTCGCTGATACATGGTGAATAATAATTTATGATTATTTCTTTATATAAAAAAAATGCATTTACTAGTTATTTTATAAATATATTTCTAAAAATATTCGATGTAATATTACCTTATTTATTATTATAAAAAAATTAAGTTTTGCTTTTGCTTTATTAGTCGAGGCTATCATTGCTAACATTTGTAGTAACTTATTAAGAGCAATGTAGTATTATCATCACTAACACTTTCAGGATTGCCACGATAGTTTTATTGTAGCATTAAGTGCAATTACTTAATATCATCATGCTTATTCAATATTGCCCCTTACTCAATATTACGATAATTTGGATTCAAGTTTTCAATCTCTCACGCATTTTCCTTATAGATAAGAGTAAATCTTTTGCCAAGCCAAATAAAAATTAATCCATATATGGTCGAGTCATGCCAGTCACCAACACCCACACGACCAACCTGGCCCAATCTCTTTTACCAACCAATATATATATCAGCATGGTGCTGTAGCACAACCTAGAAAACCTAGCCGCATTATGCCTGCCTCCACAGCCTTCTTCTCCGACTTCCTCTCCCACCCTTTAAGTTTCTGCTCCCAAACCCTAATTATATCCATCAATTTCACCACCAAGACCGCCATTACGATCTCGTCCCCGGCCAACTCGGCCAACACCCATCCCAGAGCTCCCTGCCTATACCGACAACTGGCCGCCACCACCTCGGCCAACCTGGGCCAACCTGACCCCATCGACCTCTCCACCTTCCATCATGGTCGTGCTTACACCGGAGACTGCTAGGTCCACCTGTATCAGAGCAGAACCCACGCTGGTGTCCTTCTCCACGTGCCCCGGACGTGCCATCCTCGCCCGACTTCGGCAGCCTCGAACGGACAGCTCCGACAAGCAGCTGGTTCGTCCGCCTCCTCCTACCACGAACTCGACCCATCCTCCCAGCCATTGCACTATGATCCCACCGTCGTGCGGGGACTGAGCCACCGCTCCTCGCCTTGGGGTCAGTCTCCTCTCCATGCGCTGTGCTCCTCTGGTCGGTACCCAACTGATCTGCGAGCACTGCAACGTGCCCACGCCATTGGAACCTCCACTGCCTGGAGTCGAGACTCCCTCAGCCGAGCGAAGCCCTTCTCACCGTTCACTGACCCGCCGGATCCGCCTCAACACCGCACAAGTCAGCCGCGCGCCGACGGACGCCAGCGTCGGCCCTTATGCGCCTCCCCTCAGTAAGCGCCCCTCTCGAACCCCCTCCAATCCCTCTGCTTTACCTTCTTCGAGTTCTTCTCCATCTTCACTTCTTCTTCTTCTGAAGAGAAGGGAAGTGAATTTCTCTCTCTCTCACCCTTCTTTATTTCCTCCTTAAGAAGAGAAGAGCAGTGGAGTCACTGTCCTTTTTCTTTATTTTAAGGGAAAGAAAGAGAGGTTGGGGTGTTGGGAACATCATTTGAGGAGAAATCAGTTTGAGTTATAATGGCAGTATCTATGCATTGCTGTATAAATGCATTATTTCTTAAGTAAAATATTGGTAGCATTGATATGATAATTTTTTTACTGTAAAACTATAGGGATAATAGTTTGGGTATTTTATTAAATGATTATGGGTTAATTCGAGCTTAAGTCCTATAACTAATTTTAATCGATATAGATTTATTATAAATTACATATGAGTATAAACTTGTTAAATTTGGGTTTTTCTAGATTCAGTTTTAATTAGTATTTTTGGTCCATATTTTCCAGACCTATATTTTACTCTTAAGGGGGTTTATTAGACTTGTGTTTTGGGTTTTCAAATAATAAAATGTCTTAAGGTCTATATATATATAATAAAATAGTTCTTCTACAAAAAGAGAGTATATTTCACTATGAACTTGGGTTTTTATATAAAATATTGTTATGCTAAATATTTTGTATGGGTTATTGGGTTACTTTGTATTGGACCTTGGTCCTACAATTACTTTCAAAAATCGGGTATTTGGCCTAAAATGACTTTCTAGGATTTTCAAATGATTAATTGTAATACTTTGGCTAACAACAAAAAAATAATAATAATAGAGTTTCTAAATATAGTAGATAATTTCTAAATAGTTTTAGGTTACTTTTCCTAAAGGATTCCTAGAAATTTATCAAAAAGTATTTTGGCTAAGTATAAATATAGCTTTTGGATTTTGCTTGTAATTTCAAACATGCCTCGAAGCCTAAATAAATTGTTATAAATTTTGATATCTTAAATAAATGCTAATTCGACCTATAAATTATGTTTGACTAAAAGTAGATTTTGTCCTAAATGTACTCTAGATTTTGCGTACTTTCTACAGAGTATCTTATTAGTAAAAATATAGTTTCTCATATCACAAGTATTTTCTTGAGTAAATCTCAAGATATTATATATTCTCAAAATAAGTTTAAATATATTTTTCTAAATGAATAATTTATAAGTATATTTATCTAAAAATATTTTTCTAATTAAATGTTTACGTTAGAAAATCTCTTAGAATCATTAGATCATCATTGATCATAGCTAATTGTATTCATACTTCCTTATCAACCCTAGATAATCGGGCTATACTGGACCAAATGGAATTGTCGGTTTCATCAGCTAAGGACCCGAGGCAAGTGCACTTTCTGATTGCTTTCCGATTCATAGTAGTCTTTTCATTTCATGTCTATACATATATCTTGCTGCTTGTTGACACGATCGTCACACGGAGTAGTCGAAAGGAGAAATATCTTAGTAAACATGTGGACTACCCAGAACTATCCCCATGATGTCTATTCGTGAACAATAGCACCTGTATACGACACGTGCAGGTGCCGGATTTACCCCCTAGCCGTTCACATGTCGAAACGGATATTTCACACCACCTAGGTAGATGTCTTTTATTTTTCCTTTTTATCTCCACCGTGCCATGTCATCAGTTTTCTTTCCAGTTTTTATATCTCATATGTTATTTTTATGTCTTGTTAATTCTATTGTGTTTTCACATTGTCGTCGGTTTGTGTACTTGTTCCATTCCTGACTGGAAACCAACATTTTTCAGGTTTAGCCGCGATCATTCTTAGCACTGGAAAGACATGGGTATGCTGAGGCCAACTTAGATTGTGAAACTAGTTGTCATTTTCATTAATTGTGAGAACTGTATATTTTCCTTTAAATATAAATCTTGTAAATGTTGTAGTAAATTTAGAAATGTGAATGAGCAGCAAATATTTATTTTTGAGCATTTATTTTCTTGCGGGCTTGACAGCGTTCTACCGCCGACTCTGCGGCGTAGGCTGGCTTGGACACGTCTCGTATCCGAAAAGCGGATGCGGGTCGTGACAAGTTTTTGTGGTGGCCCATGCAGGTCAGTTTTCGCAAACTGTGCGAACTCGTGATAGTACCATATTAGTCGTACTACTGCGAGCCTGTGACTAAGAAATGCTCATTCACAACTAGGAGTAAGTCAATTTTAGGAGAATGGTTAGGCCTAGGAGTCCTTAATTTAGTTTGACTGTCGGGTAGCTAAGGTTGCTAGATAGGTCATATAATTCACATAGGAATTTATCGAATTCTACACCTGTTTACTAACTTGAGAAAATTTTCTAGAAACATGTACCTTTGAGTTTCTACATGATGGTAGACTCTAAGGTGGGTAGACGCCTGTAACTTAGGACTTCTTTGGATTCAACTACTAATATTGATTATCTGTACAAAATTTCTTTTCAGCCCCTTTAGATGTCACCCTCATACCATGTAGGTATGTAATGCTTATTTATTACACATTTTGCCATAATAGACTATTTTATAATTTCTGATTCTGTTGTCACATAAGAATCCCGAGTTAGTTGTTGACTTAAAGTCTTCTCTCAATCGCTAGAATGTCCGTATAATAAGAATTGTAATGTTCATGTTATCTCCAGTCATTTCTCGATCGTTTTACTTATAATTTCTATTCCTAATCATTCGTACAATTTTACTTTCTTCCTCTAAATTATCACCATAAGACCTACATTGCTTATTTATTTCCCTTATCTATAAGTTATTATATTTCCTAAAGGTCAGTATTTTATCTCCACCCATTGTGTTTGACCCTAACATGATCAAACTATCCATATATTTATCCTACAAAATTCAACATATATATATACATATATATATATTTCTTTTCTTGTCTTCGATCATTCTTTTCTCCTACTCCATCATCTGATTTTCAAATTGATTTTTGAGAACAGGTATTTACATTTTCTATAATGATCAACTTGTTGGAATTCTAAAAAGCTTCCTTGAAATTCATGAATATAGTTGGAATAATTTTTGATGACTCGCGACGGCACGACAGCAGCGCACTGTCGCCATTTATTTGAGTTATGGAGACTGCGGTTCATTGCAGCCAGCAGTGCATTGGCGAGGCATGACCCCCAAGTTGAAGTAATTCAGATAAGAATGAGGGATCAAACGTTATTTAAACTATGTCTTGGTTGTCATATCTCATCTTCGAGTTGTTATGTCAAGAATAGATAGAGTTGATAGGGTATTCGTTACCGTATCATTGCTTGAGTTGTAGAACCAAGAGTTTACTGCAGTCAGATGTACACTGGCGAGGCATAAAATCTTGGTGAAACGACTTCAAATATGCGTACGGTTTTCGAATACCATAGAGACTACATCTTATTGGCATATAACTATTAAGTTTTTAATCGATTTGTGCTTATTCCTAGCCACAGTCCTCTCGATAAACCGGTAATTCTCTTTTCCTTCCTTATCCTTCTATTTTTCAGATTGTCATCTTTTAATGTAATTTTGACTGTATTCCTAAAACTCATCTAGATTTTGATTCCAAACTCGTGCCTACATAATTGGAGATAAATATTTTAAGCATTTTAGATTTGATCGTTTTTGATCAATTTCGATCACGCCTAGACTACCTTTAATCGATCGAGTCAACCCGCATCTTCCTAGATTTGGATTTTGTAATCGTTTCCTTGAAACTTTGAGGGCGTGACTTTCTAAGATGGATATATTTGCAGGACCACTTTTCGATTTGCAATCCTTATATTCCTAACTATTTATTTTAAGTTGAAGATTATTTGTTATTTATGTATCTCAAAAAACTAATTAAATTTATGGTGAAATGCTACTTATTTTAAAAAATATATATATATGTTCTCAATTTTTTGAATATGTTGTTCAACATTAATTTCTAAAATAGTGGTAAAAATTTTCCAGTAAATGTTTAAATAAGATTTTGAAGTATATATATATATATTTGAAAGCAACTTGATGATATCCTTATATTCGAATCAAAAGGATGACTAATGATTCTAATTATACTTTATTACCTTTGTTAAAATGTTTCCTATTATTTTCTTGCATATTCAATTTAAATTCGATGACGAATTTATTTCTAAGGTGGGTAGATTTGTAACTCCTCCTTTCGAATTTTACTTTTATTTATTTATTTATTTTGTGTTGAAGGTAATTTTCGCTGATACATGATGAATAATAATTTATGATTATTTCTTTATATAAAAAAATGAATTTACTAGTTATTTTATAAATATATTTCTAGAAATATTCGATGTAATATTACATTATTTATTATTATAAAAAAAATTAAGTTTTGCTTTTGCTTTATTAGTCGAGGCTATCATTTCTAACATTTGTAGTAACTTATTAAGAGCAATGTAGTATTATCATCACTAACACTTTCAGGATTGCCACGATGGTTTTATTGTAGCATTAAGTGCAATTACTTAATATCATCATGCTTATTCAATATTGCCCCTCACTCAATATTACGATAATTTGGATTCAAGTTTTCAATCTCTCACGCATTTTCCTTATAGATAAGAGTAAATCTTTTGCCAAGCCAAATAAAAATTAATCCATATATGGTCGAGTCATGCCAGTCACCAACACCCACACGACCAACCCGGCCCAATCTCTTTTACCTACCTATATATATCAGCATGGTGCTGTAGCACAACCTAGAAAATCTAGCCGCATTATGCCTGCCTCCACAGCCTTCTTCTCCGACTTCCTCTCCCACCCTTTGAGTTTCTGCTCCCAAACCCTAATTACATCCATCAATTTCACCACCAAGACCGCCATTACGATCTCGTCCCCGGCCAACTCGGCCAACACCCATCCCAGAGCTCCCCGCCTATCCCGACAACTGGCCGCCACCACCTCGGCCAACCTGGGCCAACCTGACCCCATCGACTTCTCCACCTTCCATCGCGATCGCGCTTACACCGGAGACTGCTAGGTCCACCTGCATCAGAGCAGAACCCACGCTGGTGTCCTTCTCCACGCGCCCCGGATGTGCCATCCTCGCCCGACTTCGGCAGCCTCGAACGGACAGCTCCGACAAGCAGCTGGTTCGTCCGCCTCGTCCTACCACGAACTCGACCCATCCTCCCAGCCATTGCACTATGATCCCACCGCCGTACGGGGACTGAGCCACCGCTCCTCGCCTTGGGGTCAGTCTCCTCTCCATGTGCTGTGCTCCTCTGTTCGGTTCCCAACTGATCTGCGAGCACTGCAACGTGCCCACTCCATTGGAACCTCCACAGCCTGGAGTCGAGACTCCCTCAGCCGAGCGAAGCCCTTCTCGCCGTTCACTGACCCGCCGGATCCGCCTCAATACCGCGCAAGTCAGCCGCGCGCCGACGGACGCTAGCGTCGGCCCTCATGCGCCTCCCCTCAGTAAGCGCCCCTCTCGAACCCCCTCCAATCCCTCTGCTTTTTCTTCTTCGAGTTCTTCTCCATCTTCACTTCTTCTTCTTCTGAAGAGAAGGGAAGTGAATTTCTCTCTCTCTCACCCTTCTTTATTTCCTCCTTACGAAGAGAAGAGCAGTGGAGTCACTGTCCTTTTTCTTTATTTTAAGGAAAAGAAAGAGAGGTTGGAGTGTTGGGAACAGCATTTGAGGAGAAATCGGTTTGAGTTATAATGGCAGTATCTATACATAGCTATATAAATGTATTATTTCTTAAGTAAAATATTGGTAGCATTGATATGATAATTTTTTACTGTAAAACTATAGGGATAATAGTTTGGGTATTTTATTAAATGATTATGGGTTAATTCGAGCTTAAGTTCTATAACTAATTTTAATCGATATAGATTTATTATAAATTACATATGAGTATAAACTTGTTAAATTTGGGTTTTTCTAGATTCAGTTTTAATTAGTATTTTTGGTCCATATTTTTCAGACCTATATTTTACTCTTAAGGGGGTTTATTAGACTTGTGTTTTGGGTTTTCAAATAATAAAATGTCTTAAGGTCTATATATATATAATAAAATAGTTCTTCTACAAAAAGAGAGTATATTTCACTATGAACTTGGGTTTTTATATAAAATATTGTTATGCTAAATATTTTGTATGGGTTATTGGGTTACTTTGTATTGGACCTTGGTCCTACAATTACTTTCAAAAATCGGGTATTTGGCCTAAAATGACTTTCTAGGATTTTCAAATGATTAATTGTAATACTTTGGCTAACAACAAAAAAATAATAATAATAGAGTTTCTAAATATAGTAGATAATTTCTAAATAGTTTTAGGTTACTTTTCCTAAAGGATTTCCTAGAAATTTATCTAAAAAGTATTTTGGCTAAGTATAAATATAGCTTTTGGATTTTGCTTGTAATTTCAAACATGCCTCGAAGCCTAAATAAATTGTTATAAATTTTGATATCTTAAATAAATGCTAATTCGACCTATAAATTATGTTTGACTAAAAGTAGATTTTGTCCTAAATGTACTCTAGGTTTTGCGTACTTTCTACAGAGTATCTTATTAGTAAAAATATAGTTTCTCATATCACAAGTATTTTCTTGAGTAAATCTCAAGATATTATATATTCTCAAAATAAGTTTAAATATATTTTTCTAAATGAATAATTTATAAGTATATTTATCTAAAAATATTTTTCTAACTAAATGTTTACGTTAGAAAATCTTTTGGAATCATTAGATCATCATTGATCATAGCTAATTGTATTCATACTTCCTTATCAACCCTAGATAATCGGGCTATACTGGACCCAATGGAATTGTCGGTTTCACCAGCTAAGGACCCGAGACAAGTGCACTTTCTGATTGCTTTCCGATTCATAGTAGTCTTTTCATTTCATGTCTATACATATATCTTGCTGCTTGTTGACACGCTCGTCACACGGAGTAGTCGGGAGGAAAAATATCTTAGTAAACATGTGGACTACCCAGAACTATCCCCATGATGTCTATTCGTGAACAATAGCACCTGTATACGACACGTGCAGGTGCCGGATTTACCCCCTAGTCGTTCACATGTCGAAACGGATATTTCACACCACCTAGGTAGATGTCTTTTATTTTTCCTTTTTATCTCCACCGTGCCATGTCATCAGTTTTCTTTCCAGTTTTTATATCTCATATGTTATTTTTATGTCTTGTTAATTCTATTGTGTTTTCGTATTGTCGTCGGTTTGTGTACTTGTTCCATTCCTGACTGGAAACCAACATTTTTCAGGTTTAGCCACGATCACTCTTAGTACTGGGAAGACATGGGTATGCTGAGGCCAACTTAGATAGTGGAACTAGTTGTCATTTTCATTAATTGTGAGAACTGTATATTTTTCTTTAAATATAAATCTTGTAAATGTTGTAATAAATTTAGAAATATGAATGAGCAGCAAATATTTTTATTTTGAGCAATTATTCTTGCGGGCTTGACAGCGTTCTACCGCCGACTCTGCGGCGTAGGCTGGCTTGGACACGTCTCGTATCCAAAAAAGCGGGTATGGGTCGTGACAGTACCAAGGTTGAGTTATGAGCTGGCGGCAGGTTGACGACTTCTATTATTGCCTTAGGGATCGGGACTACGCCATCTGGGACTTCTGTGGGAGGAAAGTCACCAAATTGAAGAGCGATCATGTTAGAAGATACGACCTTGTCTTCAGCTTCGAGGTTGATCACATGACTGTCGATAAGCTATTGTATCTTCTTCTTCAGGACGATGCAAACCTTGGTAGAGTGGTGCACGTACTGATGATAAAGACAGTAGTTGGGATCGTTGAGTTGGTTCGCCTTCGCAGGACGTCGTAATGGAGGCAGTATCAGTTTATTACCCTTCGATAATGTGTAAAAAATGGTAATAACATCGTCCTCATCAAAGAAGAAAGTCTTCTTAGGTTTGTCAGGAGCGTCTTAAGAATTGGAAGCTCCTTTAGAAGTGTCGACCTTCAAGACTTCTTTTCCTTTACCTCACGGACAGGGATAGTTTGAGGGTGCTTGCCTTTGTCTTCAGATTTAGGTGTTTTCAACCCCAATAATTCCAGATTAGGGACGTCATTTTCAGCAGCATCAGCGACCCCAATGAAAATGAGCCATGTATCATACTTATGTATACCCAGACAGAACTTCACTGTAGGAAGGAAGTTATGTCGACAAGTATCCATAAGTTCTGAGTCTGGTATACCGAAGGGCATCTTCAATGCTAGTTGCCTGAAGCGTTCGATGAAAGCAATGACAGACTTGGTCCTCCATTGCTTGGTCTCGATGAGGGTGGACATACAAACATGCATGCCACTCTCGTAAAACCTATTGAGGAATAACCTCTCCAAGTCTTTAAAGGAAATGATACAACCATCAAGCAGACTGCAAAACCATTCAAAAGCTACCCCCTGTAAGGTGCTAATAAATAGCTTTGACAAGAACGGATCGTCCCTGGGTAAGTTGTCACCCCCAGTTTTCAAAAACAGGGGTATTTTTGTCATTTTTTCATTTTTTATTATTTTAAAATTATTTATTTATTTATTATAATATTTTGGGGTTATTTGAGTCGGGTTCGAATTTTATCTTAATCCGACTTGAAACGGGGACCCGGGGTAGTGTTGACCCTAGTGGACCCACACACTAATTAGCCATGGCCCACATGTCATTTATTTTAGTTAGTGACTAGGCTAATTTATTTGGATTAGAATTTATTTGATTAGTGAGTTAGAATGACCAAACTAGCCCCCGACTTGAACCCCTTTTTAATGTATTGTTAATAGGCTAGAGGGGAGGTGTTTTTGACATTTTATTGGAGCCTAATAGCAGCCATAGTGGCCGGCCACCTCTAGGAGGGGATAGGCATGAGCCTCTTTGATATTTCCTCTCTTGTTCTTCCCATATATGGCCTATAACCTGCCTACAAATCAGCCACAGTAGCAGTCCCATTCCTGCCTACACAACAGTCCCATACACCCCCTTGTCCAGCCCTGGTTCAGCTTTGAACCAGTCCCAACTAACCTATCATGGCCTCCCATATAAGTCCCCTAAAACCCCATGTAATACCCCATTGAACCCACACTTTTAGCCTATATATTTGTGTCCTATTGTATTTGAGTGTGTGTGTGAGAGTCTATATAGGAGAACCTATATGAGTTTAGATATATGGTTATATATATGAGTTAGTGAGTGTGAGCCTAGATATGGATATATAGTGAGCCTATATATATATATAGCTATTAGCCTATAGGTGTGAGCATGAGAGTTAGCCTATGTGAACCTATAGGTAAGAGCCTATTGTGAACCATAGTGAGTGAGTGAGTAATGAGTTTGGGTATGTGAGTGTTTAGAAGATGTGAGAATGGTGCAAGGTAAGGTAATGGGTAAGTGGTTGACATGTGGTCTAAGATGACTTAGATGACCTAGATACTAGGTTTTCTTGGTAGGTAATATTAGTATAGGATGGTATCTAGCTATCCTAGGAAGCCTAGGCTAGTATTCCTAGGTTAGAGTGGTATTGTGCAAGGTATTGGTATTTACCTTGGTAAGGTAATGTAGGTAATACATAGAAATAGGGTATTTGAGTTTGGAGTCTAAGATAGAGTTAGAACTTGGTTCCCTTGGTTGGTAATGATCAAATATAGTGCTCATAGACTAGTTTTGACGTCGGTTGACCATTTTGACCAAAAGTCAACAAAAGTCAACCGAGAGTCAAACTTAGCCTTTAAGCGACCAGATTTGACCAAAACCAAACCAGAGTTGACCAGTTGACTGAAAGTCAACAGTTGGTAAACATGTGACTTGTTGACCTAGGGTTGACTCCGTGTTGACCAGAGTTGACAAGAGTTAACTTTTTGACCAAAAGTCAACTGCAAGTCAACCCTTGACCCAGATTGACCTAGTTTGACTTGGATTGATTCCCTGTGACCTTGTTTGACCTTGATTGTCCTAGTGTGACTCAGTATGACCTAGTATGACCTAATTTAGCTTGGTGTGGCTTAGGTTTGACCTAGATTGACCTAGAATTCATATAGAATACATTTTATGCATCTTATTATCATTTTTGGACTCATAGTGACTTGTACTGTTCTATACGGAGACAGACACCACTCCTCGGACAGTATATTCTCTTCAGACACTCAAGCTATCAGGCGAGTACATTCTCTGACCGTTTTATACTTGTCTGGATTTACATTCTTGCTCTAGATTACTGTACTTGATGCTGACACGATTGTTATCATAGATTGGTACTATACGGATCTTCTTTTGGGATGTTATCTCCTTGTATTCACTAGATACATCCCATATTGTATTTATTGAATACCTATATCCTTGTATACTCCTTGTGCATATTGTACTCTCAGTATCACATGATTCCCAGGGATAGATGTCACCCCCATTTCCTGTATTTCGTATCTATGCTCGTATTTGATTTTGGTACGTATTTTAATTTTCTCGACTTGCGGATTTTGGTTTCTCGTAAATGGGTTTTGGACCATGGCTTGGTTTTATTTTGTGGAAGTTGGTTTGGTTTGGTTCATCATGAGTGGAACACTTTAACCTACACTCCTCCCTCAACACACCACAACTCCCCCACTTTATAACTCCACCTACTTTCTCTCTCCTCTTTATTCTCTCATTTATTTCTTACAACTTCTTCTTCTTCCTTCTTCCACAACTCCCCAACCCATAGGCAAGTGCACCTTGCCAACAAATAAGCACCCAATTTTATTTGTCCATTTGATAGATTAGAACATGTAGATCAACATTAGAACTTGAAATTTTATGATTTGGAGTCTCCATTGTTCTAGATCTAGGTTTTTACTACTTTCAGATTTACATGGTTTTGATCTATTAAACTTTGATTTTTGTATGTTTTGATGCTTCCATGTGGAAGAGAATTCGATTTTACTCAAATTAGAACTTTAAAAATCTAGATTTGGTTTTGATTTGACAAAGTTATGAAGATTTGAAATTTTTGGTGTTCTTGAGGAGTTCATCCCAGCCTTGGTGAAGGCTCTCGGCCAGTGCTCTTTAGCACCTGACCGATTGCGCACCCCGGCCTGTGCTCCTTAGCGCATGGCCGATTGCGCGCAGGCTCAGCCAGTGCTTTGCGCTGCGCTGGATTGCGCTGGCGCAAGCTAGCCATGCGCAATCCAGCCATGCGCAAACCGCCCCTGCGCAATTCACTCATGCGCCATCTATCCCTGCGCACTCCACTCATGCGCAATCTGACCCTGCGCCATCCATCCCTGCGTAACCTGATCCTGCGCAATTGACCCCTGCGCACTTGGCACCCTGCGCAGTTGGTACCCTGCGCAGTTCTTCCTGCACAATTGACTCTTGCGCAGCTCTTCCATGCGCAGTACACACCCTGCGCAGACCAACCCCTGACCCCCTTGCACAACCTACTTGTCTATGATGAATTTGTTATTTCTTGATCTTGGCTCTTCTATAGTCCTATTTTTATATTGATATTGTATTAGATATTTTACGTCCATTTTATATCCTTACGCCTTTTGTCATGAACTTGATTTTTACTTAATACGTTGGGATGACTATTGTACATGGCATGGTATGACAAGGAACTAGCATAACACGACAGTGACCCGTAGTGGTGCACTCCTGACATGACCAACCTGACTTGATAGTGGCCCGTCGTGGCGCACTCCTAACAAGCACCCTGACATGATTTATCTTGATAACTTGATAGTGGCCCGTGGCGGCATACTCCTGACTTGACTTGACTTGTAACTTGTAACTTGACCCGTATAATCAACTTGACACCGTGGGTGTTCCTGCTTGCTTGCTTGTACAATCCACTTGTCTTGTCTTGTATCATGTCTAGGACGCGACTTCCTGGGTACCACGGCCAGGGACTCGCTCTAAATTGGATTAGGCTAATGATTAGATCAAACTAGAACATGGAGAATTCCCAGTCACAGGCAATCTCGTTATCTGGGCGCTTTAATGGACTTGTAGCTTGCCGACGAGTAGAGCACATTTCCAGCACACTGTCATGTGTTGCACCCTCTAAGTCACCTAAGGGTAAATTGTCTTCCGGGCAATGTACCCACCTACAACTCTCAACCCGCGGAAGGATAACTGGATAGTCTGCAGGGCTTGGGACTGGAAATTCTCACTTGCATCTTGTTAGTAATTAGGCTTGTGATAACCCTAGTTAGTTAAAGTAGTAAGCCGTAGTACTTGCTTGGCCGATTGTGAATGAATGGTGTCCAGCTCTGTCTAAGTCTTGTCTAGCCCCTGCACCTGGAACTCTTGATCTTGATTGTTTTACTTATTTCTAACGATAAATGGGTAGAGACAGTGAGCTATTCAGGCGAAGGGGTACAATCCCGGTCCTTGTTTGGTTTAAGGATTGTAACCTGGCTCCCGGAATGGTTCCACGTCCCTAGTCGTTTATCGCCCTGTGTACTTTACTACCTGTACTTTTTATTCTTTATGTTCTAATATGCTGGCTTTTGTTCTTATTTGTGGCCTCCTTTGTGGCACTTGCTCTTTCTGGGGTTTGACCCAGCTGGTTTTGTGTGGCCAGATTTCGGAGCATCTCCCGAGGATCTACCAAGCTTCCAGCCCAATGGTGACAACTAGACGAAACCCGGGCCAAGAGTGGGTTTTCCTTTTGTTTCACCCACTTATATGTAAATTTATTCTTTTGAGGCGTTTAGCCGACGAGCACCTGTTAGCTCGATGCACATTTATTTACTGTCTGCCTACGGACTGTAAACATGATTAACAAATCCTAGGGTTGATCATGTATGACTGAACTCTTGCTAGTCCCATCATTTTGTACGACTAGCTTCATGATCATCCAATATGTAATATTTGGGACGCCTTATATATATATATTTGATGCTCTAAAATCTTGTAACTCTGTTAATTGCTTGAGATTGAGATAATAGGCTTGACCTTAAGAGACTGCTGGCTTGTAGTAAACCCTCATATCTAGACAGCCGTGACCGTATAGTTGAGATGTATTCTATTTCAATGTACGTAGCTGGCTATGTCTGCCCCCGCTCTCCAGTATTCTGGTTCTGGGGCGTGACATGGTTTAAGTGGTGGCCCATGCAGGTCTTGTCAATCAAGAAATGTGAGGGTTTACCGAACAGATGTCTCAATCAATATTTCGTCTTTGATCTCTGCTCGTATCTTCAAATCCCTGAGAATCTCGACCTGATCACATTGCTTGTATCATTGATCTGTCCTGGTCCTTTCCTTATTGTTTCCTATGTCGTCTTCTTCAGCGGCATTACTCCCGGACCTGCCAACCAGCCAGAGGAAGCTCGACAAGCACCCCAGCGCCAGGAAGATCAAGCTCAGCACTCTGGAGTAGCCTCCCGAGTTATGCTTCCTGGAGGCTCGGAACCTCCAGTTCAAGCAGCTCCGCCCGCTCAACCAGCTAGACAGGATGAGGGACCTTTGGTAGGGCTTATCAGAGAACTGCTTGCATCCCAAGATCGTCGAGGCGACGCCTTGCACCAGGAAGTTCATGATGCACTAAACCGAGGAGGTCCCCAAGGGAATCAGGCGGCCAACAGTTTCAAGCGCTTGAACCCTCCCTTCTTTGACGGCAGTGAAGATGCGATTGCCGCAGACGCTTGGCTTCAGGATACCGAGGTGGTTCTAGAAGCAGCTAGGACACCTGAGAATGAGAAGGTAGCGGTGGTACGTCTACAGTTGTTAGACTTGGCTCGCGATTGGTGGGCGGCTCAGGCCATGGGGTTAGCGGCACCAGTCACTTGGGCGACGTTCAGAGAGAGGTTCCAGACGAAGTACTTCGATGCGGTGGCACGGTACGACCTGCAGACCCGGTTCACCAACTTGAAGCAAGGAGGCAGAACGGTCGATGGCTATGCGACCGAGTTTTCCAGGCTGAGTAGGTTCGCCCCCACCTTGGTGGCAACCGAGTTCGATAGGGCTCAGCGATTCCAGCAAGGGATGCACTTAGAGATATTATTGGCTGTGGAGTAGTTCGAGCACCAGACGTTCGATGCAGTGTTGAAGGCAGCAAGGAGGCATGAGTATACCTCCCGGAGAATTGTGGACAGGACCGGAGGCAGAAAATGGTCCCACAACCAGATGCACCAATCTTCAGCTCCAGCCCCGGCAGCTAGAGGTATAACTATTGGAACTCCGAGGCGGGCGGCCTCAGTGACGTCGGTTCAGCATTTGACCCCGACGTACCCGCAGCAGCAGAAGCAGAAGCAGTCTTCCGCGGTGGGATGTTCTCATTGCGGGAAGCCGGGCCATGTAATGGCAGAGTGTCGTAGGGCACAGGGATTGTGCCTGGCTTGTGGAGGAGCAGACCACCAGATAGGGACCTGTCCGAATAGGGGAGGTCCATCATCATCCAATCTTTCTAGTTCTTCGGTGAGAGGACCAGCCCCAGCTCCAGTTCAGCAGCAGCAGCAGTACCCGAGGCCATTGTTGCCTCAGGCCCAGGCCTTTCAGCAGCAGAACCAGCAGCAGTTCACCCAGGCTCCAGCACAGAACCGACAGAGGGGTTTCCAGCAGAGAGGACCTGCAGCTAGAGGTCAGGCTATGATGATGACCATGGAAGAAGAAGTTGCACCAGGTGAGGTAGTGGCAGGTACTATTCTCGTCAACACCTTTCCAGCATCTGTATTATTTGATTCTGGTGCATCGCATTCATTCATGTCTGCACGATTCGCGACACGGATAGGATTGGAGCCCGAGTCATTATCAGTGAGGCTCAATATACTTACTGGTAATGGTCTTGTGGGAGTAGATCGAGTGTTTTCCTCGTGTCGGATCGTAGTTAGCGGTAGGGAGTTCCCCGCTAGATTCATAGAGTTCCCTATGGCAGACTATGATGTAGTCCTAGGTATGGATTGGTTGAGGAACCATTATGCTAGGATAGACTGCCATGTTGGCAGAGTTGTCTTTAGTATTCCCGGAGAGCCAGAGTTTTCATTTTCCAGAGGCACAGTAGAGCCATCTCCTCCAGTATTGCGGATGGCAGTAGCAGCAGTGCAGTTGCCCCGGATAGTTGAAGAGTTTCCAGATGTCTTCCCAGAGGAACTTCCAGGGATGCCACCAGAGCGGGAGATCGAGTTCACCATCGACTTGATTCCTGGGACAGCACCAGTATCAGAGCGAGTCTACAGAATGGCGCCTTCAGAGTTGGAGATTTTGTACAAGATGATTGAAGAACTCAGGACCAAGGGATTCATTCGTGCAAGTGGATCGCCTTGGGGAGCCCCGATGCTTCTTGTGAAAAAGAAGGATGGTACGTCTAGGCTATGTGTTGAATATCGTACCTTGAACTCAGTGACAATCAAGAACAGATACCCTCTTCCAAGGATAGATGACTTGTTTGATCAACTCAAAGGGGCTTCAGTTTTTTCGAAGATAGACTTGCGGTCAGGATACCACCAGATCAGGGTCAGAGAGCAGGACATCCCGAAGACGGCGTTCAGATCTAGGTACGGGCATTGGGAGTTTCTAGTTATGCCCTTTGGAGCGACCAATGCGCCGGCAGTGTTCATGGACCTCATGAACCGTATTTTCATGCCTTACTTGGATCAGTTTGTGATAGTGTTCCTTGACGACATCCTGGTCTACAGCAAGAGTGAAGCAGAGCATGAGCAGCATCTCAGAGTTGTCCTCCAGATTCTCAGAGAGCACTAGTTGTACGCCAAGTTCAGTAAATGCGAGTTCTGGCTCGATCACATTTCTTACTTGGGTCACATCATTACCAGAGGAGGAGTGGAAGTGGATCCCCAGAAGATTGTGGCTATCGAGGCATGGCTAGTACCCAGCTCAGTGGCAGAAGTTCGCAGCTTTCTTGGATTGGCCGGCTACTACCGGCGGTTCGTCTCTGATTTTGCTAGGATTTCAGCACCGATGACCCAGTTGACCCGCAAGGATGTGCAGTTCGTTTGGACAGCAGAATGTCAGGAATCATTTGAGAAGTTGAAGCAAGGTTTGATAACGGCTCCCATTCTCACCCTTCCAGATGGGACCGGAGGATTCACAGTTTATTGCGACGCTTCAGGCAGAGGATTGGGATGTGTTTTGATACAGCATGGGAAGGTAATTGCTTATGCGTCACGTCAACTCCGTGATCATGAGAAGAATTACCTGACCCATGACTTGGAGCTAGCAGCAGTAGTATTTGCACTTAAGTTATGGAGGCACTACTTGTACGGAGACAGAGTGGAGATATTTACTGATCATAAGAGCCTGAAGTATATCTTCACCCAGAAGGATCTTAATATACGACAGAGAAGATGGCTCGAGCTACTTGTGGACTATGATGTGGACTTGCAGTATCACCCAGAGAAGGCCAACGTGGTAGCAGATGCGTTGAGCAGGAGAGCCGGAGTCTACCTTCTAACAGCGCAACCAGAGCTATTGGCAGATCTTCAGAAGATGGGAATTGAAGTGGTTCTTCCAACCAGTGTGGCCTTGATGGCCAGCCTACAGATTCAGTCCACCATAGTTGAGAGGATCCGGACAGCACAGTTAACAGATTCCAAGATTCAGCGGCTCAGAGCAGAGTGCGAGGCAGGGAGAAGGCCAGAGTTATGTATTCATGAGGATGGTACACTTCGACACGGCATGCGTCTTTGTGTACCCAGTAGAGATATCAGACAGAAAGTCATGGCAGAGGCTCACAGTTCGTAGTATTCCATCCACCCAGGCAGCACGAAGATGTACAGAGATATTCGTCAACACTTTTGGTAGAATGGTATGAAGAGAGAGATAGCCCGGTATGTCTCTCGATGTTTGGTTTGCCAACAGGTCAAGGCTGAACATCAGAGGCCAGCTGGACTTCTTCAACCTTTACCGATCCCAGAATGGAAATGGGAGCACATAACCATGGATTTCGTGACTGGGTTACCCAGATCTCCGACAGGCAGAGATGTTATTTGGGTCATTGTGGACAGGCTTACCAAGGTGGCACGCTTTCTTCCATTTAGAGTTGGACAGTCGACGGCGCAGCTAGCAGAGATGTATCTCAGGCAGATCGTCAGACTTCACGGAGTGCCAGTCAGCATAGTATCAGACAGGGATACGAGATTCACATCGCACTTCTGGCGTAGTCTTCATCAAAGTTTGGGGACTCGTCTCAAGTTCAGCTCAGCGTATCATCCGCAGACAGATGGGCAGTCAGAGCGTACTATACAAACTCTCGAAGATATATTGCAGTCATGTACCCTTGACTTCGGTGGTTCGTGGGAGGATCACCTGCACCTGGTAGAATTCTCGTACAACAATAGTTTCCAGGCCAGTATCCAGATGGCACCCTTCGAGGCTCTGTATGGTAGGAAGTACAGATCCCTGTTAGCATGGGACGATGTCGGAGAGAGGCAGATGCTCGGTCCAGAACTGATTTCTCAGACGGTTGAAGTGGTCAGGAAAGTCAGAGATCACCTCCGAGTTGCTCAGGATCGCCAGCGCCATTGGGCCGATGCTCATCGGCGTCCCTTAGAATTTGCCGTCGGCGACCATGTATTCCTTAGGATCTCGCCCATCCGCGGCGTCATTCGTTTTGGCGTGCGGGGAAAGCTTAGTCCTAGGTATATAGGGCCGTTCGATATTCTAGAGCGAGTAGGCGATGTGTCCTATCGTCTCGCTCTTTCGCCGTCGTTAAGTGAGGTACATGATGTATTCCATGTATCCCAATTAAGACGATACATCCTAGACCCGAGCCATATCCTAGATCATTCGGAATTGGTTGTTGGTACCAACCTTTCGTATGAGGAGAGGCCCGTGTCTATTTTGGACCGGAGGGAAAAGACGCTCAAGAACAAGACTATTAACTTAGTTCGTGTTGCTTGGGGTCATCACTCTCTAGGTGAGTCAACGTGGGAGCGTGAGGACGACATCCGATCGCGATATCCCTACCTATTTGACTCGTGAGGTATAATGTCTTTCTTATGCCTTACGCTTTCCCTTCCTTGCTTGCATTGTATGATTGTATGATTGAACTGCTTAACGTAGCTTGCCTGTGCTTAGTATAGCTTGTCGTGGCAATCTCTAGCTCCTTGATTAAATTCCGAGGACGGAATTCTTTGAAGGTGGGTAGAGTTGTCACCCCCATTTCCTGTATTTCGTATCTATGCTCGTATTTGATTTTGGCACGTATTTTAATTTTCTCGACTTACGGATTTTGGTTTCTCGTAAATGGGTTTTGGACCATGGCTTGGTTTTATTTTGTGGAAGTTGGTTTGGTTTGGTTCATGATGAGTGGAACACTTTAACCTACACTCCTCCCTCAACACACCACAACTCTCCCACTTTATAACTCCACCTACTTTCTCTCTCCTCTTTATTCTCTCATTTATTTCTTACAACTTCTTCTTCTTCCTTCTTCCACAACTCCCCAACCCATAGGCAAGTGCACCTTGCCAATAAATAAGCACCCAATTTTATTTGTCCATTTGATAGATTAGGACATGTAGATCAACATTAGAACTTGAAAATTTGTGATTTGGAGTCTCCATTGTTCTAGATCTAGGTTTTTACTATTTTTGGATTTACATGGTTTTGATCTATTAAACTTTGATTTTTGTATGTTTTGATGCTTCCATGTGGAAGAGAATTCGATTTTACTCAAATTAGAACTTTGAAAATCTAGATTTGGTTTTGATTTGACAAAGTTATGAAGATTTGAAATTTTTGGTGTTCTTGAGGAGTTCATCCCAGCCTTGGTGAAGGCTCTCGGCCAGTGCTCTTTAGCACCTGACCGATTGCGCACCCCGGCCTGTGCTCCTTAGCGCATGGCCGATTACGCGCAGGCTCAGCCAGTGCTTTGCGCTGCGCTGGATTGCGCTGGCGCAAGCTAGCCATGCGCAATCCAGCCATGCGCAAACCGCCCCTGCGCAATTCACTCCTGCGCCATCTATCCCTGCGCACTCCATTCATGCGCAATCTGACCCTGCGCCATCCATCCCTGCGCAACCTGATCCTGCGCAATTGACCCCTGCGCACTTGGCACCCTGCGCAGTTGGTACCCTGCGCAGTTCTTCCTGCACAATTGACTCTTGCGCAGCTCTTCCATGCGCAGTACACACCCTGCGCAGACCAACCCCTGACCCCCTTGCACAACCTACTTGTCTATGATGAATTTGTTATTTCTTGATCTTGGCTCTTCTATAGTCCTATTTTTTTATTGATATTGTATTAGATATTTTACGTCCATTTTATATCCTTACGCCTTTTGTCATGAACTTGATTTTTACTTAATACGTTGGGATGACTATTGTACATGGCATGGTATGACAAGGAACTAGTATAACACGACAGTGACCCGTAGTGGTGCACTCCTGACATGACCAACCTGACTTGATAGTGGCCCGTCGTGGCGCACTCCTAACAAGCACCCTAACATGATTTATCTTGATAACTTGATAGTGGCCCGTGGCGGCGTACTCCTGACTTGACTTGACTTGTAACTTGTAACTTGACCCGTATAATCAACTTGACACCGTGGGTGTTCCTACTTGCTTGCTTGTACAATCCACTTGTCTTGTCTTGTATCATGTCTAGGACGTGACTTCCTGGGTACCACGGCCAGGGACTCGCTCTAAATTGGATTAGGCTAATGATTAGATCAAACTAGAACATGGAGAATTCCCAGTCACAGGCAATCTCGTTATCTGGGCGCTTTAATGGACTTGTAGCTTGCCGACGAGTAGAGCACATTTCCAGCACACTGTCATGTGTTGCACCCTCTAAGTCACCTAAGGGTACATTGTCTCCCGGGCAATGTACCCACCTACAACTCTCAACCCGCGGAAGGATAACTGGATAGTCTGCAGGGCTTGGGACTGGAAATTCTCACTTGCATCTTGTTAGTAATTAGGCTTGTGATAACCCTAGTTAGTTAAAGTAGTAAGCCGTAGTACTTGCTTGGCCGATTGTGAATGAATGGTGTCCAGCTCTGTCTAAGTCTTGTCTAGCCCCTGCACCTGGAACTCTTGATCTTGATTGTTTTACTTATTTTTAACGATAAATGGGTAGAGACAGTGAGCTATTCAGGCGAAGGGGTACAATCCCGGTCCTTGTTTGGTTTAAGGATTGTAACCTGGCTCCCGGAATGGTTCCACGTCCCTAGTCGTTTATCGCCCTGTGTACTTTACTACCTGTACTTTTTATTCTTTATGTTCTAATATGCTGGCTTTTGTTCTTATTTGTGGCCTCCTTTGTGGCACTTGCTCTTTCTAGGGTTTGACCCAGCTGGTTTTGTGTGGCCAGATTTTGGAGCAGCTCCCGAGGATCTACCAAGCTTCCAGCCCAATGGTGACAACTAGACGGAACCCGGGCCAAGAGTGGGTTTTCCTTTTGTTTCACCCACTTATATATAAATTTATTCTTTTGAGGCGTTTAGCCGACGAGCACCTGTTAGCTCGATGCACATTTACTTACTGTCTGCCTACGGGCTGTAAACATGATTAACAAATCCTAGGGTTGATCATGTATGACTGAACTCTTGCTAGTCCCATCATTTTGTACGACTAGCTTCATGATCATCCAATATGTAATATTTGGGACGCCTTATATATATATATTTGATGCTCTAACATCTTGTAACTCTGTTAATTGCTTGAGATTGAGACAATAGGCTTGACCTTAAGAGACTGCTGGCTTGTAGTAAACCCTCATATCTAGACAGCCGTGATCGTATAGTTGAGATGTATTCTATTTCAATATACGTAGCTGGCTATGTCTGCCCCCGCTCTCCAGTATTCTGGTTCTGGGGCGTGACAATAGACCATTGTACTCTATTGTATAACATTGTACAACTATTGTATAACATTGTACATCTATTGTATAATATTATACATCCATTGTATAACATTGTACACTATTATGCAAGATAACGTAACAGGAGTGGATCCTTGTGTATTGATTGGGGAGGGGAGTAGAATTGGTTATGTACTCAAATCCTATTGTACAACATTGTATAACTATTGTATATATCTATTGTACACCCACGTACAATGGAGTTACCATTGTATTTACCTAGCCCGTTTACATAACCAGATTGTACTCTAATTCACATGTTCCTTACAGTTCTTACTTATCATATTTAGATATTTTCTGTTATCAAATCTCTACTGTTTTTCATATACCTTCTTCTTTCAGCGTTTCATGTACTTTACTCTATTGCATGCTTTATATTTCCTAACTCGATATGAACTGCGTGAGATGTTTTGTGCTCGCTCCCGTCCTGACTGGACCTGTTGAAAATATTACAGAGGATGAGGATGAGGCCTGTGTAGACACCTACTATAGGACAGCTGTAGATGCCATGTGTGACCCGGATTTCCAGCCTGATCCACTAGCTTAGAGACTGAGGCTCCCTAGTCTAGGTTTTCTATTCTGTCTTTGAGATCTGATTGTATATATTATTTCATATTCAGTAGTGGGACTTGTATTCTGGATGTTTGTTGGGATGTTATTTCAGACACTTAGACTCTCTAGCTGTGATGTATATTTCTTCCATTCCAGTATTTATCTATCTATCCTCCTATCTTTTCATTCTGCTTAGATGTGATTGAGACTGTATATTGCTATGTCACCTCCATTCGTAGTGTATATACTGTACAGGTACCTTATATTGTTAGATGATTGACCTAGGACAGCGTTCTACCATCGACACTACGGCGTAGGCTGGGCGTTGTTACGTTCTCGTACCCTCACAGTGGGTGCGGGTCATGACATAAGTGTAGAGTCTGCGTGTTGAAGTATGTCATGTGTTGGCGAGGAGAAGTCATCCCGTCAAATGAATTTAGCGTCAGTGGCTTGTAGTTAGGAGGCAAGTAGCGTTCTCCCATTCAGGGGGATAAGGTTGAGATATCCTCTTCTTTTGGAGCTCGTCTTTGTGTGAGATGGTATCGAGACGGGCAACAAGAGAATCAATTGTATCCTGTTGATTGAGTAGGTATTGAGAAATGGCTGCTGTACGGTTGTCAGGCATCGTTGGTTAAGGACCACCTCCAGCATTTGTAAGATTTAGAGGAGGCACAACAGAATGATACTCCTTCTGTAATGAAGGAGGGTTGTTGCTAAGCCGGACTAATGTGTGCCGAGACGTTTTGTTGAGGTGGAGGAACAGCCTCAGCAGCATAGACCGCCATGATACAGGTAAGCATATCAGTGATCTTAGCAAATGTTGTTTCAAGCCCCTCTAGCCGTTTGTTGGTCTGATCACTAGTTTCTTCCGGTCTCTCTCTATTTGCCATATATGTAGATAACATGCGAGGATGAACAGAGGAAATAGTACAACTAGTGCTGATATTGTTTGTCTCTGAGTTGAAAAGTCCCTCGTCTTCAGGTATGGGAGGTAGATAGTCGCCGTCAGACTCGGAGAGATCATCGTCGTTTGGAAGGCTACCCAGGTGTGAAGGTCATCTGCTTCAGATTCTGAGGGAATACTACCCCCAGCTGAAGGATCATCACCTCCAGTTTGGGAGTCCTCGTCATCTAAACGGAATCTCGTCCTTAACCGAGTACCCATATAGACTGCTTCAGATGTGACAGCTTGCTGGCTATCTGTTGGCAGACTTCTTCTTCTGCTCGCAGAACTGAGAGAAAAAGTTGGGTTCGTGGTCCACCTTCTTTGATTAGGGCTCCCGTAAGGGGGACCCCATGAAGCCATGTTGAATGAAATACACAGCGGCTTTTCATCGTCAGAGTGATGCAGTCATCGAAATACGGACTGCCTCTGAGGCACTCTCGTTGCTTTGGAGCAGCAACAGTTGATGACAATACTGGTGTACGGATGTACACCATGAATTGTTGTATCATTCCTCGCTTTATGCTTATGATTTATCATGTCCCGTAAGTCAGCAGAAGGGAGTTTTGCCTTAAAACCCATGTCACATGCATCGCCGAGCTTTACATATGGATTTGTAAGGAGAGTTGACGCATCCGAACTTAGTTCATGTGCAGGAGAAACCCCCACACCTAAGTTCCGTGATGACCTTGAAGACAGCCCCGTGCTATACGCATTGGGGCCTGTCTTTTTGCAGTGGGCGCATAGACCCTGGAGTCTGCCTTTGGACGCATGCTTCCCAAAGTCTTGGCAGCATGCCTAAGCTTCCTCGATGTGGGCGCATAGTATGGGTTAGTAGAGCTTGGGCGCATAGCCTTGGGTGCATGACCCTGGGTTCATAATCTGTCGAAGATAGAAGTCTTCTGGCCAGAGTTAGGCGCCCACACACCCTTTTGGGCGCATGCTTGGTGAAGCAGCACTATTTTCTTCCAGCTTCGCCTCCTTCATTTGTGAGCCTTGCTGAGATTGCCCAGAGTGTCGAACACTTTGATTCTTGGCATCGTAGTATTTTCTTTTGCCAAGTCTCGAGCGTTGAACACTCTGTTGTTGGTTGCACAAGAGATAAGTCGCTGGGCTAGTAGAGCCCGGAACGGTATGCACCTTTTTTATTTGTGGAGTTCCTGTGGCAGAGACATGCGCCCACAGAGGAGCTCTATATTCCCACGTGACAGAATCCTTCGGTTGCATATCTTCTATGACACTGGTAGGATATGCACCACGAGCCTTCGGAAGCCAAGTCTTGCGAGACTTGTTTGGCTTCACTGATTTTGAGGGAGTAGAGCCGTCCCTCGAGAGTATCTCTTCGAACGCCTGCAGATCGAACTTCACGATCAACATCTTCTGGGTGATCCCCACTTTGTCGGTATCGGATTGCGTCACCACCTTCTCGTCAGAGAAAAAGGTAGTCTCCAGCAGAGTTGCCATTTTTGTGGACACACACAAAAAGAAGAAGAATCACTAACTTTTCTTATTGGCACAAGGCACCACAAATCGAGTACGCCTGAGAGATGCTGCACAGAGGATCCCCGAGTACAAAAAGAATTCTGGGAAATGGGACGATGGAGATCGAGCGACAGTTGCTCCTTTACTCCGTTGACACTCCGATTATAAAAGTGGAAGAAAACCTAAGAAAATTGCTAACTCTTGGCTCACTGGCAAGAAGTACAGCAATTTGGCTCTTGAAAATGCTCTCCGTTCTGTGCTTTGAAGAGGTATGAGACCCCTTTTTATAGTCGTTTCCATGCTGAAATGCTGTTATACGCCCACATGAGAAAACACAGTGATTTTCATGTAGGCGCATGGTCCTACTTTGGGCGCATAGAGTGTAGGCACATGCAGACTGCGTGATCGTGGGTTGATTGTGGGGTTGACGTGGCCGCATGCTTTGGTGCACGACTGCTCGTGGAGACTGACGTGGCCGTATGCTTCGGTGCATGATTGATCGTGGGTTTGACCGAGTCGGGGGCTGTTCTGACTTGGGCGCATAGCCTGAAACAGGGCTATGTGCCCCCTTCTAGAGGTGCCTAGAATGGGCGCATGGGCGCATAGCTTGCTCTGGTGTGTTGGGCGCATAGCATGCTCTGGTGACTTGGGCGCATAGCATAATCTGGTGACTTGGGCGCATATGACTTCTCTGGCTTGGGCGCATATGACTTCTCTGGCTTGGGCGCGTGGTTGTCAAGACTGCTGAAATTTTTATACTTTTACACACGCACCCATAACATCGATGCCATCATCGATAAAACCCAAATCATCCCTGGAATACACACTACCAGTGTCACCAACTAACAACGCAAGAGTAGGTATGAGTAATGTAAACAGAACAAGTATGGCAAGGTATCTTTCCTGGGATGAAGCAGTAATCCAATGATGTCCTGTAGGCAAATCATCATCCAAGAAAGATAGCAACATAGGAGTCTCCATGAACATCGTCGGATGCTGAAATAAATGTCACCAATATTCCTAGAATAAGGAAAATAGCTAGGATAGACTACTCATAAGTCCAATTCTGGACATAGAGACAAAATGGTAATTTTGGGTCAAAATACGTCCACCGTTGGACCTACTTTGCACCGAAAAATATGTCAGGATTAAAGTCATCAAAATATAGCAAACTATATGTATATGAGTCCAGAATGATGATACGAACACAATGGTATGTCCGAAAGTAGATTTTGATGAGTCAATCTCAAAATCGTCCGTTGACTGGGACATTAGAATCTGGTTTGCACGAAAATGCATGCCAAAGTCCAAGTCCACTAAATCTAGCAAAGTACATGTCAACGAGTCCAGTATGACGATACGAACCCAACGGTATGTCCGAAAGTAGATTGCGATGAGTCAATCTCAAAAAGACCCGTTGACTTAGATTGTGGGGCCCGTTTTGTACCGAAATACGTATCGGGGCCCACGTCCTCCAAATCTAGCAAACTATATATAAATTTATGCCAGAACGATGCCATGAGTCTACTGGTGGTATCACAATTGGAATCCAGAGTCCCGAGTCCAAAATAAAAAATTTACAAGTTAAAAATTACGAATTCGGACGGCCAACTTTGGCGTCAAATTCAACCAGTCAAATGAGCTCACAATAAAATAAAACTTTAGGGACAAGAAGTTGTTTATACCGGCTTTGAACAGAAACTGGTGCTATATCAAACGGAGCAACGACGGCGAAGATATGAATTCACGAAGTTGGCTCCACAAAACTGTCCAAAATAAACATAATTATTCGGGCAATTTGGCGGCCGATTTTGACATATCAAATGAACGAATTAATGGCTGAAACTTTAGTTGGAGGTAGAACTATATACCGAGACTGCAACGGAGGAAAGAGTTCGATGATCCAACGATCGGATCGCCCAGAAAATGTGCTCGAAGTTGCTGCCTTGAAATGTGTATATTCTGACTCTATTATTTGTGCGTCTCGACAAAAACTATTCCATACCATAGGAGTAGACTGCGACAACTTTCGAAAAGGACGGAGATAAGTCAGGAATATGCACAGCGGTGCACACAATAGTGGGGCTGTTGCCACAGCCAAGGACGGAGTGCTGGGAGGCGTTGCCGCACGCTACGTCGGGGCATGATTGCACGTGTGGGAACGGGGAGGCACCTACGACCGAACTGTCGTAACATTGGGGGCCACGCTGAGAGGCGTGCGACGGGGCTCATGTTAACTACCAAGCCGGGGGACGTACTGGACAGCTCGTGGTAGCCATCGACGCACGGTGACCGGAGGTGGGCCACCGCAGCTGTACCTGTGATAGTAGCAGCTGCTGCACATGTTAGAGCCGCACGGGGGCTGCGACATGTGGCTGTGGTACGGCGGCGGCCGAAATCCATCGATGAGGCAGTAGTAGCAGCTGTGCTTAGCTGCTACATAGCAGGTTGGCCAGGCACACTGCTGCCGCATGGTAGGCACGAGGCTGGGCAGCCAGTGTGCGTACAGTTGGCCGAAGTGGAGCTGTGCTGCGTTATACGGTAGGTCAGGCTGGCCGAAAGGTCGCGGACAGCAGCAACAGGAAATATGAAGGGAGGGAGGAAGATGATGAAATGGAGGAGAAGAAGGATAAAGAGTGGGGATGATGATAGAGGAGGAAATATAGAGGAGGAGAATGTTAGGGTTGAGGGGTGATGGAGATTTTAGGGTGAGGAAGAAAGGAGCTGTCGAGTGAGGTTTGAAAGGAGGAGGAAAATGTGAAGTGTGTGTTGATTTAGATTGTAGTTGGATGTGAGTAGCTTTAGAAAGAGAGAGAGAGAGGGTTGTTTAAGCTTTAAAAAAGTAAAAATGTGTTGTTGTGTTGTGCTTAGACAAGGTTTATGTGTGTCATATGAAGCTTTCTCCAATGATCTCCTTGCTTGGCCAAAATAGGCTAATTTTGCATGAAGAGTGTTTGAATAAAATTAATTAGGAATCTCTCCCTAATTTATGGTTAGGAGTTGTTCATGGGATTAGGGTGAATGGTGCTAGGGTGTTTGGTACTTTGTAGGGATGTGGTGGTGTTGTGTGGGTAGGTATTCATAAGAGGAATGACATGAAGCTTGGGTTGGGTTCAGTTGAGTCGGGTCGGGTCAAAATTAGGCTTGGTGCAATAAATGGCTTAATTTAGTCATTTATGATCACAGATAATAAAGTAGCATGTGGGAGCTCTATTGAATGGGTACAAGTGTCATGTGTGTAGTAGGCTCAAAATAGGTCAAAATCATATATTGGGTCAATTAGATTGGACCGATGTCGAGCCCCAAAATTAAATTAAAGTTAGGTCAGGTTTTGCGGTAGATGGTCAAATGGCCTAAATTGACCCGAAAGTTGTGCGATATAAATAGAATACAAGGGAACAAGTTTGACTGGGACATGATATATCAACATGAAGGTAAACTTGTCTAGATCAAAACTCATGAAGAACGTTTTGGGAGATTGACATCTCTGGTGCTCAAAAAATCAAAGTCACGAAAAAGTATATTTAATGATCAAAACTAATTATAATAAAATATTTACTAAAAATAATTCCTTTAATAAAATTTAAAATAATCCCTAAAATCCAGAGGGCTTACAGATGCTAACCATCAATCTCGCCCCTTCTATCGAGTAAGTGGAGCAAAGGGAGCTCACCTCTTCTGAGCCTCTTGTTATTGACCTTCGTCGTAACAAGCCTATTACTTCTCTTCCTCCTCCTCTTACCATCAACCTGGCAATGTCTTCAGCCAAGGTCAAAAATATTGCTCTAACTGTTGAAGCAGTAAAATATATCAATAATGTAGTATACTGATGTCACTTTTTATACACAGCGTTACTTAGAAATTCTAGATAAATTCGAACCTCTCACCCTAGGACCAATTCAACCTTTCCAGGATGAGATATCATTTAAACCAGTACAAAATTCATTCTTCATAGTTCCTCCTCGGACCGATGATGAGCATCCAATTCTCTTCAGCAAAAGACGTAACCAAAAGACTATACTCGACAGTGATTCTGAAAATGATGATCATGAAAGAATGCAACTACGTTGTTATAGTCAATAATCTAAGAACATCATCCAAAAAATGGGTTACAATTTTAAGTTCGGACTTATTGGAGGTAAATGTAGACGAACTCCTATTCGACTACCTACCCCGAAAGGAAAGTCATTACAATATTACAACAAGACTGGACATGGGTTAAGCTATACTACGCCGATCATAACCTCGAACAGATCTGAATCAGATGAAGAGATACGATCTCACTCCTTCGATTCTTTCTCATGGGACTCAGACACCAGTATAGGGGATGTCCATCGACTGACTCTATCATTCAATATGGTGACGACTGAATTCCCAGAAGATGATGATGACTTTATTGAGACTTATGAGAATGAACCTTGGGCACAAAGGATTAATACTCAATGGGAACTTCACTTCGAACAACGTGAACCACTCACTGAGGATGAGCTAATTCAGATCGACGTCGGAGACGAAGCTTCTCTAGGGCTAATCTTTATCAGCAAAAGCCTCCCTGAGGCAGACAAACAAGACTTGATCCAACTCATCAAAGAATACATTGACGTGTTCTCCTGGAGCTATGAAGATATGTCGGGACTAGATCCTCAGATTGCTACTCATAAGCTCTACATTTTGCCAAATGACAAGCCTGTTAAATAGCAACAACGACGATTCTGACCTGATATGATGGACGCTATAGAAGCTGATGTCAAGAAGCTCATTGCCTGCGGCTTTGTCAGGGAGGAACAACATCCCGACTGGATAGCTAATATCGTCTCGGTTATGAAGAACATGAGAAAAGTTTGAGTCTGCATCGACTTCAGAGACCTCAATACAGCTTATCCCAAAGACGAATTTCCTCTTCCAATCACTGATGTCATGATCGACAACACCTGTGGGTTCGAACGAATGTCTTTTATGGACGGATTCTCTGGTTATAATCATGATCGACAACACCTGTAAGTTTCCTCTTTCATACTCCTCTAGGCGTTTACTGCTATACAGTCATGCCGTTCGGTCTTAAGAATGCTGGTTCCACTTATCAGCGGGCCTTGAGCACTATTTTTCGTAAATATTTACGAAAAACATTTGAATGCTATGTCGACGATATTATTGTCAGAAGTCGTTTAAAGGAAGATCACATCCAAGATCTGAAGACTATTTTCGATCTAATACGTCAACATCAAGTCAAGATGAATCCCACCAAGTCATTCCTGGGAATCTCTAGTGGTAAATTTCTCGGATTCGTTATTACCTCTAAGAGTATACACATTAACCCCTATAAAGTCAAAACCATTCAAGAAATGTGTCCTCTATGCAACCTAAAAGAGCTACGAGGATTCCAAGGATGACTTGCCTATATCAGGAGATTCATCTCAAATCTCTTTGGACGCTGCAGACCGTTCACTCAATTATTGAAGAAAGGTATATCTTTCGTTTGGACTGACAAATTCCAACAAGCATTTGAAGACATTAAGCAGTATTTGATGAATTCTTTTCTTGATGTACGTTCGAGCAATGGATCATTCTCTCGGTGCCCTTCTATCCCAAAAGAACAACGAGGGCCACGAGCAAGCAATCTACTACCTTACCCGCACGATGATCGATGTTGAACACCGATACTGTCCAGTAGAAAAAGAGTACTTAGCCTTGATGTTTGTCGTCCAAAAGATTCGTCATTACATCACAGGCCAAACCATCCATGTCATCTCCAGAGTCAATCCTCTGCAAGTACTGATGAAAAATCCTAGTACACTCAATTCTAGACTTGCTACATGGGCGATGTTTCTAGCACAGTATGATATGGTCTAAGTTCCGCAAAAGTCTATCAAGGGTCAAGCCTTAGCTGACTTCTTAGCTGCTCATCCAATTCCTGAAACTTCAAAACTCTACGATGAAATTCCCGATGAAACTAAAGAATCTAATACAATTTCAGAAGGAATACTCGATTGGCGTCTATTCTTTGATGGTGCATCTAGAATCGGACCCAACAGTATCATCATTGCTGGAGTAGGGATTGTCCTTGTATCCCCAGGAGGGCTAGCCATTCAAAGAGCCTATTCTTTGGACGAGCCATGTTTTAACAATTTTGGCGAATATGATGCTTTGCTTATTGGTCTCTAGTTAGCTAAACAGCTGGATATCGACTATCTTGAAGTTTATGGAGACTATAAACTGATCGTCAACCAAGTTAGAGGTACGTATGAGGTCCGACACCAAGATCTCATCTCCAACCAAGAAGCAGCAGTTAAACTTGCTATGTCATCCAAAGCTTCCTTTATTTAGCATGTATATTGAGCGTGCAATACAGAAGTCGATGCACTCACTAATCTAGCAGCAGTACTAGTTGTTCCTGTGAAAAGACAACAATTAATCGTCATCGTCAATTGAGAATTATTCTATGTCGAGAATAATTTGAATTATGAATTCAGTATACGGTCGAGATTTGTACTACCAGTGAAGATTAGAGGACTCCTTTCATAGACTTCGTAGTACATGACATCTTGCCGGAAGACCCTAAAGAAGCAACGACAATTCATCGTCGGTTACTCTGATTCTATTACAATCACTCATCCAAGACACTCTATCGTCAATCTTTTGACGACATGCTCTTGCATTGCCTCACGGGTGATGAGGCAAAATAGATATTACGTAAAGCTTACGGTGGTGTCTGTGTTGCACATCAGCCTAGTCCTAAGCTACAAGACTATATTAGACGTATGTGATACTATTGGCCTACTATGGTGGCGGATGTAATTCAATATGCAAGAAAATAGAGAGCATGTCAAATCCATGCAGATTTCATATACCAATGATCAAAATTCTTACATCCAACTGCAGCATCGTAGCCCTTCGAAGCTTGGGGCATGGATGTCATTGGTCCTATCAATCCACCATCATCTCGAGGACATCAGTTCATCCTGGCTATAACCGATTATTTTTCGAAGTGGGCAGAAGCTATTCCTCTAGCTGAAGTCAAGACAAACAATTTTATTAACTTAATCAAACATCATGTGATTTATCCATTCGGAATTCCTCGAAGAATCATTCATGACAACGGACCTCAGTTCGTGAGCCAAGCATTCACTCGATTCTGTAATTACACTCGAATCAACAACATTGCTTCTACACCTTATAATCCCATAACCAACGGTTTAGCAGAAGCATTCACCATGACAATCATCAAGCTTCTCAAAAAGTTCTTTTCTGTCAATAAATGCAAATGGAGCAAAAAGCTAGTAGAATACCTATAGGCATATCGTACTACTATACGTACCCTGACTGGCCGTACACCCTTCTCTCTGGTATACAGGTGTGAAGCTATCTTACCATTGGAGATTCAAATTCTATCCCTGAGGATAGCTATCGCCAATGAACTAACAGTGGAAAATAATGATTATCTTCGACTTCAAGAGCTTGAAGCACTCGATGAGAAGTGGCTGCTAGCTCAACAGCACATTGAGCTATACCAGGTCCGTATCTCGAAAGCTTTCAATCGTAAAGTCAAAGTACGGACCTTTCAAAAAAGCGAACTAGTCCTTACTGTCATACGTCCTATGACTATGACGCATATGAGTAAAGGCAATTTTGAGCCAAAGTGGGAGGGTCCCTACGTAATAAGCAAAGTCTTCTCTAACAGAGCTGACCAGCTGACCGGGAGGGATGGTCAAATAGCTACGATGCCTACCAATGGAAAATTTCTAAAAAAATATCATGTTTGAAAGTATATATTATGTTTTCTAGTAAAATATTATACATATACAAATCTTTGAATTATTATCTTTTATTCACTCTTTCGTGAATAAACTTACAGATAATAAGTCCTCAAAAATCCCCAGTGGAGTCTAACCCAAATCTTACGATACATCCTTAAAAGATTAACCCATAATGTCCATCACAACATTATCTTTTGAAACCCAGTCGTTTTAAAAGATATCTTATTCTTGATCCCCAGTTGGTTTAAGAATAATCAATAGATATACGAATTCACATACACATTACCTTTGAATTTTATTGTCTGTATCGACGACTTGTCACGTCCACATTAACTCTGGTAATGTCATCCTAAAAATAACATCATATCAAGCTATATTTTGTCACGTCCAGGACCTCTGAACAGATATAATTAGTGATATTATTTTCAAGAAATATGTCACGTCCAGCACCTCTGAATGTCTTTATACACTTCTATCTATTGCTTGTGTCTCAAATATATACATAAAGTAATAGAATCATAAAGCAACAACTTTTTTAATTTTATTTCAATCTCAAGAACATAAACTATTACATTATTCAAAGATGTGATAAACATTGTTCAAAAAAATTACTACATTCATTTCATTTTTGGGAAGACTCATTGGGGATGTGGTGTGCTGAGGTCGAAAATCATCCTCTTCAAAGCTTCAACCCGTTCTACCCTGGTAGCAATAACCCACTCCCTGGCCAAGTTCCTCCTGAACTCTTCAGTTAACGGCTGCATCGAAGGATATGGCGCTCTATCTTCGTATTTCAAACTCGGATGAGGTCATCTCTTTGTCTGTTCAGGTCGTCCAGACGGCTCGAGGTAATTTGATGCAGTTCAATCACCTCCTCTTGGCGAATCCTTGCCGCTGAGACTGATACACGGGTTTGAGCTAGTTCAGCCTCTAGCTCTTGGATGTGAGCCTGGACTTCAGATATTTCTTTATCTTTTTTGCTTCCTCGACCTTGTAGAGTTCAATAGAGGAAGTGGCTTCAGTGATACCAGACTATGTCTCCAAACTGTACTGTGAACGCTGCTATAGCGTTGTCAAGAATGGCTCACCGTTCTTCATGATCTCTGGCTATGGTCTCACATTTAGTACCCACCAGTAGGTTTATGTTCCCTCTGGTCAGATCTTGGTAAGACTGGATTAGCTCCTCTAGCTATGATAGCATTTACTTTAAGGTCGATGCCCTCTTTATGTCACCACAGTTGCGTATGGTCTCAATTGGATAAAGAGAAGATCTTCTTACAAACTAATAAGGATAATTCTTATCCATGGCCAACAGAACCAAGGAGCGCATATAAGTGAAAAAGGTATCCGTATAAGTACGGATGAGACTACTCATCACCGCATGCACACCAGGTGTTGTTGCTCTCCGACTACCAAAGGTGGAGGAATATTGGCAATCGACGCAACATCAGCATTTGAAAATCTTGGTACATGTGTCCCTGACAAGCTTCTTTCCATGGCATGTATCCGACATCCAAGGGAGCCATGGTTGAACTAAAGCTAAATACGATTGGGATTATTGGGACTTCGATAATCGTCCCTGTTGCAATTCAAATCAAAATCATTATATCACACAGCATTGAATAAAAACCAATGACAAATAAGGTCAAAAATTTACCTAAGCCTTTGGGAACATAAGGGGTGTCAACAGGTGCAGTATCTCTTTCTGTAATGAGTCATTCTATTATAGAAGTAGATACTGATGCACCTGCTTGGCTGCTTTCTGCCTCTGAGCCTCTTGACATAAAGCGACTGCTCCCAGCCTCTAAGCCAGTATAGCTACCTCTAGCCCCTGATTTGGCTTGGTCACCTCGGTCCTGTAAAGCCGCCCTCTCCACTTCAAAAACATGTTCCGTAGGGGCCTGAATCTCCTCAACATCAACATTGGGGTTGTCATCACCTACGGGGCCTTCGAGACCTTCAACGAGGTCTTCAACACCCTCATCATCCTCATCTGGGCTTCCATCACCCTCAACTTCAGCATCAGAGTTCGCAGCACCAAGTCATCTTCGCTAGGACTTTGGTCGCCCTCATCTTCAATAGGGTGCTCATCACCTTCAGCTGTAATCTGGCCATTTTTGGCCACCAATTCTGACCCTCCTGGGTCGCTATTTGATCTTTGCTTAATTCAATCTTTTTAAGATCTGAGGCAACATCAACAGGGTCCTCCTCGATTGGCTCGTCCCTATAATCAAAATCTTGTAATGCCTCTATAATCTCTTTTTCCAATAGAGGTAGCTCACTTGGTGCAATGATTGCAGTAGTCTGAGTTGTAGAAAGAGCTGGAACCTCTGCCATCGTGATCCCCAATGCTCTCAATCGGGACTGATGCTTCCTCAGGAATGGCAGTTCTTAGAGCATCATCAGAAGCCGAAGGAGACGTCAGACCAGCTGAAGCAAGTGTCGTAACTGTCTTCGTAGACAGGAGAATATCAGCCTCAACAGTCACTAGCTCTGAAATAATAACTGGAGGAGCGTCCACTGGAGCAGCGGCAGCTGATTCACTAGTCGATATAAGTTTTGGAGATGAAGAACAATACAAATTGCTAAAGGGTTAACATCTAGTAGCTTTTGTTGAACTGAAAGAATAAAGATATCACCTTGTGGCGAGGACACGCCCCTAGGTGACGATGGCAATGGCCCTTGACCAGGGACTGCCTTGGCGAGGAAGGAACAATAGAAGCTGCTGACTTTGCCTTCACATTTCTCGTTACCACCAATTTCCTTCTGGCTGCTCAATTGAGTAGTGGTTATGGGGAAACGGCAGCAGTAGGTCGATCTTGTGATGCTTCAGGAGCAATCTGCTCTCTACTTGACTCCTCCACCCTGCTTTCCTTCTGGGCATGAGATAGGGTGGTTCCTATAAAAGAAGATATTCCTTCAAGTGAAAGCCCAGCTTCCAGATGTCGTGTCTGAGCCTTTGTCCTCGCTACGGGCTTCCCAAAAACAGTCGTTTCTTTCTTCTTCCTTCCTTTCCCCTTAGCAGGAGAAGGAAGTTCATCATGGACTGACTAGGAGGACGAAGTCCCAGTGTTCTACTTCTTGCTACCTTCCTTCATAGGGGATTTTTTTTTCTTTTTGCTTCTTTAGAGTTACGCGCAGTGCGTCCTGCACCTCGTCGAGGAAACCAACAGGTGCAACCTCTAGAGGATCGTTAGCGGGAATGTTCTCCTCGGCTTCTAAAATTCTATGGCAGTTATGGTCCCTTCTCGTGACCTTCTCACGCCAACAAAGCTGTCTGATAAGGAATAACCTTCGAAGAAGGTGTTGGCTGAGGTGTAGAAATTTGTGTATGTATTTAACATACGTGGGCCAGCCTCAAAAGTAGCAAAGGGCATGGTAAATACAGCTTTAGTACCTCTCGTACTGTAGTATCTCCATCCTCGGGCCCCGTCGATCAAATGCCCGGAGGCTTGAAGGCAGGTGGTCGCATTCCCAACGTGTATCTGGTCGTAGTCGAACTGACGAGCAAATCGGCTAGGCAAGTATGGTTCTAGATAGCATTCATTCTCGAACCCAGATGTGATGGTCTGATCATCTTCAACCAAGGGTAAGCTGCAGGAGGTGGACGGGTACCAATTGGTTCTAAATTCATGAGTGCCAGAAAAGTATCATATCCAGGTGGAGGAGCGATACGAAAGAACTTCCAGTTCGAGCCCATATTCAGCACCTTTCTATAGTTAAAGAGTGAGTCCACCTTCCTTCGGGGTATGGCATGTCTACCAATAAAGTCTCCTCCAGTAGCACCGAGGGCTGGATCCATCAGAGTGGGATGGTGTAATATCAACCAGCCGAACAAATAATTAAACGGCTGTAGGAGCGTAAAAAAATGCTTCATAGACCAAGTCAAAGAAATAGAGCTTTACGCTCAACAGGCTACTCTATGCGAGCTACTTTTTATGCAAGCTACTTTATGCCAGGGACAGGCTGTCAGATCATGCATTCAATACAAGTGATAATGAATCTGACTTAATAATTTGCTGACAGCGTACAACACAGAATTCGAAGAGATTTGATTTACGCAGAAACCAACATTGTTGTTTAGTGTGTACACTGGGTTACTTTACGCTCAAAAGATGACTTCTTTTACGCATGAATACTACATAAGCTTTTTACGCTCAAAGTTGACGTGTGCGTAAAGTTTATTTGGGCTACCTTTTATGCTCACGGCCATTTTATCAGCCACTTTGCGAGAGAAGTCTATTTTTGGGCTATTTTACGCCTAGTCTACTACTTTACGCTGGAAGTGTATTTTGGGTCATTTTTACGCCCGATTGTTTCTGGCTATATGAGAACGTGGTTTGCTTACGTGGCTTTCATGCCACACATATCGAGGGACGTGTGTACGTGCCCTCCTTATTTTGTTGAAGTACTGGAACATGTGTCATCCCACGTAAAGTTCATGGATGACAGTTGCTAGCGCAAAACTCTAATTTGGATGCTTTTTACGCATGATGTGTTTTAGTCTATAAATAGATTGATTTTTATAATCAGAAAAGAATCAGAGAGACAGGAGAGAATACATCAGAGACTTTGATTTTCCAGAGCATTCTTCTTCAACCTTTCTTCCAGAACAGAGTGAAGCAAAGAAGGAAAGCATTCGACCTCGCCATCAGTGCCCAAGTGCGTCGATACCTTTCTGGTGACTTAGTTCTTCCAGCTGTTCATCTACCAGCAGTACTCTTCATCATCATCGTATGGTCCAAGGAACAAAGTGATCGCCTTTAGATCAGACTTCCATAGAAATACTTCCCAGAACAATTTGTACTTCTTATACTTTTTCTCGTTTTATTTCAAAAGCCAATTTTAGGCATTTTGTTAAGAGAAACAAAATGGCGACTCTGCTGGAGATCGAACCCAGAGTCTCTGGTTTCACAGACCAGACTGCCTACGAAGAAATTCTCCGAACTGGGGGTAGTACTTGCTGCTCTAATGTTCAAAAATCGTGAAAAGTATGAAAAGTTTGGATTCCCAAATCCAAAGCATCCTCGGATCTCCCTACTGTCTCTGAAGGCAAAGGAATTCTTCCTACTCCTGTTGTAGGGGATCCCATTTGTAACGAGGCAGTCCTTACTTCTATGTTGCCCCTTGAGCGTAAAAACCAATCTCCCGTCTGTGATGGGGAAGATTTCTAAGTTTTACGCCCAGCGTGTAAAAGCCAAGTTTTACGCCCAGCACGTAAAAGTGAGGTTTTACACCCAGCACGTAAAAACCAAAATTTACGCTCTGTGTATAAAAACAAGTCACCCGTCTATGACGTGGTAGACTCCAATGCTTTACGTTCTGAGCGTAAAAATAAGTCTCCCGTCTGTGATGCGGTAGACACACAAAATTTATGCTCCACGCGTAAAGGAAAATCTCCCGTCTGTGACGTGGCAGATACTCATGTTTTGCGCTCTACGCGTAAAGTAAATCTCCTGTCTATGACAGTGTAGATAAAATTTACAATGATGTATTTACATCTAAAGTGAATTTACCTGCACGCAACCAGCATAAAAACATTGTTGGTAAAACTTCGGTTCTTCACCAACGGCCTTCTTATAATGCTTTACGCAAGGTACCAAACCTACAAATTATGCGTAATGCTGATGGAGTTCTTTATGCTCAAAAATCTCAGGATTTACGCATGCAACTCCAAGCACGTAAAAATGTACAGTTTGGTTCTGCGAATGCAGCCAGTAATCTTCTTTATACACAAGGGACTAAACGTTTCTCTATCCCAAATGTAATAAGGAAGACTACTCCATCTACTCCATCTACTCTCTCTACTCCTTCTGATTTATGCGAGTTGCTAATACAAAAGCGTAAAAAAAAGACAATCTCCTGTGACACTCCCCTAAGAGAATCATCATTGTGAGTGTCACCAGATTGTAATCAAATGTTGTTGTTCGGCTTCTAAACGGTCAGTTTTTTGACCGGTTAAGCTTCAATGCGCCTCAACAGCAAGTTGTTGACCAAGAACATTAGTTGTCATATGCGTCACCCAACATGGCATCTCATACCAACAGAGGACGACGTCCAAGATGCAACTCATCCCAGACTCCAGGTCAACAACAGTTCAACAGACTTCTTGATTCCTTTAAAGGAGTATATCAAAATACTCAATCAAGAAGACAAAGACAGTCACAGACTTCTGATTCAGAAGCTGGGGGTACTCAATCTTTTGAGTCTGAAACTGATAGTGTCGATTCGTACCTCTATACCAATCCCTCTGTATCTTCAAGAGAGATTGAATCCTATGCTATTGGAGATGAACCGGAGACATCATCTGCTAATACAGAACAACGTCTCTCTGTCGTTGAGCAATCACTAAAGGACATGCTTACCATGATGCAAAGCATGCACCAAATAATAATGACTCAGCAAACTGCTCAGCCGGCAGTAATAACACCGGTGCAGGCAGCAACACAAACTCAAGATAGTCAAAGGATTGACATACCTTTAAATAATCAAGAGCCTGCTGTCAATCAAAATTCTGCATCTCCAGATCCTATTATTCCAAAAGATGTACCACCTCCGGTGGGGGTCACGGTACATTCAACAACTATTCAATCAAATGGGCTTTCTCAAACCAGTAAAGCTATTAAGCAGTACGTGAACTAAAAGCACAGTTTAAAGTTCTAAAGCACAGAGATCAACTTTAGATGTTAGGGATTAAACAACCTTATCCTCCTCATTAGAATGATGTACCCTTTCCTCCGAAATTCAAGCCATAATCAATGGTATTATTTAATAAAAAGGCTTCTCCTAGTCAGTATATCAATTACTTTGATATTATGACTGTGCATCTGTAGAAAAATGATGCTCTTCTCACTCGAGTGTTCATCGGATGCTTGACGGGTTCAGCTTACGACTGGTATCGTAGTTTACCCGACAATTGTATTTCGTGTTTTGACGAATTTAAAGCAATATTTCTCTTCCGCTTCTATGAAGGAGGTATGGATATGAATATGTCCTCCTTAATAGAGATCAAACAAAAGGAGAAGGAAGATACTCGGACGTTCATCGAACGTTCCTGACATACAACTTTGAAAATGCCTCCTGGTATGCCAGATTCAGCATTGACTGATACATGCAAGATGAATCTGTGACCATCCATTGCTGTCTTCACGGATTTCCAATTCACAGACTAGGCCTCGTTTATTATAGCAGCAGTTTCTGCCGAGACCAATGGTAGGTTGCCTCATGAACCTGGGATGATTTTTGCCTCAGAGGACAAAGGAAAGAAAGGCTCTTCTGGTAATAATTTCGGCAATCGTAATAGGAAAGAAAAGGATACCCTTATGGTTAATCTTTCCAAAAACAAAACACGCCAAATAATCAAGAGTGTTCTAAGCTAAAAGAAGAATACTCTTTTGACGAGAGCGATATCCCAGGAATATTCTAATGTCTGGTAAAAAGTGGCAACCTCCAGATTTCGGAGCCAAAAAGGCCTAATGAGGTGAATCTGACTGACAATCCCAAGTATTGTATCTATCACAGATACATAAATCATCCCACCAAGGCCTGTTATGTCCTAAAGAAGAAAATCCAAGAGTTAATAAATGCCAATGCCATCGCTTTAACTAACGATGAGCATACAGTCACAACCAATATGGTTTCTCTTCAATTTGGAGGTTTTCCTCCACAGTAAGTCCCAGATGGGATTGTCCCAATTCCGAAGGCGACGATGAAGATTGTGAATATCCCGCCTACCAGAGAGGAAAATGAAGGATTGTTGTCTCTCACATTAAAGAATGGTAAAATCAAGTGGGTACATCCTGACTTAGTACCTGAAATGGAGGATGAAGGTAAAACTTCAAAATCCAAGAGAGGTAGAAAAGTTAAAACCTGTAACATGATTTCTCATGTTATTCCAGATCCTGATAATTTGGACTATCTTTGGGATGGCATTCCTTTGGAGGATAGACTGAAAGGTTTAAATATATGTCCTCCAAGTTTGGCTCCTCCTACTAAGCTCAAACTTTCTCATCAGCAGTGGTTAGCTATGAATAGTGTCCCCTTATACAGGGCACAACAAGTTTTTACTGCTTATGAAAAAGCTCCTACAGGGATTTTTTTTCTCGTGTCCCGAATACTCCTTTTCATGTGGTTATAGAGATTTATGTCTCTTCCTCCTCTGTTAAACCATCCATTGAAAGTCCACTGCCTATTCACTTGTACAGTCAACAATCAGTCCATCTCATAAAAAAGATGGGCTATGACTTTCAAAAGGCAGAGGATTTGAACTATGATAAAGGAATGCGACTTCCTTTACATATTCAAAGTCAAAAATCTACTATTGGATTGGCTTCTGAGCTTCCTCTTAAAAATCCTCACAAAAAGAAGGCTAAGGTAAAGAAGACTAAATCCTGTAATATGGTACTTCCTTCTTATGATTCTGAAGAAGAAAGCTTTGCTGGTACGAGATCTAGGAAAGAATACCACAAAGATTACGAGGGATCTTCCAAAGAAGCAGAAGATGTTGTAGAAACGATACCAGTTCAACCATCGCCTGTTCCTGCTAAACCATCGGTGGTTGAGAAAGGAAAACAGAAAGCAGTACGCTTTGACGTTCCTTTGAAATCTGCTTCAAATCAAGGGGTGGTGATGAAGCCCTATAAATTTGATATTCTAGCTCAGTTAGCCAATACTCCGACTAGACTATCTATATTCGAGCTACTGCGTCTTTCTAAAGAAAGTAGGGAGACTTTGAGTGAAGCTTTGCTACAAGCAGACTCATGTTTGGCTCAACTAAAGAGTCCTGATAATACACCAGTGTCGTGTCCACAATGTCATAGTATGATGGAGGCAATTTCTAATATTACCCTCACACAAGAAGATATGCTGTTGAAGCATAACAAGTACGACAGGCCTTTGTGCTACACTGGGTATATTGAATCCACTGAAATTGACATGATTTATATTAATCCTTGGTCTTCTATTAGCATTATTCTTCAAAGTATGCTAAGACCTTTGAGGATTCCTACTAGTGATTTGATTTACACTAGTACCACAATAGTTGGTTTCAACTCTGGCAAGAGTAAACCACTGGATAAAGATTCAGATTGGTGATCTTCGAACTATAGCTACTTTCTATGTTATCAACTCAGACGTATCCTATAACATCCTTCTTGGAAGACCATGGATTCATGAGCATAACATTGTGCCTTCAACTCTCTGCCAATGCTTCAAGTACGTAGATTCACAAGCGATTGTGAAGACTGAATTTGCTGATATCAATCCCTTCAAGGGTGTTGAAGTCTATTTTTCTGATTCAATACTCTACAAACAAGAGCATGTGAAGGAGATATCAGATATAGCTGAAGATCAATCACATGTTGAAGATCAGTCTATTAATGAAGATCCTCCAGAAGAACAACCTTTGAAGATCAAAGTCAAAGGTCGAATCCAACTCCAACCTGTCAATGACCAACCTTTGGTGATCAAGGTTAAAGGAAGAACTCGGGCTTCATCTGAGGAATCACTGAGTATTCCAGGCAGGAGCCAAGTTCAACCTCTTATGATCAAATTCAAAGGACGTACTTCTCGTACAAATGATCCAGAACCACTGATCATCAACCTTGGCAAGTCTACACAAAAGACGGATGACGGTCCATTAATGATAATCCTAAGCGTAGTACTCAACTTGTAAATGATATAAATATTGATCATTCCGTACTTTCTGATATCAATAAAGATTTTCTTTTGGAGTATATGGCTATCAAATTTGTTGAAAAATGACTTTATCTTCTGATGATCAAAGTCATCAATATCAAGATGACATAAATATAGAGGAAATCTTGTACATTGATCATAAGGAAAATTCCTTTCCTCCTCATGTCGATGTTGGACCTTATGCTCAAAAGTTCCTAACATCTTTCCCCTATCTTCTTCCTGTAGTCTTACCATCACAAGCTTGTGTAACTTTTAGACGTCACGAAGAATCTTATTTCGTGATTCCGTCTGATAAGAAAAACAAGCACCAAATTATGTTTGGCCTGGCTAGAAATATCCCTATTGTTCAGACAGATGATCTTAAAGATAAAGATAAAGGAAAAATCCGAATTGACAAATATAGTCAACAATCTCTCAAGATTATCCAGAAAATAGGATATGATTTGAAGACTATGCAAGGTCTCAATCAAGGCAAAGGTAGACGATTACCATTATATGGTGATCCTATGAGCATCATGGCATAGGTCAAAGGGAACGAGGAGGCAAGCCCCCTCCATCTTCCGTATATTTTGCTCATCCGACATGGCATGAATCACCGAACCTGCACTCAGGAAGAGTAATGCTTTGAAAAATGCGTGATTCATTAAGTGAAAGACGCTTCTAAACTACATTTTACCAGAAAACTCGTCATGGGTTGGGATATGATCCGTCCCACATGTTTAATGACGATATAAAGAAGAATTCTCTTCTAGTTCTTCACAATCCTCAGATTTGGAAGAAATTCATTTTATCGAATCTGATACATCCCACTCCTCATATGCTGGAGAAGACTATTACGATGAATCTGAGTGTGTATTCTCAGTCAACATGGTTCAAACTGAAGGTGAATCTGAGCCATTTAAAAATAACCCTTGGGCTCAACAGATGGACACCCAATGGGAGCTTCGTTTTGAACAACGACAGCCACATACGGAGGATGAAATTCTCCAGATTGATGTTGGAGACGGAACTACGTCCAAGCCAATATTCATCAGTAAGAACCTTTTCGAAGATGAAAAGAAAGAGTTAATACAACTGCTTAAAGATTATATCAATATTTTTGCATAGAGTTATGAAGATATGCCGGGTTTATATCCTAAAGTTGCTACTCATAAACTCAATATCCTTCCTAATGCCAAGCCTGTGAAACAACAGTAACGACGTTTTCGACCAGACATGATGGATGCAATCGAAGCAGAAGTCAAAAAGCTGATTACATGTGGCTTTATTCGTGAAGAACAATACCCAGACTTGGTTGCCAATATTGTTCCTGTTATAAAGAAGAACAAAAAAGTCCGAGTTTGCATAGATTTTCGAGATCTTAATGCAGCTTGTCCAAAGGACAAATTTCTACTTTCCATTACTGATGTCATGATAGACAATACATGCGGTTTTGAACGCATGTCTTTCATGGATGGGTTCTCATGATACAATCAGATTAAGATGCATCCAGGAGATGAGAAGCATACTGTTTTTCGTATACCCCTTGGAGTCTACTGTAATACGGTTATGCTGTTTGGTCTTAAAAATGCCGATGGCACGTATCAATGGGCCATGAGCAACATCTTTCAAGAACATCTACGAAAGACAGTTGAATGTTACATAGATGACATTGCTGTCAAAAGTCGATCAAAAGATGATCACATTCAAAACTTGGAGACAGTATTTGAATTGATGCGTCAGCACCAATTGAAAATGAATCCTACTAAGTCTTTCTTAGTGGTTTCCAGTAGCAACTTTTTGGGATTTGTCATCACTTCTCAAGGTATCCATGTTGATCCTGATAAAATCAAAGCAATTCTTGAAATGCGTCCTCCACGTAATCTAAAAGACCTCCGAGGCTTCCAAGGTCGCATTGCTTATATCAGGAGATTTATATCCAATCTCTCTGGAAGATGTCAACCTTTCTCCCGTCTATTAAAGAAAGATGTATCATTTGTTTGGGATGAAGCATGTCAGAAAGCTTTTAATGACATCAAGCAATACCTTACAAATCTATCTGTTCTGGTACCACCAGTGGTAGAAAGACCATTTTTGCTATATGTTCGAGCATTGGATCATTAACTTGGTGCTCTTCTTGCACAGAAAAGTGATATGGGTCATGAACAAGCAATTTATTATCTTAGCCGAATGATGGTCGGAGCTGAACCCAGGTATACTCCTGTAGAAAAGAAATATCTGGCTTTGGTTTTTGCTGTTCAAAAGACATGACATTATGTGTCAGGATAGACTATTCATGTCATCTCCAGAATAAATCCTATTCGGGTATTGATGAGAAAACCAAGCATTTTTAACTCCAGGTTAGCCACCTGGGCAATGTTGCTCACTCCCTATGATATGGTTTATGTACCTCAAAAATTAGTGAAGGGTCAAGCAATAGCTGATTTCTTAGCAGCTCACCCTATACCTGAAACATCGAAGCTATATGAGGACATTCCAGATGAAGTTGTGGATTGCAACATGACTTTAAAAGATGACATTTGGCAATTATACTTTGATGGAGTGTCACGAGTTGGACCTAAAGACAATATCATCTCTGGGGTAGGAATCGTCTTGGTTTCTCCTGACAAAATGGTCATATACCGTGCTTATTCTCTCAACGAGCCATGCTCCAATAATGTGGCAGAATATAATGCTCTGCTCATTGGTCTCCAAGTAGCAAAATAATTGGACATCGAGTTCCTGGAAGCTTATGGAGATTCTCAACTGATTGTTAATCAGGTTAGAGGGACATATGAAGTCAGAAATCCTGACCTCATCCCTTATCGTCAAGTGGTAATCGAATTGGTCCTCTCATTTAAAGGATTCTTCATTGAATTTGTACCACATTTTTAGAATTTGGAAGCTGATGCTCTTGTTAGTTTAGCGGCAGATTTAGTTGTTCCAATTCGAAGACAAAACACCATTACTTTGTTGGATCGAGACTTATTTTGTGTTAAGAATAATCTGCATATTGAACAGAGTTATATTACAGAATCAAGTTCCCAACAGAGGGATTGGAGAAGTCCATTTATTGACTATGCAATTCATGGGATTTTATCTGAAGATCTAAAAGAAGCTGCATCAATCAAGAGACGATCATTTTGATTTTATTATGATTCGTCTCTACATATATTATATTGTCGTTCATATGATGGACTTTTGCTGCGCTATTTTTTAGAAAATGAAGCTAAACAAACACTCCGCGAAGCTCATGATGGTGTTTGTGGTGCTCATCAACCAGGTCCAAAATTACAAGACCGCATTCAAAGAATGGAGTATTATTGGCCTTCAATGATAGTAGATGCTATGGATTATGCTAGAAGGTGTAAAGCATGTCAGATTCATGCTGATTTTATTCATCAACCATCTGAATTCCTACATCCTACAGCAGCTTCTTGGCCCTTCGAAGCTTGGGGCATGGACATTATTGGTCCAATTAACCCTCCTTCTATTAAGGGACATCGGTTTATACTGGCTATAACCGATTACTTTTCTAAATAGACGAAAGCAGTTCCCCTTGCTGAAGTAAAAACATCTAATGTGGTTAGCTTCATTAAACATCATGTCATTTATCGTTTTGGGATTCCCCGATGGATAATTCATGACAATGGACCACAATTCGCCAGTCAGGCATTTTATCGATTCTGTGATAAGAATCGGATCCAAAATCTGGCTTCTACGGCTTATAATCCAGTTGCTAATGGTTTAGCCAAAGCTTTCAACAAGACGATCATCAAACTTCTTTAAAAGTTCATCTCTTCTAATAAACGTGATTGGAATGAGAAACTTGGAGAATGTTTATGGGCTTACCGAACGACAGTCCGAAATCCTACTGATTTTACACCGTTTTCACTGGTTTACGGATGTGAGGCTGTCCTTCCACTGGAAATTCAGATTCTATCTTTTCGAATAGCCATTGCTAGTGAGCTAACTACAGAGAACAATGATCGCTTACGACTCCAAGAACTTGAAGGATTAGACGAGAAGCGTCTTCAAGCGCAACAGCACATTGAGCTATATCAAGCTCGCATATCTCGAACCTTCAATCGTAAAGCTAAAGAGAGAGTATTCAAAGTCGGTGAGCTAGTTCTAGCTGTTCGAAGACCGATGGTGATGACTCATAAGAGTAAAGGGAAATTTGAAGCAAAATGGGAAGGCCCTTATGTCATCGAGACAGTTTTCTCCAACGGTGCCTATAGGTTGTCTAAACCTAATGGAGATTTGCTCATGATGCCAATCAATGGCAAATTTCTGAAGAAATATTATGTTCGAATTTCTTCCTTATTTCCCCAGCTACCAATGTTTGGTTAAGCTTGGAGAGAAATTTTAATCTTTTATCTTACCAGTTGATTAAAAAAATGGATCTATTATTTATCATGTTCTCATGACCTCCGAATAAATATTAAGTCTGCTTATTTTTCCTATCTATCATGTCCATTTGGCCTTTGAATAGATATTAATCTATTTTTCTTTGAGTTGTTACGATTTGTCATGTCCATATTACCTCTGATAGTATTGTATACTCTAAACAGAAAACAAGATTTTATTATCTATCATGTCCATATTACCTCTGGATAGATACAATTTATTGAGTTTAGAAGACTTGTCATGTCCATATTACCTCTGATAAGTGTTTTCTACCTCATACCTATTGTTTAAATTCAAAATAAATGATAGGATCACAGAACATTACAGAATGAATAAGATAAAAGATTACAAAAGCTCTTTAATTTTCCTAAGACGGGGCAGAGATATCTTGAAGTAATTTCTGTATCTCTGCTAGATGCTTGTCACGAGAGCTCAAAACAGTATTGGTGGCTGCAGCACGTCGAGCTTCAGGAGTGCAAATATGAGAAAGTCCAGCAAAGCTGAATATCAGTTTATCCTTGGCTTTATCAAGGGTTCTAATAGTAGATTCAGCTCCGTAGGTCTGTTCTTCCAAAATTGAGCTCTGAGTAAGGTGCTGGTCCCGATCCATGATCATCTGCTCCCTCTCTGCCTTCAAGCGAGCCAGCTCAGCCTCAATTTCTTGAATTTTATCATTTTGTTGCTGAATTTTCATATTTGTAGTGTCATAGGCTGCTCTATGGCTATCCAACTCAGGCTTTATGCCAGCCAAAAAAGCTTTTTTTTGGCGACTTTTATGCTATATTCATGAAGGGCTTCATTATATCTCATCTTCCGAGTGAGGTAATCAGCCGATAAGGCGTCATACTCTTCTTGGATGAGACTTTCAATGGTTTCACTTGACAGCTTAAGATACTCTCTGATAGGATGTTCAAGACCCTCCACGATTTTCTCTAATGATGTTGCTCTCGCCTCATCATTGAACATAGCAACATTTCTGATGGTAAGAGCCATTGCCGCCTTCGAGCTCTCATAATTGAGGCCCTTATTCAGGACCATTTTGATTAAAGTTGCCAGAGTTTTATAAAAGGTTTTAGTGTGAATCTCAACTAGGAGGTTCATTTCTATACTTGAACTCGGCGTTGCGGCAATATCTACTAAGTCTCTTCTCTGAAGACTGGGAACAGAGGCTGTTGCGGTGATAGCAGGCTGAGATGAAGCCATTGTTGTTACTGCTACCATAGCCAACTGGTTACCAGGAGCTTCAAGAATAGTGTCTTCAATATTTGTTACTCCAGCCGTTTCTGGAGCTGAAACTACTAGAGTTTCGGTGGCGGTGATAGGTGCGGGCGGAATAACAGTTGTGGGAGCTGACTCCGGTTCTGGCATTGACTCTAAAGAGACTTGTACTGGATCAGTAATAATAGCAGAGGATGCTATTACAATTTCCCCAGTTTCAGTTGGTGACTTGAGTGTGCCTTCATGTCACGACCCGCTACCCAAATTGTTGGGCCAGGCCGAGTCATGCCTAGCCTACGTTGAGATAAAACGTAGTAAGCTGTTCTAAAGACAACAGGATAAGACTAAAATGTGCTAACAGTTCTACAAGTGAAGAAGAATCACAAATGCTCCAAACACAAAAGTCGTCGTATATAGTAAAATGTCCAAGTACAAGTGAACTAAAAAGTAAAACTGGATACATGTCCAGTTACAAAAAGATATAGTCTAATACATGTCTACTCTCAAAAGTCTAAGTAAACAAAAGACAACTAGGCGAGGTTCCCCGCAGGAACATCCTCGTATGGCAGAGCCGGGTCCTCGGCAGTAACCCCATAATATGTGTCGCAGAGTAACTCTTCCTCAGTAAGGACACCTACAACGTTATCCTGTCAGGACGGGAGCAAGTACTAAATCTAACGAACTAGCATATGAGACATAAAAATGAACATGAGAGGAATAACTGGAAAGCATGGCATCACATAGTCTATCATGGCAAGGACACATATGTCATAGAGACAGATGTATATGTAATGTTTAAAACTGTAGTAGGTACGTGATCGGTCAATAGATGTACAATGTGCTGGGGCACATAATGAAATGTACATACGTACAAGTGTAAAGGCGGTAGATGTACATACGCACAAATACAGCTTTGAGATAAAGGCCTACGGTGTAGTAACATATAAAATGAAACTTTGCTCGGTACTGTAGAGGGGGATATGATCACGTACACTACTATCAGTTTCCCCATAACCCATATTCTATCATGTGAGAGATACATAAAATCTGTTCTAAGCATGGTAGTAACTAGAAGTACAACATGTAGAGATCTAACTTGCTACCCCAAGGATCAGCATTTAACATGGTGGAGTTTGCAGTTCATTTATGTGACAATATGTAAAGTTCGTAGAAAGTACTTGCCTCTAGCAAAGCAAAACAAAACAAGCTGCGATAACAATACTATGGATGTCCGGTAACTCGTCACTGTAGAAGTAAATACAACAACTTAGTTTTTATACTAAGCTAAAATACTAGGACACTAATTGGTGAAATACGACCTATGACTGGGCAGCTAGCCAAAATGATGACTTGGCATAGAAGACCAATGTGGGGTGACACACTATATTAACTAACTTTCTAGGGTCTTTACACTAGTGAGGGATGAGGTTTAACACGGCTAAAACTCAAAATAACACAAAATGCTACAAGTCGTAATTAATCAATAAATGAATCAAAAGAACATTGCGTTCTAACAATTTTAGAAATAGACAAAAAGCCTAGTTTTACATAAAACAAGGTACCAAAACGATCCTTGCTAATTATAGAAATTTATTATAATTTTTCTGGAATTTATTAACCAGTACAAGTATTTTATAAAAATCAGTTTTCCTAAGTATACAGAAAATGAGTTTTGGTTTCATATGCCAAACTAGTGGCAAAACAGTAATTTAAATACTACAAAAATTACACTAAATTAGCTAACTTAACATAGTATCTAAAAACTATTTTTCCATAATTTTAGCAGTACTTTAAGTATTTTTTTTAGAAAATCAAAAACAGCATTGCACACAATAATTAATTATCTGCGTATTTTGTCCATGTATATAATTTGAACCAAAGTTCAAATACAGGACCCAAGGCCATGAATCAAGTCCAATATGACTTGTACAGGTCTTGAATGTGTGAAAACACATTTGAGCCCAAATATCCATGCTAGGCTTGGACACCAAATGGTTGCAGCAATTTAAATACACTAAAAATATAACTTGGTAAAAGTGCAAAAATAATATTAATATTTTAATAAGATACAAAATAAATATATACATACATATGTTGAAAGTACATATGTCTATGTATAAGGAAAATACTTAATTTATAAAGTATATATATATATATATACAAATATATATATATATATATAAGAAAATATATATATATGTATATATATATATATATATATATATATATATATATATATATATATATATATATATATATATATATAAGAAAACTCTCAATATGATGTATATATATAATATATATACACATAAAAGTATATACATATATACAAACAAACATATATATATATATGAAATTTACTAACTATAAAATATATATACATATATATAAAATACTGTTAAAATACAGTATATACATATATATATATATATACTAATATATATATACATATATATATATATATAAATATATATATAAAACAAAGAAAGAAAAAGAAAAGAAAAGAAACAGAAAAAGAAAAAGAAAGGAAAACAGAAGGGGGGCTCGAGCCCAAGCCAGAGAAGCGCGGGGGGGGGGGGGGGGGGGGGGGGGGGGGGGTGATTTAATCGGGTCGGGCTGACCAGGGGGTCAGTCCGCTGGGTTTGTTAGAGTTAGGGTTTCGTTTATTTTATTTAGTTTAGGTTAGTTTATACATAAAAAAAATATAAATCTGTCCTGTGCCCAGACAGTTAAGGACACAAGATTTCTCGTGTCCGTGCTTTGCACGACACGCACGAAGGCTAGAACGCGTGTCGAGACACTGGACTAGTGTCCCCGTGTCCTGGCGAACCACGCACGTGGCTTTGGGACACGTACGACATGAGATGGGCTCTGCTACTCACGTGTCCGATCGGTCGGGGGGGGGGGGTTACGAGCTCTGGACGGCGGCGGAGACGTCGGGACGGCGGCGCTTCAGTGGCGCTGCGGTCGTCTCGTCGTGGCAAAGCGGATGGCGGTGGTGGCGACCGTCGACGACGAGGGGTGAGGCGGTGGTGGTGTGTCACCGGAGTTAGGGTTAGGTCTAGGGTTTAGGTCGGAGAACGGGGGCTACGATGGTCATGGTGGGTAGCTAGGGTTAGGGTTTGGTCTGGGGGTTAGAGGGGAGTTTTATAGGGTGCTCGAGGCGGTAGATTTTGGCCGGGAAAGGCGGGGGCAGTCGGCGGGGCAGCTCGGGGCAGCGGAGTGGGTGAGGCAGAGGAGAGAGAGTGTGTGTGGTCGTGGGGGGGGTTCCGGTAGATTAGCACTAGGGTCCTCTAGGTTTTAGGATTTGCACAAATGAATTATTAATGAGCAATTGCAAAATAGAATTTGCATTTCTTAATTAAAAACATTTTTTTAATTACAAACTGATATAAAAACATTTCAAAAATTTGCAAAATGATATTAACATATTTTAGAAAATTACAAATCAATATTTTCTACTTAAAAACTCATTTAAAAATTATAGAAAAAAATTCCTAAAAATCCTAATAATTATTTAAGGCTATAAATTAACATTAAAAAATTTATTAGCACTAATTAAAATGAAATTTGAAAAACAGGGGCTTACAAGTCTTCCCTCCTTGAAAAATTTCGTCCTCGAAATTTACAAGGATTGAAGACCCGACAATATTCTATCATAGCAGGCAATGCAACAAAATGACTAAGGCTGCGATCGAAACTAACCTCTAAGGTATCAAGCGGGAACGGGTGGTTCCCTCGCAGCGGTTGGATCGAACAAGTAAGGGTATCTCTCCCTCATGTCCGACTCCCTCTCCCAAGTAGATTCACCTGGAGAGTGACGGCTCCAAGCTACTCGTACTAGGGGTATAACCTTGTTCCTCATCCTCTTCTCTCTCCTGTCTAATATCTCCACTGGCTGCTCAGAAACCGTAAGGCTCGGTCCGACCTCCAACTCTGAATGATCTAGCACATGACTGGGGTGCACATGACTGGGGTCTGAAACATATCTCCTCAGCTGAGATACGTGAAAGTCGTCGTGAACTCCTGCTAGGTTGGATGGAAGTGCAACCCTGTAAGCTACCTCTCCGATCCTGCCAAGTACCTCGAACGGCCCGATGTATCTGGGGCTCAGCTTCCCTCCTCGTCCGAACTGGATCGTCCCTCTAGTAGGTGATATCTTCACTAGCACCATATCACCGTCTGCGAACTCCATCGGTCTGCGACTAGCATCAGTCCAGTATTTCTGCCTATCCTGAGCTACTCTGAGCCTGTCTCTGATCATCCCGACTTTCTCTGCTGCATCCGTGATCATCTCTAGCCCAAGCATAACTCTGTCTCTGACATCATCCCAAAAGAGCGGTGTGCGGCATCATCGTCCATATAGCGCCTCGAAAGGAGACATACCAATACTGGCCTGGTAGCTGTTGTTGTATGAAAACTCTACCAAGTGCAGATGGCTCTCCCACGATCCTCTGAAGTCCAGCACGCAGGTCCTCAGCATATCCTCCAGTATCTGTATCGTCCTCTCGGACTGCCCATCTGTCTGCGGGTTGTACGTCGTACTGAACTTGAGCCTACTGCCCAACTCCTCCTGCAAGCTCCTCCAGTAGTGGGATATAAATCTGCTATCTCTGTCTGACACGATGCTCACCGGCACTCCGTGTAGGCGAACTATCTGCTGCATGTATAGCTCCGCCAACTTCTCGGTAGAAAGCCCCACCTTGAAGGGTAGGAAGTGCGCACACTTCGTCAGCCTGTCTACGATGACCCAGATGGCATCCTTCCCTCATTGGGAATGAGGAAGCCCTGAAACGAAGTCCATCATAATATGTTCCCACTTCCACTCGGGAATGGGTAACGGCTGCAACAAACTAGCTGGCCTCTGGCGCTCCGCCTTGACCTGCTGGCAAACTAGGCATCTCGAGATAAAATGCGATACATCCCTCTTCATCCCGTGCCACCAAAGATGTTCCCGCAAGTCACGGTACATCTCGTTAGCACCAAGGTGAATAGAATATCTCGATCGGTGCGCCTCCTGCAAGACTGCCTCTACTAGATCTCCCTTCGGCACGCACAATCGACTGCCATGCCTCAAGGATCCATCCTCTGCTATAGTGAAGTCATCCAGCAATCCAGCTAACGCCTGGGGTTGAAGTCTACGAAGGCACTCATCTGTAGACTGTGCCTCCCAGATCTGCTCCATCAAACCAGACTGAATGTCAAGCGCCATCATCTGCATCACTGATCCTGGCCGAACTAGCTCGATACCGAGCTTCTCCAGATCCTTCCGCAAATGTCGATCTATTATCAGATACCATGCCATCGGATGCCTGTTCAGCGCATCCGCCACCACATTTGCCTTCCCGGGGTAATACTGTAAATCGATGTCGAAGTCCTTCATCAACTCCAACCATCGTCTTTGCCTCATGTTCAGCTCTTTCTGCGTGAACACATACTTTAAGCTTTTGTGGTCAGTAAAGATTTCTACACGCTCTCTGTATAAGTAATGTTTCCATAACTTGAGTACAAAGATCACCGCAGCTAGCTCTAGGTCATAGATAGGATAATTCCTCTCATGAGTCCGCAATTGCCTAGATGCATAAGCAATTACTTTCTCATGCTGCTGTAGAACACATCCTAGCCCCTTTCCAGAAGCATCACTGTATATGGTGAAACCTCCAGAACCTGAAGGTAATAACAGAACTGGAGCGGTCATCAGCCTCCTCTTCAGCTCCTCAAATGCTATCTGGCAGTCCTCCGACCAAATGTACTCTGTATCCTTCCGCATCAGCTTCGTCATGGGTTCAGCTATGCAAAGTCCTGAACGAACTTTCTATAATAGCCTGCTAAACCCAGAAAGCTCCTGATCTCTGAAACTGACGTCGGAGCCTTCCACGTCGCAACTGCAGCAATCTTCTTGGGATCCACCGAGATGCCATCTCCAGTGACTACATGGCCGAGAAACTCCACTCGGTCTAAAAAGAACTCGCACTTCGGCAATTTGGCAAACAATCTCTCCTGCCTCAGAATCCCCAAAACTATCCGCAAGTGCTCTGCATGCTCCTCTGGCGTCTTCGAGTATATCAGGATGTCGTCGATAAACACTACGACGAACTTATCCAGATACTGGTGAAATGTCTTATTCATCAAATTCATAAAGACAGCTGGCACATTTGTGAGACCAAATGGCATCACTAGAAACTCGTACTGCCCGTACTTCGTGTTGAACGCCGTCTTCTGGATGTCTGCTGGCCTAACCTTCACCTGGTGGTACCCGGATCTCAAGTCTATCCTGGAAAACACCTTCGCCCCGCTCAACTGGTCGAAAAAATCATCTATCCTGGGCAGAGGATATTTGTTCTTGATGGTGATGGCATTCAAGGCCCGGTAGTCAATACACAACCGGACTGTACCATCCTTCTTAGGCACAAAGAGCACTGGCGCTCCCCATGGAGAAGCACTGGATCGAATGAAACCCTTTTTCAATAGGTCATCAATCTGCTCTTTCATCTCTATGGCCTCCTTGGGATTCACTCTATAGCAAGCCCGGGATACTGGAGATGAACTCGGCACTAAATCTTTAGTGAACTCCACATCTCTGTCATGCGGAAGACCTGGAAGATCCTTTGGGAATACATCCATAAACTCCCTAATGATAGGGTGTGGCGGTGCTGCATCCCCGACTGTAGCACAACAGTTCGGCTCTAGGCTGATCACCGGCCCTGTCCTCCTGACACTGAATGGTACTGTGCCTGGGGGACTGAACAAAATACTACCCTCATAGCAATCTATAGATGCATGGGCATAGCTAAGCCAGTCCATCCCCAATATGATATCATAACCAGGGAGTGGCATCACAAAGAATCGCCCCTCGAACTCTCTCCCGGCTATCATAATAGAGCATCTATAGCTAGCTCTAATAGGCACTAGTCCTTCTTCCGTCATTACTCTACTAATCTCCGCAGTAGATGTAGATACTAAGTGATGTTCATGCATAAACTCTAATGACAGGAAGCTATGAGATGCACCAGAATCAAACAAGCATAGAGCTAGAAAAGTATGCAAATAAACATGACCTGTAATGACGTCAGCTAAGTAATCTGGCTCCAAAACCTGCTCCGGCTTCGGCTCAAGGGCTAGGCTATAAACCCTCCCCTGAGGTCCCTTCTGCTGCTGCAAATGCTGTCCAAACCTCTGCTGCTGAGTCGGAAGCGGTCCTCTAGGCTTCGCTGCTGGGCAGTTCCGAAGCTGATGGGTGGCAGACCCACAAGCCAAACACTGACCCAACCTCTTCCTGCAGACTGTGAAGTCATGACCTGGTCTTCCGCAGAAAGAATATATAGCTCCCTTCTGCTGCTGCTGCTGTCGGGGTCCCGGGGCTCTAGCTGGCGGGGTCTGATGATGTGGTGTAAGGGGACGGTAAGTCTGCTGGGGTGGCATCGGCGCTCTCTGCTGGAAAGCCTGACGCTTGGACGGTCCCTCATGATGTACAGAAGTCGGCCTCTTGTATGACAGAAGACGCTCCTCAATGCTCCGGGCCAACTCTAGCCTCTGGTAGTAGTCAGTCGTACCGTTTGCCACTATAAGAATGCCAATGTCTGGAACTAGACCATGGCAAAACCTACGGGTCATCTCCTCTGGATCAGCAACCAGATTAGGAGCGAAACGGCTCAGGCGACTAAACTCTGTCGCATACTCGTCAACAGAACGGTTCCTCTGCTGGATATTCTGGAATCGTAGCCCCATGGCTACTCTAGCAGTGGTCGAGAAGAATTTCTTCTTGAACTGGGTCTTGAACTGGTCCCAAGTGGCTCTACCTCTCGCAAACAACGGCTCATTCCGGAACCAGACTCCTGCTAAGTCTATCAGCAGAAATCCCGCTGCCTCGACCTGGAGGTCATCCGGCATCCTAACTCCCAGGAGCTTCCTCTCTACCGAATCTAGCCAGTTATCAGCTACTACTATGCCCTCAGTCCCTGAGAACTCCTTGGGATTCAGACCCATGAAGTCCTTGATCGTCCCCGCTCTCTGCCGTGGCTCTACATGTGGTGGGACCACGGGACGTCCCTCAGAACGCTCCATGCTCTGGCGGAGTAGGGTAGTCTGCTCCTGATGGGTTGTTAGGAACCCCTGGATCGGTGTGAGCAGCTGGGTCCCGTCGAGTGTGACGGAAGCCTGGATGGGTATAGTGATAGGGGGTGGTGGAAGTATCGGGTCCTGCCGGGCCTGTGATGTGGAAGGTGGTATCTGGGTCTGTGGATCTGTGGAGTGGGGGAAAGTGGTAGGTGGAGATACATCAGTCAACTGGTCAGCTGACTGGATATGGAGGGCCCTATTCTCGGGGGTAACATACTGGGATGAACGAGTAAGCACCATCTAAACAAAAGTAAAAAGGACTTATAAGGGTTTGTTTAAAGTTAGCAATCATAGGCAAGAAAATCTAATTATAATAGCAAATATGTGATGTATTTCCTATGTTGCAATCCTAGCATTCCTCTAGGTGTTCTAAGCGTCCTTCCTAATGTTGTCTAATTACCTTAAGTTCCTAATTGCAGGCATGCTTGGTACAATAACGTAACCAAATAGTTTAGTCAGGACCTGCATGGGCCACCACTAAAAACATGTTACGACCCGCTACCCAAATTGTTGGACCAGGCCGAGTCATGCCCAGCCTACGTTGAGATAAAACGTAGTAAGCTGTTCTAAAGACAACAGGATAAGACTAAAATGTGCTAACAGTTCTACAAGTAAAGAAGAATCACAAATGCTCCAAACACAAAAGTCGTCGTATATAGTAAAATGTCCAAGTACAAGTGAACTGAAAAGTAAAACTGGATACATGTCCAGTTACAAAAAGATATAGTCTAATACATGTCTACTCTCAAAAGTCTAAGTAAACAAAAGACAACTAGGCGAGGTTCCCCGCAGGAACATCCTCGTATGGCAGAGCCGGGTCCTCGTCAGTAACCCCATAATATGTGTCACAGAGTAACTCCTCCTCAGTAAGGACACCTACAACGTTATCCTGTCAGGACGGGAGCAAGTACTAAATCTAACGAACTAGCATATGAGACATGAAAATGAACATTAGAGGAATAACTGGAAAGCATGGCATCACATAGTCTATCATGGCAAGGACACATATGTCATAGAGACAGATGTATATGTAATGTTTAAAACTGTAGTAGGTACGTGATCGGTCAATAGATGTACAATGTGCTGGGGCACATAATGAAATGTATATACGTACAGGTGTAAAGGCGGTAGATGTATATACGCACAAATACAGCTTTGAGATAAAGGCCTACGGCGTAGTAACATATAAAATAAAACTTTGCTCGGTACTGTAGAGGCGGATATGATCACGTACTCTACTATCAGTTTCCCCATAACCCATATTCTATCATGTGAGAGATACATAAAATCTGTTCTAAGCATGGTAGTAACTAGAAGTACAACATGTAGAGATCTAACTTGCTACCCCAAGGATCAGCATTTAACATAGTGGGGTTTGCAGTTCATTTATGTGACAATATGTAAAGTTCATAGAAAGTACTTGCCTCTAGCAAAGCAAAACAAAACAAGCTGCGATAACAATGTTATGGATGTCCGGTAACTCGTCACTGTAGAAGTAAATACAACAACTTAGTTTTTATACTAAGCTAAAACACTAGGACACTAATTGGTGAAATACGACCTATGACTGGGCACCTAGCCAAAATGATGACTTGGCATAGAAGACCAATGTGGGGTGACACACTATGTTAACTAACTTTCTAGGGTCTTTACACTAGTGAGGGATGAGGTTTAACACGGCTAAAACTCAAAATAACACAAAAAGCTACAAGTCGTAATTAATCAATAAATAAATCAAAAGACCATTGCGTTCTAACAATTTTAGAAATAGACAAAAAGCCTAGTTTTACATAAAACAAGGTACCAAAATGATCCTTGCTAATTATAGAAATTTATTATAATTTTTTTGGAATTTATTAACCAGTACAAGTATTTTATAAAAATCAGTTTTCCTAAGTATACAGAAAATGAGTTTTGGTTTCACATGCCAAACTAGTGGCAAAACAGTAATTTAAATACTACAAAAATTACACTAAATTAGCTAACTTAACATAGTATCTAAAAACTATTTTTCCATAATTTTAGCAGTACTTTAAGTATTTTTTTTAGAAAATCAAAAACAGCATTACACACAACAATTAATTATCTGCGTATTTTGTCCATGTATATAATTTGAACCAAAGTTCAAATACAGGACCCAAGGCCATGAATCAAGTCCAATATGACTTGTACATGTCTTGAATGTGTGAAAACACATTTGAGCCCAAATACCCATGCTAGGTTGGACACCAAATGGTTGCAGCAATTTAAATACACTAAAAATATAACTTGGTAAAAGTGCAAAAATAATATTAATATTTTAATAAGATACAAAATAAATATATACATACATATGTTGAAAGTACATATGTCTATGTATAAGGAAAATACTTAATTTATAAAGTATATATATATATATATACAAATATATATATATAATAAAACTCTTAATTATATGGTGTATATATATAATATATATATATACACATAAAAGTATATACATATATACAAACAAACATATATATATATGAAATTTACTAACTATAAAATATATATACATATATATAAAATACTGTTAAAATATAGTATATACATATATATATATATATATATATATATTTTTTTTTTTTTTTTTACATATATATATATATATACTAATATATATATACATATATATGTTTAAATATATATATAAAACAAAGAAAGAAAAAGAAAAGAAAAGAAACAGAAAAAGAAAAAGAAAGGAAAACAGAAGGGGGGCTCGAGCCCAAGCCAGAGAAGCGCGGGGGGGTGATTTAATCGGGTCGGGCTGACCAGGGGGTCAGTCCGCTGGGTTTGTTAGAGTTAGGATTTCGTTTATTTTATTTAGTTTAGGTTAGTTTATACATAAAAAAATATAAATCTGTCCTGTGTCCAGACAGTTAAGGACACAAGATTTCTCGTATCCGTGCTATGCACGACACGCACGAAGGCTAGAACGCGTGTCGAGACACTGGACTAGTGTCCCCGTGTCCTGGCGAACCACGCACGTGGCTTTGGGACACGTACGACACGAGATAGGCTCTGCTACTCACGTGTCCGATCGGTCGGGGGGGGTTCACGAGCTCTGGACGGCGGCGGAGACGTCGGGACGGCGGCGCTACAGTGGCACTGCGGTCGTCTCGTCGTGGCGAAGCGGATGGCGGTGGTGGCGACCGTCGACGACGAGGGGTGAGGCGGTGGTGGTGTGTCACTGGAGTTAGGGTTAGGTCTAGGGTTTAGGTCGGAGAACGGGGGCTACGATGGTCGTGGTGGGTAGCTAGGGTTAGGGTTTGGTCTGGGGGTTAGAGGGGAGTTTTATAGGGTGCTCGAGGCGGTGGATTTTGGCCGGAAAAGGCGGGGGCAGTCGGCGGGGCAGCTCGGGGCAGCGGAGTGGGTGAGGCAGAGGAGAGAGAGTGTGTGTGGTCGTGGGGGGGGGGGGTTCGGGTAGATTAGCACTAGGGTCCTCTAGGTTTTAGAATTTGCACAAATGAATTATTAGTGCGCAATTGCAAAACAGAATTTGCATTTCTTAATTAAAAACATTTCTTTAATTACAAACTGATATAAAAACATTTCAAAAATTTGCAAAATGATATTAAAATATTTTAAAAAATTACAAATCAATATTTTCTACTTAAAAACTCATTTAAAAATTATAGAAAAAAATTCCTAAAAATCCTAATAATTATTTAAGGCTATAAATTAACATTAAAAAATTTATTAGCACTAATTAAAATAAAATTTGAAAAACAGGGGCTTACACTTCATTACCTTCTTCAACTATTGGCTCCGTAGGATCTTCAAGTGTTTCAGTTGTAGTAAATTCTTCTACAACTGATTCTTCATTAAAAATCTAATTCTTCTCCAGCAGCCTCCTCATCATCTACAGTAAGATCTACTGTAGTTTCTTCCTTATCCTTACCCTCAGCAGGAGAGGACACTTCTGGCTGAGCCTGTATTTCTGGCTCTTGTTGTACCTCCAATGATGGAGGACATTCTTCTTGAGACTCTACTTCGGGCTCTCGTGCTACCTCTTCTTGAGCATCTTCTTCTGAAGAAGAAGAAGCCTCCTCCTCAGATTCCTCGTTTTCCTCATAAATATCTTCTTGAGGAGGAGGAGGAGCCACAACCTTCGGAAAAATGATAACACCTACAAAAAATTAAACAAAATAAGTTAATATACAAAAGTCATAGTTTTATATGGATTTTATATAAGTTATATTTACCTGGAGTATGTGTGGAATGCTCCAAGTATGCATCATAATCTCCATCCCAGTCTTCGTCATCAAAAGTGATAGCTGGTTCATCGGACGGGATAAATACCGAATCAACAGTTTGTATTGGGACAACGTCTTTAGCAACTTGTGCCTTTTGTGGCAGAGTTAAATGAAGTACCAAGCTGAGACGTTAGGGAGATACGACTACTGTAGATGTTGCTGGTTGAGGTACTGAAGATCCTTCTCCAGGGTGAACTGAAAAAGATCCTACATGTTGCAGCTCATCCGCCTTAGTGTCACTCTCCGGAGTAGAGGCTCTTGATCTAGAAGGTCTTTTTATGGTAGCCTTCTTCTTCTTCTTCTTCTCCGAGGTTTTCTCTGGAAGTGTGACGGCTGCACTTTGTTTCCGTTTACGGGATTTGCCAATAATAATAGGTTCTGCAGCCTCTTCCCTAACTCCTGTAGCAATAACTTCCAAATATGGATTTGGAACAGCAGTATCGTCAGGGATGTCTGTTGGTACCCTGACTGGCTCTTCAACATTGCCTTCCTTGGGCCATCTCAGGCTACCTCTCATATTGTAGCCATGGGCAAAGGAATGGATAGAAGCATAAAAGTGAGCATAAGAATGAAGAATACGTAGCTCTGTAGTACTGGTAGCGGTTGAGACTCTGAATTTGGCACCAGTACGGGCAGTACTAGAATATCTCCAACTCCTTGCACCATCAAGCAGTTTCCCATAGTGACAGAAACTGGTAGAGGGATTACCAACATGAAGTTGGTCATACCCAAATTGACGAGCGAACCTACTGGGTAGATATGGTTCGAACGTACAATTATATTCATTTCTGTACATCAGTTGAGAGGGTCTGGTGCACTATAGCCATCTGAAGACTGATGGTGGCAATAAAGCTCCTCCTTCAACTTCATCTTCAAATTGAACGCCAAAGCAGTCGGCTGGAACTTGTGGCCGGGTACAGAAAAAGTTCCAACCATAAGAATAGTTCAAAACTGCCCGGGTATTTGCTACTGTCGTGGCAATCCATGTAGCTTTGCTGAATTTTTGGAGGAAGACCTCCATATCATCACCTGGGCCTGGTGGCAACAATCTGCAGTTGTGGTGCAACAGCCAGCCCATTAAATAAGTATAGGGCATTTCTACCCTGGGGAATGCGTTCCGATGAGGAGCATTGTTGATTAACTCCTCACCAAAAGTCCTCAAACCTGCATTTACTCGGCACACCATTGCCGATAGCAGGTTAATTCTGACTTTAAATACCAAACGTACTGCTGGCCATAGTACATTACGGTGGATTCTATCAACTGTACCAGTTCCTGGTACGATCCATCTTCTCAACCATAAAGAAAGGAAGCCTGCCAGTAAGGCTTTCCTGGAGATTTTTTGGCTGCCATATCTGAGGAAGCTTAAGGCTTCAGTTCCAGCAGGGAACTCCCCAGTCTTGGTGGACAAATATTTGTTCGGGAATTTGTAGACAGTCATCATATCCCGAATTTTGTTAACAAGAATTGTTGAATATGTATTGATAGCTGGAGCTTTGTTTTCCTGGAATCTTTTTTTATCATCCTTGGATATTTTATCTTTATGGAAGAAGAGATACGTTGTCCACTTGTTGATATATGCTAGATGAGATCCACTCTCATGCATAGTAGTGCAGATCATATAGTGGCACATCAATTCTTTATACACTTCAACCAACTGAGGGTTTTTTTCCCTGGTTTTTGCAAGTTCCCAGTTGGAGGGAACGTATTCTTCATATGGGGCTTCTTCCATTGGTAGCTTCGAGATGAATTGCATCTCATGGAGTGCGAGACCCATTTCACCTTTTGGGGTCGCAAAAGTTCTACTTGAACTAATGTATATCTCCATCAGGGCCATGAACAAGTTACTGTTTGATGGTATACCCTGACTAGTGGAAGCCACTGCTTCATACAGGCCAATATCTTTCAGCTCCGTCTGGAAGTTCTTCATCATCCAAATGCTAATCTGGATCCAGTTCTGGTTGAATGGAGTCAAACATCCCGGTAGCTTGGGGTTTGTCTGGGGATATAATACCGCAGCCCTTATGAACTTGTTGACGAACATCTGGGTTTGCACTGGTTGGGTTAAAGCTGAGTCTTCACTTGGAGTAAATCCTGGCATGAGGCCAGAGAAAGAAGTGACACCGCCATTGGGAACACTGACATAATACCCCATATCGTTGGCATGATCCCTCTTGAATACGATTCTACCCGGCCTTCCATGACTGCTAGGGGTCAGATTCCACAACATTTGTCGAGGGTGGGTGGCATGGATGAATGCTGACAAGGGGTAATCTCTGTCCATGTCAGGGAGATACATTGCTCTATCTCCAGACTTGAACACCCAAGACTCCTTCTTGGGGTGTGTTTGTGACTTGCAGTCTATTGCATCCCCAAATAAGAAGACTAGTTTTGCAAATTGTTGTTCATTCAGTGAGGTCAACAATTCTCCATTAATCATGGATAGCAGCATCCTATACCCTTGTGTAGCTACCAACTGTGCTATCTCTACGGGGTAGTCCGGATTCGATTGAGGAAATGTTACATGAGACAGATTCTCCAAATAGTTCGAGCCCACCATACCAACTGGTGAGCCAAAGACTTCTACAAGTGGATGAGCTTGCAAGTCCAGTGCAAAAAAGAAAAAGAAAAATCAAGTTAGTGAAAATCTAATTTGAAATTTTTTTACGCAGATAAATTGGTCTAAGTTTTACATACAAAGGGTAAAAACTTTAACTTTTACGCTCATTAAAGTTGATAAAAGTTTTTGTTTTACACAAAGTCTTTTATTTGGTGAAAATTTACGCTAGCACATGTTGATGTGAGCGTATTTGAAATTGTACGCGGGCATGTATTGACATGAACGTATTCTAAACTTTACGCTAGCACATGTTGATATGAGCGTATTATAAAGTTTACGCTAGCACATGTTGATGTGAGCGTATTATGAATTTTACGCTGGCACATGTTGATGTGAGCGTATTCTAAAAATTACGCTGGCACGAATAGACATGAGCGTATTTTAGATTTTACGCTGGCATGTGTAGACATGAGCGTAATTTAGATTTTACGCTGACACGTATAGACGTGGGCATATTTTTTAATTTTACGCTAATACGTATAAACGTGGGCGTATATTCGTAACTTTACGCTGACACGTATAACGTGGGCGTATTTTGTTATCTTAATTTCTACGCTGACACGTATAACGTGGGCGTGAAATGAAAGATTTAGGTCTTCTTCTCCGATGAGTTTTCGGCCAAAGGGCAGTGCTTTACCCCTCATTGGAGGAGCCACGGCGGGGTTGCTTTGCTGAGACGCTGCTGATGATCGGATAGGATTTTGTGCGCGGTCGACCGATGAGGAATCAACGACGGGCTTCTTGCCTTTGCTGCCGGCGGCGGACGACTTCTTGGGGGCCATCGAATCAAAGAAAGAGTAGAAGAAAGAAGAAGAATGGGGAAAGATCGAGATTTCGAAAGACAAAGTAAAGTCTCATCTCTCTTCGAAAAGTCCTATTTATAGAAAATTTTGAATCGGTTTAAATTCCCAGATTTTACGCCGACTGTTGGATATCCCAACTTTTACGCAGATGACCGTTGAATATCCCGAACTCTACGCTGACTGGTCAAATCCCGAATTTTACGCTTTTGTTCAAAGTATTTCAAATTTTGAAAATATTTGAAAACTTTAAAGGGGGTCTTGTAGGAGCATAAAAAATGCTTCATAGACCAAGTCAAAGAAATAGAGCTTTACGCTCAACAGGCTACTCTACGCAGGCTACTCTACACGAGCTATTTTTTATGCAAGCTACTTTACGCCAGGGTCAGGCTGTCAGATCATGCATTTAATGCAAGTGATGATGAATCTGACTTAATGATTTGCTGACAGCGTATAACACAGAATTCGAAGAGATTTGATTTACACAGAAACCAACATTATCGTTTAGTGTGTAGACTAAGTTACTTTACGCTCAAAAGATGACTTCTTTTACGCATGAATACTACATGAGCTTCTTACGCTCAAAGTTGACGTGTGCGTAAAATTTATTTGGGCTACCTTTTACGCTCAAGGCTGTTTTATCAGCCACTTTACGCGAGAAGTCTATTTTTGGGCTATTTTATGCCTAGTCTACTACTTTACGCTGGAAGTGTATTTTGGGTCATTTTTACGCCCGATTGTTTCTGGCTATATGAGAACGTGGTTTGCTTACGTGGCTTCCATGCCACACTTATCGAGGGACGTGTGTACCTGCCCTCCTTATTTTGTTGAAGTACTTTGACACGTGTCATTCCACGAAAAGTTCATGGATGACAGTTGCTAGCGTAAAACTCCAATTTGGATGATTTTTACGTATGATGTGCTTTAGTCTATAAATAGACTGATTTTTATAATCAGAAAAGAATCAGAGAGACATGAGAGAATACATCAGAGACTTTGATTTTCCAGAGCATTCTTCTTCAACCTTTCTTCCAGAACAGAGTGAAGCAAAGCAGGAAAGCATTCGACCTCGCCATCAGTGCCCAAGTGCGTCGATACCTTTTTGGTGACCTAGTTCTTCCGGCTGTTCATCTTCCAGCAGTACTCTTCATCATCATCGTATGGTCCAAGGAACAAAGTGATCGCCTTCAGATCAGACTTCCATAGCAATACTTCCCAGAATAATTTGTACTTCTTGTACTTTTTCTCGTTTTATTTCAAAAGCCAATTTTAGGTATTTTGTTAAGAGAAACAACGGCATCTCTGTACGAAAAAAGTCATCTCGAGTACCGGGTTTCTCATCATAGTGCTCGTGAATGCATGAAGACCCGCGTTCAATCGACTAATCATGGCGGAGAGGATATACATCCTGTATCCGAACACCAGACGCACTACAGCAAATAGCACGCCTCTGTGGATGCGATCGACCGTGTTGGCTCTGGGATACCACGAACCGTCACAACGAAAGAGAAAGAAAGCCCGCCAAGGTAGCCTCCCGAGACATGGTTATACTACCTTATCTTATATAAGACTCGATATGGCTGCCAGCGGTATAACTATGCCAGTCTTCTTCTAGCTCATTATTAATATATCCAAACTCTTCTATCAGTCTTTTGATTGTCTGGCTATCGAGTGGCTCAAAGAAACGAGGCCTATACTCTAAATGTTCCTTCACCTTGGTCTCCATGGCATGACCTAAGAAAAGATACAACAACCACTTGGACGTATAGCATGTTCCGACTGCCTTGCTCTTATAGAGGTGAGTGCATATCATGAAGTGACATAGTAGCTCATCAAAAACTGCCACCATCTAGGAGTTCTCCTTGGCCAGAGCCTCCTGTCCTTCTTCAGCTGGCACATACTCTTCATATGGGTTCTCACCCATTGGCAGATGCGACAAAAACTGCATCTCATAAAGGGTGAAGGTTATCTTCCCGTGAGGAGTAGCGAAGGTGCCAGTTTTGTTGTTGTACCTCTCCACCAAGGCTAGAAACATGTTTGAGTTGGTGTGGATGCCACAATAGGTAGTCAAGACAGCTTCATAAAGCCCTAACTCAAGCAATTTGTCCTTAAAATTGTTCAAAGCCCATACTGAAAGTCGGTTCTAGCGTTTAATGTCTGGATGCATCAAACTTGTCATCATTGGGTTTGGGGCAGGATACGCTCCTCCTGCTGTAGCATAGGTATTGGCAAAGAAGGGTATTCTGACCGGTATCATCAATGACGAATCTTCGGCCGGCACATAACTTGGCTTCAAACCTCTTAGGTGCGTGTTGTGTTTCTCAGAAGAACTGAAGAAAATGTCTCTCCTCTGGTTCCCAAACCTGTGATATATCCGTCCAACCTTAGCTTGTTGGAATGGAGTTATATCCCATGACATCTTCCGAGGATAGCTGGCATGGGCGTATCGGGACAGACAGTTTCCTCGCCATATCTGAGAGATATACTAGTCTGTCTCCTCTCTTGAAGGCCCGAGATTCTTGTTTCTTCTTGGGCTAAGAAGCATAACCTCACCAAATAAGAAAGTTGGTTTCTTATGCGGAGCCTGATCCAAAGATAGGAAAGGTTCACCATTCATTAAGCATAGCAAAGTCCTTTCATCTTGGGACTCTAGGAGAGCTCTTTTGGTAGCCGGTCCGTCAGGGTCAAACTACGGGAACGTGATGTAAGACAAGTCTTCCTGGTATTCTAATACACGGAAGGCAGAATCTAGTATCTCAGTATTGGGGTCTTCCCTGAGGTCAACTGCAAAAAAAGGAAACGAGAGTTAAAATCATGAAGAAGTATTCTTACAAATTAAGATAATTTAAATGATTTTTAGCTCTGCACAAATCATGGATGTCGCAATACTCAGAGTTCTAGTCTCTAGTTTGTGCATGAAGTATGACAGTTCATAGTTTGTGTATGCAATATGACAGCTCCTAGTTTGCGCATACAATATAATGGTCCATATTTTGTGCAGGTATCAAACAGTTATGTTTCATACAGCATGATAATATTCACAATGTTTTTGAATCATGATAAATAGCGTGCTGTACACTTTGACTAAACGAAGAGTGCACAATTCATGATCGATGTATTTTTGGCCAACACTCTGAAAGAGGTGGCTCGTTTTGAAATTGGTGCAGTGCCAACCAACACTCTGAAAGAGGCGGTTGACGCTGGCTATGGTTCGTACAGTAAAACGAATAGCGTTGGTTGTGGTTCATCTTCCCTAACCGATCCATTACCTTCGATAGCAGGGTTAGCCTCTTCGGCTCTCGCCGATGACGATGCGTGCCTTGGTGCCCTCAGTAGTGGAACTCGCGACGAAGCTCCGGCGATACTCTTGCCTTTCTTCCTTGCGGATCTCTTTAGCGCCATTGATCTTGGTTGAAAAAAGCTTCAAAGACTCTAAGGAAGAAAGAGCTTGGGAGAGAAAAATTTCTGAGAGAAGAACTCTCTCTCTCTCCTCTCGATTGGCTATTTATAGCCTAAATCTACGTGTAACGGCTGCGTAAATCGTGCACGAAATGGTGTGTCAGTTGGGATTTTGTGCGCACAAAATCTTCTGAAATGCTTCTTATTCAAAGTATTTCAAATTTTAAAAATTTTAAAATTTGAAAATTTTAAAGGGGGTCTTGTAGAAGCTTTAAAATTTTTAAAACAGTACATAGCGCCATTCACAGATAACGCACAGCCCTATCTATCAAATGGCGTTTATCATCAAACGGCGCCTGACATTAGATAGCACAGGCTGCCACGTGGCGAGCTTCCTCTTGAAGCTAGGTTGTCAGTCATAATGACTGACAATACAGCAGCTGAAGAAATCACTTTAAAACCCGAGCGCGCAGTGCTCGAAGAGGATCCTGTCAATTCTGCCATAATGATAACTGTCAGTTACTCCGCGTCATTCATAAATGGTATGAAGTGGCCAACTCCTTACAGACTCAATGCTCAGCACATTTTATGTTGGCGCCAATCGGCAGAATGCGCTATTCATGAACTGGCATCCAAAAGCAGTTAAAGATGATATGGCGAACATACCACTAATCTCGAAGAACGTACATGTGACACTGCCCTCGACCAAGCACATTCCTCTCACAGGATGCCACACATCCCATGAAGTTAAGTTAACCGTTCACACAAATTGGTGAAACAAAACATGGTGCGCCAAACAGTGCACAATTAGCATACTTTTGTACTGTACGCCAATCATTGTAACTGTCTGGCAGTTATGCCAAAACTTTATAAAAGGAGTTCCAAATCACTTCTCAAGGCATAATTAATGATCATAGTCTTCTAACAAGAGTTCTCGGCACTTCTCCATCACTTTCACAGAACGTTCTAGAGCTTTTCTCCTTCGACATCACATCATCCAAGGGATAAAGTGATCGTCTTCTGATCATATTCCTAAAATTGTACTTCTCCATAATCAAATTATACTATTGTACTTTTCTTTCTTAGTTTGTAGTTAAGTTTTCTCGAAAAACTTTTATTTTTACAAACATTAGCGTGCATGAAAATTATTTGAAGATACGAGTATTAACTCTAAGGACCTAAGTGGAAATCCCTCGATGGCTTGAGTTATTATAGAATGATACGTTTAAAGGAATATGTTGTTTGATGACTTAAGATAAACATATAACAAATATGATTTTCAGTTTGGACGAAGTGATTATGTAACTAGTTCGAAAAATAACTATAAATGATTTGATCTTAAATGTTGAGGAGTTGTTTGTATATCCAAGTTCGGATGGTAGCATCAGATGCACGACTCTAAGTTCATTGCAAAAGGAACATCGACAGGTTATGTATATCATCGATAGTATTGAGGCATATCAAAGATCGATGTACAATAACTCGGGGCTACTCTGATTCGAGGAATGATGATCGTGTCGAATGTTATCATTTGTACGAATACTATATTTTAAAAATTTAAAAGTATCGAATGTTCATAATGACTTAATTTGGTGAACATGAAGTGTGCGAGAATAGATAGTACTCGGACTATACGAAATAAAATATGGTCGGATTGGATGATCAATGATATAAGGATTGTTATGACTCAAAAATTTATAATAGGTAATCTTGCGATGTTGTGATGAGATAGATGCACGGAGTGAGGACTAGTAGGTTTAGGATTGAGGAAAGTTAAGATCGACAAATTTATGATTGAGATGTTACGACTTGAGATTTTAATTCGATATTTCGACTTGTGATCGGTGGATTATGACATGATTTTGTAGTTGAGGTATATGAGTTTGGATTGATAGGTTTATTGAATGAATCGAAGACATGGTTTGAGAGTTGTGTGTTGTGTCATTGAACCATAGTGTTATTGAGGATGATCGTGAATGGAATTTCCCTAGGTTGACTTTGTTGAATAACTCAGACCCCTTGGACTGAACGTTGCAAATGTGAATAGAAGAAATCTTTGCTCAAAGTTAGAAATTGAAGTGATGCAAACATGGGTAGAAAATCATGTACATTGGCTATGGTTTGTATGAGACTCGTCTCACAGTATCGGTATTTATATACTGATACATACTTTTGTACTATACTTCATATTTTATTGGTTTTCGGAATATTTTAATTTTTTTCCAACTTACAGATTTTCTCCTTGACCGGCATATCGCCAGTGTACCATTGCATGTCGACGGCATGCCTGTCACTCCCATTTTCTGTTATACGTATTTTCAGTGTACGTATACGAAATTTTGGCCTTTGTCAGGGACCCGTATTTTGACTTGTCTTTCTTAGCCTTACTTTGGTTTAATTTTGACTTGGTTTAATTTAGTTTGGTTCAACTTGGTTTGGCTTAGTTTGGTTTAGTTGGTTTGAGATGAGATGGTTTTGTATAAAACCCAAACTTCTCTCTATCCTACATTATTTTATTTCTCTTTATCTTCTTCCTTTTCATTTCCTCCTCCAACCTAAGGCAAGTACATCTTGCCAAATGTTGGACAAATGTTATTTTGTTTGTTTTAAAATCTTCCTTACATGATTATAAGCCTCTTTAGAACTTGGAATTTTTGATTTTTATGGGTGGATTCTTGTAGATCTAAGTTTGTAACAATTTTGATTTTTTTTGGTTTTGATCTACTAAACCTTGATATTTTCGAAAACTATTTGTCCTATGTTGTAGGAAATTTAGACCATTGAAAGTCCCATTTTTGACTTAAATCGAGGGAGTTATGGCCTTTCTAAGTTCACAGTTTTTACATGAACTTAGAGGCTGTTCGGGGAAGAAGAACAGTGCATGCGCCAGTCTTTGGGCGCATAAAACTGTGCATGCGCCAGTCTTTGGACGCATAGCCTTTGGGCGCATATCCTTTGGGCACATAGCCTTTGGGCACGTAGTTCCCTTTGGATGCATAGTTTCCTTTGGGCTCATAGTTCCCTTTGGGCGCATAGTTTCCTTTGGCCACATAGTGCTAGTGCTCCTTTGGGCGCATAGTTCCCTTTGGGCGCCTAGTTCCCTTTGGGCGCATAGTGCTCCTTTGGCGCATAGTTTTCTTTAAGCACATAGTGTTCCCTTTGGACGCATAGTGTCCCTGTGGGCGTATAGCCACTCCTTTATGTGGGCGCATGGCTTCAGGCGCGTAGTATGGATATTTACATGCTTCTACACCACCTAGGTTGCGCACATCCCGACACATCCTGGCCCGGGCGCCTCTTGGCCCAGGCACCCTTCCATGCTGGCGCCTTCTTGGCCATGGTGCCACCTTGGCCCGTGCTGGCTGGACCTAGTACGAATGACTGATTTGACTGTTTTGCCCATTTGAGCTGTTCAGCTATTAGTCTTGAAAAACACTCGGACATGAAGCTTGTAGACATTTTTTTTGGCTTCAAAATTTTCTCAGTTCACCTTATTGGAGTTCGTATGCGGCTGTTAATTTAAATCTTAGTTTTGATCTTCTGGCATACTTTCTGTACTTAGCCAAATATGATATTTCCTTTAATGAAAATGAATTTCCTTAACATGATTAGATGATTTTGTACAGTTAGAGAATAATTGTACACCCTTGTTACACTTGATACTAGCACATATTTAATATTTAATCTATGCCAAGTAGTTTCTTTATTTATTCCTTCTTCCATGCCATGATACGTCTTTTATCTAATTCTTTCAACATACGATCCTTATTGTTATGTTTGCTTATTCTTAGATAGTGACCCGTCGGGGTGCACTCATGATTTATGTCTTTTCTTTGCCTTACATGATAGTGACCCGTTGTGGTGCACTTATGTCACACGTTACTTCTCTGCTTTTACTAAATAGTGATCCGTCGTGGTGCACTCTTGAACATATCTTTCTTTGCTTACATGATAGTGGCCCGTAGAGGTGCACGATTGACAAGTATGTCTTTTCTTTGCCGTAGATGATAGTGGCCCGTAGAGGCGCACTCTTGACAAGTACTCTTTACATGATAAGTAAACCTAAACATGATATGCTTAATCAAGATGTTGTTACGACGGCTATTTCCCCTTGCTAATATAACTCTTTGGATACCGTGGTTAAATTCTTTGTGTATGCGTGCACAAGCTACATGTCTCGTCTTGTATCATGTCTAGGATATGGATTCTTGATTACCACGGTCAGGGATTCATACTGAATCTGACTCGGATAACGACTAGATTGATCAAGTAGCTCATAAAGAGATTTTTCAGTCATATGCAATCTCGTTATCTGGGCGCTTTAATTGGACTTGTAGCCTGCCGACGAGTAGGACACATTTCCAGCATACTGTCATGTGTTGCACCACAAAGTCACCTAACTCAACTCTCTCAACCTGCGGAAGGATAACTCGGATAGTCTGCAGGGCTTGTGGCTGCTGGAATATCTCATTGCATCTTGTAGTAATTAGGCTTGTGATAACCCTAGTTAGTTAAAGTATCAAGCCGTACTCATTGCTTGGCCGTGATTGATGGATGGAGTCAGTCCAGTCTAGTTTTGTTTAGGCTATGTCCGTATGTTTATTTCAGTACATTATTGTTTATGCCTTACTTTTGTCGATGAATGATCGGAGGCTAAGTTCTGTTCAGGAGAAGGGTTACAATCCCGGTCCTTGTTTGGTTTACGGGTTGTAACTTGGCTTCCGGAATAGCTCACAAGTCATCTTATCAATTGTCATCCTATTCAGTACTCACATGTTCTACATGATCTTATGCTAAACATTGATTGGAGGCTAAGTTCTGTTCAGGAGAAGGGTTAGAACCTCGGTCCTTGTTTGGTTTACGGGTTGTAACTTGACTTTCGGGATAGTTCCTAAGTCATCCTATCATTGTCGTTCTATATGGTTCCCACATGCTCACATGTTCAGTTATCTCACAAGCTTTACGTGATCCTAATGCTAAGTCAACATGCTCTCATGACCCGGCTGGCTCACATGCTTACATGACCAATTGATTTTACATATTCTCAAGCTTCCGTTTACTTAATATGACTACATTGTTGTAGAAGCATAGAAAAGGAACAGGAACGTCCACATGGCTCTAAAGTCCTTTAGAGCTTCATGCGGCTCAAAAGTCCTTTAGAGCTTCATGTGGCTCAAAAGTCTCTTAGAGCTTCATGCGGCTCAAAAGTCTCTTAAGGCTTCATGTAGCTGAAAAGTACACGATAGCTCCATGCGGCTCAGAACAAGCCACGTGGCTCTATGCGGTTCAAAGTATGCATATACAATTGGCCATCATTACTCTGTGTAGCTAGCTCATTAAAAGCTCTGACGCAATGCAGCAGCCCTGACACAACGGATTGACAGCTCTGACATAAAGGTGAAATAATGACTCTTGACGTGCTCCTAGAGAGACGAAGAAATCTTTACAGCTGGCACGATCCACCCATTTCCAAAGCTGTCCATGCGTCTCAGTTGCAAGGGCCTCCATGTGGCCCAATTGTAAGGACGTCCATGCGGCTCAGATTAAAGGACGTCCATGCGGCTCAGTTGCAAGGACGTCCATACGGCTCAGTTGTAAGGGCCTCCATACGGCTCAGTTGTAAAGACCTCCATGCGGCCCAGTTGTAAGGACGTCCATGCGGCTCAGTTGTAAAGGCCTCCATGCAGCCCAGTTGTATGGACGTCCATGCGGCTAGGATTAAAGGACGTCCATGCGGCTCAGATTAAAGGACTTCAATGCAGCTCAGATTAAAGGACTTCCATGCGGCTCAGATTAAAGGACTTCTATGCGGTTCAGATTAAAAGACTTCCATGCGGTTCAGATAAGGCCACCCTTATGCGGCTCGGACACGAGGCCACGCTCATGCGGCTCAACTATGGCAGTCCTCCATGCGGCTCATAGCGGTTGGGACACGTGGCAGGAGTTGATCAAATCCCAACAATTCAGATTTATGGCAATCGACATAACAGGCAGTTGGGACACGTGGCAGGTGATTGACCAATATTTATTAACTCAGATTTGCTGATATCAACAAATCATCATAATACAGATTTTTTTGCAATCAACATTAACTACCCAGATCATTTTCCAACAAACCATGAAGATTTGGTACAATCAACATTAACTGCCCAGATTTGTTACAATTAACATTAACGGCCCAGATTAATTTCCAACAAACAAGATCAAGGCTAATTGTAATCAAATCCCTAACCGCCTACTTTTTAAGGAGCAATTACTGCACACCCTACTTATCACAAAGCCCTATAAATAGCAAGGTGCCATTCCCTTGTAAAACAGAGAAGAGAGAGCAGTGCATGCACAGAGCTATATGCACAGAGCCCGAGCAGAGATATCAGCAACCTCCGTCCACACAAAAAGCATTTCTTTCCCGGAGCCGAAGCGACGTCCGATCGTCCAAGGAGTAAGGCAGTATTGTCGTCACTCTCCCGAGCCTCTACCGTCACCCCCCAGAATCAAAAATAAATAATTGTACTTTAGATTGATTTTCCTATGTTTTGTTTCTAGGCTCTCTTTTGTACAAGCGAGTTTCTATTCTGAAGTAAAAGTCCAGTCCTCCCATAAAACTATTCTGTTCTTTTATAATCAATGGCAAATACGATGGCGACTCTGCTGGAGACTAACTTCTCCACGGCTGAGAAGTTGGTGACACAATCGGATGCAGCCAAAATTGGCTCCACACAACAGATGCTGGTCGTCCGCTTCGACCAACAGACGTTTGAAGAAATGCTCTCCGACGGGAGCGCTGGCCCGGTCCAGAATCGAGCCAGCACGAAGAAGGCCCGCAGGGAGTGGAGGCCCAAATTATTTGCTCCTCCCCAAGCTCTGGAAGAAATGCTCTCTGCTGCCCAAGACGGTGGAGAAGACTCCCATGCGGCCCCACTTCAGGCCGCGGAGGACCCTGCTGTTCTCAAGTCTGGCATAGGAAAGCACTACGATGCTGGACTTGAGGAAGCAAATGGGGACTCTATACGGTCCAGGAAGAAGCCGCATAAGGGTGCCAGCCGTATGAAGAAGGCTCATGCGGCCAACAATTCCAGCCGCATGAAGACTCATGCGGCCACTAAATCCAGCCGCATGAATGCTTATGTGGCCAACGGATCCAGCCACATGAATGCTGATATGGTCAACAGATCCAGCCGCATGAATGCTGATGTGGCCAACAGATCTAGCCGCATGAATGCTGATGTGGCCAACAGATCCAGCCACATGAATGCTGATGCGACCATAAATGTCAACCGCATGAATGCCCATGCGGCAGCCAAATCTAGCCGCATGAATTCCGATGCGGTCCTGATCTCGGATACTCCAATAAGAATTTGCCAAACTCTGTGCGGTACCATTTGGACTCTTCCTATTATGCACCCTCGGGTGCTAGAACAAAGAAGTCTAGGACAGTGCGGGCTCGGCGAGCTCAGTCAGCTGTCCCAACCTCTGACCATCCGAGCGCTCCGCTCACTGTTATGCGGGTCTCCGATAGAAAGTTGTATAGAACCACTTGAGTCCAGCCCCCAGCGGAAAACAGACAGAGTGGTTCCCCAGAGTCTTCCAACAATCAGGGAGTAAACATGGTACCAACACACTCAGATGCTCGGGATTCCCGGGCCCACAAAATGGGTGTAAAGGTTGCTCGAGACACACCTGACTTGCATGACGTGGTCCTTCACAAGCGCAAGGAAAAAGAAGAAGCCTCGGTGTGCAGAGAATCCCTCCATAGACATCACTGCACCTAAGTCATTGTCCACTGCTGCTGCAACAAAGCGGCAGTACAAAAAGACCGGCGGTCCGTCTTCCAACGAATGCAACAACCAAGCTCAGAAGACGAGGCGCTTCTCGTCGCCTCCTGCAATTCTGCTCTGAAGATCCCTGGCAGCGGGAGAGGGAAGAAAACAAACGTCTCCAGTCCAAAAATCTCAACCAGCATAACCAAGAAACTCTCTTCTAAGCGGTTGTCTACCACTGTTACAGGAGGAGTTTACCAAGGTACCCGCTCGAAGACGAAATCTGCCATACTTGGAGATTCGTCGTCCACATCTCTGGGAGGCGCTGGAGCCGAGGATAGCACTCCTCCAAACATCTACGATAATCCAGTGTTCCAAGAAGATAATCCAGGAGAAACGGTTCCCCCAACAGATGCAGCAGGTTTCGACGTCCCCGAGGACGTCCACAACACTCAAGACGAGGCAAGCTCTGAAGCTGGGGGTACCACTCCTTCTGAGTTCGAACCAGAGGAGAACATTCCTACATACCCTGACAACTTCCCTGTACAAGGGTATGACTCATAAGGCACGTCCTCCGTCGTGTCTTCCATCTCTCCTCAAGTGAGGACGGTGTTCATGACGGACAACAACTAAGACGGTCCTAGTGATCGCCAACGCATCGACACTCTGGAGGCCATACTTTATTCCTTGGTCAAGTCCATGGACGAGATCAAAGCGGTCCTTCCAACTCTGCAAGGAAGGACCCCTGGCCAAACAAGTTTGGGTCCCGCGGTCAATACGGACTCAAACTCAGCTGCACCAAACCCGGGTGACAATCCTTCGACAATATCGGCTCCCACCACTGCAGACGAGGCCAGGAAGGCAAGACGAGAGGTCCAGGAGCTCTGGGCCATGTTCCACGCCCGAAAAACCTGCCAGGACCTCAGGATACGATAACCTATCCTACTGTATGGAGAGATGTTCCCTTCCCGCCAAGATATAAGCCATTTAACATCAATCCATATGATGGAAAGACATTTGTAAGCAGGTAAATCACCTACTTCGAAGTCACAACCGACCATCTGCCTCATGACGACGCCATCCTTACGCGGTTGTTCATTGGAGCATTGGAAGGGGTCGCCTTCGACTGGTACCGCAATTTGTCGGACAACTGCATCCATTCCTTCGACGGCTGCAAAAATATGTTCCTTGAAAGGTTCAACGAGGTAGGACAAGATGTGATAATGTCCACCCACATGGACGTTGTTCAAGGTGAGAAGGAGTTGACGAGGAACTATATTGAGCGGTTTTGCCAAACCGCGATGAAATTGCCCTCTGGCAATCCAGATTCTTCCTTGATTGAAATCTGCCAAAAAAGGTTGCTTCCCACAATCAGCCTCTGGATGGGCGAGAGTCAATTCAAGGACTGGAAGACTTTCATCATCAGCGCCACTAGCGTAGAAGACAAATTGAAGAAAGCTCGCCAATTGGGACTGCACATCTCGAAGAGAGAGGACAAGGGCAAACGCCCTAATGCCAACAACAACAACGACGATAATTCCTCCAACAACCGAGACAACAAGGGCAAGCAGGCTATGGTGGCCGACACAGCCCAGAAGCTTGAACCAAAGCCGGCAGAAAAGTAGTGGCCGCAGATGACTTACTCCTTTGAAGACAGCCATGTCAAGCCAATTCTTGACATGCTCATACAAGGAGATCGAATTCAACTCCCTCCTCCAAGGCGTGAACCTCGTCCTGCCGAGATGGAGAGCCCCAAGTACTGTCACTACCATCGCTATGTACACCATGCCATGCAAGACTGCTTCCAACTGAAGCGATACATCCAGCATCTCATCGATTCTAAGGCCTTGGCCATAAATTTTGAAGAGGTGACCGTGGCAGCCAACATGGTGTCAGTACAGTTCGGCAGCTTCCCTCCGACAAAGACTCAAGATGGAGTAGTACCCGTCCCCAGAGCAAAGATGGAGGTCGCTAACCTTCCACCACCCCGAGACCAGGCCGTTGGTCTAGTGCCTCTCACCACATCACGAGGGGATGTCATATGGGTCCATCCGGACCTGGTACCTGAAGTAACTCAGTCCGCACCATCCTCTACCAGCAAGAAGAAGAGTGGGAAAGTCAAATCCTGTCGCACAATCTCGGCAGAGGTCGAAGAAGCTACGGCTGTCATCACCCGGTCGGGTGCACAATCCCAACCTACACCGGGTAACTCGGCTGAAGATCATCAGCCGACTACTGCTGATGCTCCAGGACCTTCTCAGCCTCTGACGACCAACAAGCCTAGGCCGAAGGAGACTCGCTTTGACAAACCGCTCCGAAGAAAGGCACCTCATGGGCTGGAGAGGCCCTACAACTTTGACATCTTGGCACAATTGGCCAACACACCAGCCAAGTTGTCATTATACGAGCTCTTGAGGCTCTCCAAGGATGTTCGTGTCTCCCTGAGTGATGCACTTTAAAATGCCGACGCATATCTGGCTCAGTCCAATCTCACTGGGGAGAGTTCGCCTGCAAATCTTCAGGACAGCGCTTGTACAGGTGCAATACCCAACATTGTCTTCACTCCGCAGGATATGCTTATCAAGACCAACCTGCACGATCGCCCTCTGTATTATACTGGATACATTGGCGACATCAAGGTGGATCGGATGCATATTGATCCCGGTTCTTCCATAAGCATCATTCCGAAGAGCCTGCTACACCATCTGCACATCCCAATGCATCGCCTGACGCCGATAAGCACGACAATCAGCGGTTTTAATTCAGGCAGAAGCTATCCGATCAGGAAGATTCACCTGAAGTGCCAAATCGGCGACCTTTAGTCGGAAGTAACCTGCTATGTTATCGACGCAGACACCTCCTACAATATTCTTCTGGGGCATCCTTGGATACACGATTACATGATCGTGCCTTCCACATTGCACCAATGCTTCAAGTACGTGGACAAGCGCGGCTTCGTAAGGACAGAATTTGTCGACATCGATCCCTTTAAAGGGGTCGAATCCTACTACTCAGACTCATGCTCGTACGAGAAGTCAAAAAGGTACCTTGTCGAAGAAGATACTCAAGCTCAAACTGAGGCGGTAACTGGATCAGAAGAACCTCTGATGATCCACCTCCAAGCCCGTAAACCTGGCAGAACTGCACCCCTTACAGCCACTCTACGTAAGGATGCAATCAGCCTCTATGCACATGAAGGGCAGATGATAATCCGACTGCCAAGGTCTGGCCAAGCGCCAAGACCCACGACAGAGCTACTGACAATCAGGCTGCCTAGAGCTAGCCAGCAATAAACAAAGGAGCTCAATCCCTATGTCAAGCCGATGACGATTTGTCTTCCCGGAATGAATTGGCAGCCGAACGCTAAGACGGGGACTGCTAGCCAGCCAACAACTCCCTGCACAGCACCAAGCACCAAACTGGGGGTCGCAAGTACGCCAATGACTCCACGTTCTGCTCCACCAGTGGAGCCACTGATGATTAAGCTACCCAAGTCATCCTTCCAGTCTTCATTGACATAGGGGGTGGCCGAAGAAGAGTTAGAGCTGGCCAAGTATGTGGCTGCTCACACTGATGTTCCATCCGCAGATGATATAATTCTACTGGAAAAGATACCTTACTTCATCAATAAAGGGCTATCTTTGAACTACCTCGAGCTTATTAAGCTTTGTACAATGTATGCTATGGAACACGGTATAGCTACCCACCTACACACACAAGGGACAAATGTCTACACCGCAAACCAACTTAATTCCGTAGAAGACACGTACTTCATAGTCGAGGGAGAGGATCGTCCAATCATCTTCGGCCGGAAGAATGATCCACAGCCCTTCAGGATAGAAGAAGTTGACCTCGAATCCGACACTGGAAGATTGCCCCTTTATCTGTATAGCTCCCGATCCAAATACCTCATACAAAAATAGGGGTATGATCTGGAGACTACGCCAGGCTTAAACTACGATACTGGTCGACGGTTACCTTTGCAGTTACCAGTCCCGGCTGGAAAACCATGAGATTATTACAACAAGACCAGATGTGGGCTAGGTTATGTTAGACCTGCAATAACTCCTGAAAGCTCAGATGAGGAATGTGACTAGCATTCACATTCAACCGGATCACCAACTTCTGATTTGGATGTTAGCATTGGGGAAGTATTCAGGCAAGCTCTGTCTGTCAATATAGCATTTGCTGATGCCTACGAAGAAGATGAAGATGTACCCGAACTTTTCGAGTTGGAACCTTGGGTCCAGCAACTAGACGCACAATGGGAGAAACGCTTCAAACTTCATGAACCTCCCATCGAAGATGAGGTTATGCAAGTTGACCTCGGCGATGAGTCCTCTCCAAAGCCAATCTTCGTCAGCAAAGGTCTGACAGACGAAGAGCGTGAATCGCTATTGCAACTAGTCAAAGAATATATTGACGTGTTCGCCTGGAGTTATGAAGACATGCTAGGACTAAACCCTGAGGTTGCACTCCACAAGCTCAATATTCGTCCAGATGCAAAGCCGGTCAAGCAACAGCAAAGACTTTTCCGCCCGGACATCATGAATTCTATCGAAGCTGAGGTCAACAAACTGATAGCCAGCGGCTTCATCCGAAAGGAGCAACATTCAGACTGGGTCGCCAACATAGTGCCTGTCCTCAAGAAGAATGAGAGGATTCAAATTTGTATCGACTTTCACAATCTGAACGAGGCATGTCCCAAAGATGAGTTCCCTCTTCCTATCACAGATATCATGATTGACAACACATGTGGCTTTGAGCGCATATCATTCATGGATGGCTTCTCATGATACAACCAAATCAAGATGTTTCCTTACGACGAAAAGCATATATTATTCTGAACACCGATTGGCGTGGACTGTTACACAGTTATGTCCTTCGGTTTAAAGAATGCCGGCGCCACATACCAACGAGCTATGAGCGTCATTTTTAGAGATCACCTGCATAATACCATGGAGTGTTATGTCGACGACATAGCTGTCAAAAGCCGTTCTAAGGGAGACCATTTACAGGATTTAAGGACGGTATTCGACCTGATGCGAGCGCACAACTTGAAGATGAATCCTACCAAATCCTTCTTGGGCGTATCTAGTAGAAAATTCTTGGGTTTTATCATACCCAGGGAATCCACATAGACCCTGAGAAGATGAAGGCAATCATGGAGATGGCTCCCCCGAGAAATCTCCGTGAACTCCGAGGCCTTCAAGGGAAGCTAGCCTACATCAGGAGGTTTATCTCTAATCTCTTCGGACGATGTCAGCCATTTACCCACCTCATAAAGAAGGGCATTTCATTCGTATGGGATGAAGAATGCCAGCGTGCCTTCGACAACATCAAAGAATATCTGTCGAACCCTCTAGTCCTGGTGGCCCCGGTTACTGGAAAACCATTCCTGCTCTATGTGCAAGCAATAGAGCATTCTCTCGATGCTTTATTAGCACAAAACAATGATACAGGCCATGAGCAAGCTATATATTACCTCAGCCAAATGATGATGGGGCCTGAACATCAATACACTGCCGTGGAGAAGGAGTGCCTTGATCTGGTGTTCGCCATTCAGAAGACGTGACACTATTTCATGGGACAAACCATCCATGTCGTATCAAGAGTTAACCTCCTCAGGGTCCTCATGACAAAGCCAGGTATACTCAGCTCTCACCTCGCTACCTGGGCGATATTATTGTCTCCCTACCACATGATCTTCGTCCCGCAGAAGGCTGTTAAAGGTCAAGCTCTGGCAGACTTTTTAGCAGCTCATCCAGGTTCGTAGTCAACCAGAATAGACGAAGCGATTCCAGATGAGGTTGCCAATTCAAATGTGGCCTCTCATGATGCCGTATGGCGAATGTTCTTCGACGGCGCTTCCAGAATTGGGCCCAAGAGCAACATCGTTGCTGGAGTCAGAGTGGTGCTGATTTCTCCCTCCGGGCTGGTGATCAATCGGGCTTACTCCCTCATAGAGCCCTGTTCAAACAACGTGGCCGAATACAACGCTTTGGTAATTGGCCTCCGACTTACAAAAGAGCTGGAGGTAGAGTATCTTGAAGCATACGGCGATTCGCAGTTAATCGTCAATCAGATACGGGGTTCGTACGAAGTTTGCCATAAAGATATGATCTCCTATCACCAAATAGTGATCAATATTATTTCATTATTTGAAGGGTTCTTCATAGAACATGTTTCGAGACTCCGAAATATTGAAGCCGATGCCTTAGCAGGGCTGGCCGCTTCCCTAGCAGTCCCAAAATATACTCATCATCTGGTGGACGTAATAGGCCACGAGTTGGTCTGTCCCAAGAACACCGTCCAATTTGCTGAGAGCTATTCTGCCATGACGATCGATGAGACACAGGATTGGAGGCTCCTATTTATCAACTTCGCAGTTTATGGCATCTTGCCCGAGAATCCAAAGGAAGCCACTTCTATCAGAAGGCGTTACCTCAGATTCTTCTATGATACAGAGACAAAAATGCTGTATCGGTGATCATACGATGGATTACTGCTTCGATGTCTGACAAATACAGAAGCTAAAGAAGCTGTACACAAAGCTCACGACGACATCTGCGGGGCCCATCACCCTGGCCCGAAACTACAAGACCGCCTTCGTCGAATGGGCTACTACTGGCCTTCGATGGTAGCGGATGTGATAGACTATGCAAGAAAGTGCAAGGCCTGTCAAGTCCTATGCAGATTTTATCCACCGGCCATCCGAGTTTCTACATCCGACGGTAGCATCCTGGCCATTCGAAGCATAGGGAATGGACATCATTGGTCCGATCACTCCGCCTTCGTTCCGAGGATATCGCTTCATACTCGTAATCACAGATTACTTCTCCAAATAGGGCGGAGGCTATTCCACTGACAGAAGTGAAGACTTCAAACGTGATCAGCTTCTTCAAGCATCACACGTCATCTATCGCTTTGGACTGCCCCGAAGGATCATCTACGACAACGGTCCGCAGTTTGCAAGCCACGCTTCTATCGGTTCTGCGACAAACACCGAATCCAGAATGTTGCTTCAACGCCGTACAATCCAGCAGCGAATGGGTTGGCAGAAGCATTCAATAAAACTATAATCAAGCTGCTCAAGAAGTTTATGTCTTCCAACAAACGTGACTGGAATGAGAAGCTTGGTGAATGCTTATGGGCATACCGTACTACAATCCGGACGGCCACTAGGAACACACCATTCTCTCTGGTATACGGGAGTGAGGCAGTTCTCCCATTGAAGACTCAAATCCCCTCACTCCGCGTTGCCCTTACCTATTGATTGACAACGGATGATAATCACCATCGCCGATTACAAGAGTTGGAGGCTCTAGATGAGAAGCGCCTGTTAGCTCAACAACGAATTGAGCTGTACCAAGCACGTATCTCGGGAGCTTTTAACAAGAAGGTTAAAATCAGAACATTCAAAGTGGGTGATCTCGTTCTGGCAGTTCGGAGGCCGATGGTTATGACACATAAAACAGCCGACAAATTTCAGCCAAAGTGGGAAGGCCCATTTATCATCGAGGCTATATTCTCCAATGGTGCTTACCGCCTCGCAAAATAAAACGGAGACTTGCTCATGTTGCCCATCAACGACAAGTTCCTGAAGAAGTATTATGTCTAAAACGACATCCCCCAAAACTTCCAGATTGTTGAGTTATGTACCCTCTGGTATCGCCAGACTTACATTCTGACTCCAAATTTCCTAGAATGTTGAGTTATGTACCCGCAGGTACCGCTGAACTTACACTCTGGTCACCCTAGGTGAATCTATATCGCATCTTTTGGGTAGTAAGTCACGTATGATCATACCTTCTGAACTCCTTCCCTATAAAGAGCATTTCCTTTATGATCTACCGCCAGCACTTTCAGTGCATAAAAATGGTAACAGATCCACAAATTTCCCGATACAGCCACGTCAATGTCACCTCTGAGTTGTTTCACTTCCATCAAAAAGAAACCACCCCTCACGTAGAACTTCCATGTCCATATCACCTCTGAGTTGTTCTATGTACCCTTCATGGTGTCCACTCCTGCCACGTCCCTATTACCTCTGAGTAGGAAGATTCTATCGAAGAAACCCTTATATTTACCACGTCCTCATTACCTCTGAGTAAGTATGTTGGTTTTCTCTCGACTTATTATCCGTACCCAAGAACGGAGTACGCCAAGGATAATAGGCCCACAAATGTCCTTTGTTGACCATAAATGTCCTTAGTTGACCACAAATGTCAAAAGTTGACCATAAATGTTCGCTGTTGACCACAAATGTTGTACTAGATTCCCTAGTACATGCGCCTCTTTTCTCATTATCATACCCCTTCGGAGCCTAGCCGTTCCATGGCGTTCTTTCGCCCAATACCAAGAACTTCCACACGTCCATCTCACCACGAAATCGTTCTAGGTATCTCTATCAAGCTTATTATCCGTACCTACAACCAAGGTACGCCAAGGGTAATAGGTCCACAAAAAGTCCTCCAGTAGGCAAACGTCACAAATACCAAAGATACAGTACATGCACAATAGATGATGGACGATGAAAATATAATCATTTATTGAAAAGCAAAAGTACTACATATTCGGGGACCACGTCCTATCAAAACGAAGGAAAATGACAAAGAAAAAAAAAAGGGGCCGACTATGGTTCGGCTATACATAATTCTCTGAGGCGGTCCCTCAGCACGGTGGTCGACCGCTCAAATTGCAGCTTGGCCCGGTGCTCGGCCTCCTGACTCAGCCGCTCTGTATCCTCCAGATGCGTATGGACCTGCCAGCCATCTTTGAGTCTCTTCAGAGTACGCTCCAGGCCAGCACAAGCTCGGGTGACCTTTTCGGCCTCTTGAACGATTAACTCTTTATCCGCGCGAGAGGCCCCGAGTTTAGATTCCAGGAAAGCCAGCTTCCTCAGGAGCTCGAGGATTTGCTCCTTCGTATTGGTTATTCCGCGAGAGGCGGCCGCCTCCCGAGCAACACAATCCTCGCTCCTGCGGCTCAGTTGATCGTACTGAACAAACAGATCATCGAGGTCCTTTATGATAACCGGCTTAGACGCATCTCGTGCGGTCCGTACCTTCTCCACGATAGTGATGAAGAAGGCCCGCTCCTGATCTATCGCTGAAGACAGATCAACTTGCTGCAGTACTTGAAACTGGACAACAAGCCGATCCGCCTCTAGCAATTTTGGCTCCAGAAGCTCAACTACCTCCGCCCCACTGGGAAGGGTTCTAAGAATTTCAATCTGGCCATGAGCGCATTGACGGGCCAGGGCAAAAGAGATCCCCCTCTCCACAGTGGCTTCGACTCCTCGCCTCAGGTGAGGTAGAAACTGTCAAACACTATCCCTTGATGATTCATCCAGTACTTTCGAAGAAGACGTCATCAAAGGGAGAGTGGCTGACAGAGTCGAAGAAGTGCAACGAAACTTGATGCCTCTGCCATGAGGGAAACAAATTTCGAGCGGAAGGATGCTTGAATAGCGGCCAATTCTTCTTCCGCGGCCCAAAGAATCCGGAGGCTCGGCAGGGCTGAGAGGTCGACCTCTGGAGCCACACGAACAGAAGACGATGCAGGGATCACCTTTCCCCGCCCCGGCCGTTCTGTCGTTTGCTGTCCCGAGATTGATTCAGCGGAAGGGCCCTCAATAAAAGATAGAGGGGGAGGAGGCACGCTCTCTCTGGCGAACTCTACCCTGACAATGTCCGTTATTGGCAGTGAAGGAGCAGGACCTGTATGTCCAGAGCAACCATCAATCAGCTTAATCCAAAGGATGTGGTGATAGAGCGAATGAGCCTCCTCACTAGTCAAGACTTGGCTTATCTTACCAGGAAAGAGTTGCGGAGGCTGAAGTTCGCTCGAAGCCGCCATAATCTCTTCGCCAGCGACACCCGATCCGAATTCAGATGGTTCCTCTGCCCCAGCCGCCCCGGAAGGAGATACAACTGGGTCAGCATCACCCTGCTGAAGTTCAGTAGTCTCGGGGACGGGTTCAGCGGAGCCCACGTCGCCCTGGGTCAAGACCTCAGCAACGTGAGACCCCTCATCCGCCGCTGAGAGAACCCCGGCCGAAATAATCTCGGCACACATGCCACTAATCAACGTGGTCAGGGCCGGGTTGACTTCAGAAATAGCGGCCGGCTCTCGAGAGTCTGCCTCTTCTGATGCCTACAGAGAAAAGAAAAATGATTAGATCATAGTTCATAAAAAAAAGCTAAAGAAGAAGATGGTTGTAATTTAATTCACCTCCGAAATTGCGTCCATATCCTCGCATCTCTCCTTAATGAGCAGCCGGTGAGGCCTAACCGTAGCCCATTTCACGGAGTAGGTTCTGCCGCCACCAGCAGACTCAGGCCTGCTTCGCTTTCGGAAGAGCTTGGCACCACGGGCGGCTGCTCTGCCACCACCTCATCTGCAGGAGGGAGGGAGTTGTCGGAATCATGTTCATGCTCTTCATCCTCTTCTTCTACATTGGCAGACTCTGAGTCTGACACAGAGATTGTGTTCTCCCGCTTCTTCCTCACCTTAGACCCCTTAGGGTTTCTCCTCCAAGCCGGTACCAACAATGAAGCTGGTACTCGGGTCAAAGTCAACAGGAGGCTTGTTCGCCATGACGTGGTAGAGAGCCGCCAAGTACAAGATCCCTCCTGAATCCCTAGTATCGGGAACCGAAAAGCTAGTACGGGTGTGAACCGTATTATAATAATGCCAGGCGCTGATGCCATCGAGGACGCTGCCTCCAAAACCTAGGCAAGAGCTGGGACTGCCCAGGAAAAGCTGGCTATACCCAAACTATCAGGCGAACCTACTGCGCAGGTAAGGCTCCAAGTAGACAGTATTGCGGTTGCGGTATACCAGGTGGGAAGGGCAAATGTTGTGCAACCAGAGGAGCATTTTGCCGTCTAAGAAGTGGGGAGGCCCAGTACCATCCAAATGCACAGCCTTTATTTCCTCAACAGTAAATCGAGGAACAGATACGAAAAAATTATAATTGTCCACTCTTGACAGCGCCATCCTACAAGCGCGCATAGTCTCGCATTCCCAAGGCATGCGGCGATATTGAAAGATGAAGGCATCATCTGCAATTACGTCCTCTTCGGGACCAGGCCTCATTAAAGACCGGCAATGCATCAGCAACCAGGTGGTGGATAGTGGTATGGCAGTTCAACACATTCAAAGTCCTTCGTCGCATCACGGGCGATGACCATGGACGTAAAAGGGCGAAGGCCACGGTGTATACTGCATACCATGGCCGAGAGTAGAGCTAGCCTGACTCCGAAGACCAGCTTCACAGCAGGGAGGATGAAATTACGGTTGATTCTCTCAATGGAACCAGTCCCTCCTGAGACCATGCAATTTCGTAGCCATACCATCAAGAATCCCGCCAGAAGAGCCTTCTCAGACATCGGCTGGATATCCTGGTAAAAATACCTAAAGGAGTCAGTTTTACTCCCGAATCTGTCTCCTGTGGCCCTCGATCTCTTGGCCGTCGATACTCGGCTCTGTATTTCCTCGTGGGTTTGAGGACTACGGGAAGAAGCCCAGCCTGAGGCACCTAGCTTAAAAAGGTAGGTGAGCCAGGACTTAGTATGGGAAAGGTTCCCTTCCGAGCCATCGTCCTTCTTAATGGATATCTGGTAGCATGTACTGTGATGACTCAGTAGTTCCTGGTAGACAGCTACGAAGCCCGGGAACCGTTGCTCCAGATACTCGAACTCTTCGTTCATCGGAGTATACACTTCAAAAACTTTATCTCCCCAAGACAGCTTGGAGACTACATGTATCTCATGCAGAGCAAGCCCCATTTCCCCCACGGGTGTAAAGAAAGTCCCCGTACGGTAGTCGTACATTTCTAGCAAAGCCATGAACAATTTCTTATTTATGGGCAAGCCATAGCTGGTGCCCCGAATGGCATGGTAGAGTCCAATCTCGTGCAGTAGAGTCTCATACCTCCGCGCGATCCACGTAGTCAGGTTGGTCCACAAAGGGAGAGGGTGTATCCAATTCGGTAGCGAAAATCGGCCAACAGGATAGGACCCCTTCCGAGTAAGTTGGTTTATGAAAGTGTCAGCTTCAGAGAACGTGAAATTGGGACCCTGCACATTCAAGAAACTGCTCGGGGCCAACCCCATCACGTATCGGCTGACTGGTACCCTACCCGCATACACTGATCGTATGTGATTATTGTAGTAAATTTTGCCCACAATCATCCCGCTCTGGGTCAAGTCAAGGAATCCTCCATCTTCCTGGTCATGGGCAACATGTTAAACCATGACAGTGGAAAGTGATGCTCCATCAGAGGAATATGGATCGCCATCCCGTCAGAAGTAAAGTTCCAGCTCTCGGATACATCCAGAACTTGGGAGTTCTTTACAGTCATGGCATCCCCGAAGAAGAACGCAGGCTTCAAGTATTTGCTCCCCCAGCATCCCTGAGTTCATCATCCCCGAAATAAAGAAGAAGGACTGCTTTTTAACGTCATCCAGCCTCTCTAAAGGTTCGTCTTTTGGAAACTGGTTCACCACATACTCAACAATGTGGTCATACCTATAGCCTACAGCAGATTGGACGTGACCCACCAGAGGTTCTTCCACAGCATTAACTGGCAAATTTACTGAAAGAAGGACAAAGGAAATAAAATCAGGACATGACCAGAAAATATTTAAAAAGGGTTCATGTGGCTCTGTTTAGACGGATCCTTATGCGACTCAGTTTTAATAGAGTTCATACGGCTCTGTTTGGACGGGACCTTATGCGGCTCAGTCTTAACAGAGTTTATGCGGTTCTGTTTTGATGGGTCCTTATGCGGCTCAGTTTTAACGGAGTTCATGCGGCTCTACTTTGATGGGTTCATATGCGGTTCTGTTTAAGGGACTTCATGCGGCCCAGTTCATCAAGGGTTCATGCGGCTTTGTTTAGCGGGGTCTCACGTGGCCGAGTTCAGATAAGCTTATGCGGTCTAGTTTTTAAAGGGGACTTCATACGGCTCGGACACGAGGCCACGCTTATGCGGCTCGGACACGAGGCCACCCTTATGTGGCTCGGACACGAGGCCACGCTCATGCGACTCAACTATGGCAGTCCTCCATGCGGCTCGCAGCAGTTGGGACACGTGGCAGGAGTTAATCAAATCCCAATAATTCAGATTTATGGCAATCCACATAACAGGCAGTTGGGACACGTGGCAGAAGATTGACCAAGATTTATTTACTCGGATTTGCTGATATCAACAAATCATCATAATGCAGATTTGTTGCAATCAACATTAACTACCCAGATCATTTTCCAACAAACCATGCAGATTTGGTGCAATCAACATTAACTGCCCAGATTTGTTACAATTAACATTAACGGCCCAGATTAATTTCCAACAAACAAGATCAAGGCTAATTGTAATCAAATCCCTGACCGCCCACTTTTTAAGGAGCAATTACTGCACACCCTACTTATCACAAAGTCCTATAAATAGCAAGGTGCCATTCTCTTACAAAACAGAGGAGAGAGAGCAGCGCACGCACAGAGCTATACGCACAGAGCCCGAGCAGAGATATCAGCAACCTCCTTCCACACAAAGAGCATTTCTTTCCCGGAGCCGAAACAACGTCCGATCGTCCAAGGAGTAAAGAAGAGTTATCGTCACTCTCCCGAGCCTCTACCGTCTCCCCCAGAATCAAAAATAAACAATTGTACTTTAGATTGCTTTTTCTAGGTTTGTTCCTATGCTCATTTTTATGCAGGCGAGTTTGTATTGTGAAGTAAAAGTCCAGTCCTCCTATAAAACTATTCTGTTCTTTTATAATCAATGGCAAACAATTATGTATTATGTCACATGTTAATTACTTATGCTCCAAGTGGCTTACTTATTGTCTTTTCTATTCTCGGGATGAGTGCATTGGTAGTGCACGAGTCTCGATCTGCATTACTTATTGCTTTTTCTAACCATTGTTATGTTAGCTATTGCTGGTTTTAGTCCATAGTTTGGCTTCCTTTGTGGTACTTGTTATTTGGGGTCTGACCCCACTGGTTTTGTTTGGCCAGATCTGATAGAGGAGTCCAAGGGATCTTTCGCACCATCTACTCGACGGTGACCATCCGAAGAACCAGAGTACTTGAGCGGGTTTCTTATCATTCTCCCACTTGATATGTACATTATTATTTTGTGGCGTTTAGCCTCTGAGCACGTGTTTAGCTTATTTTTTTGGATCTTGACATTTAGCCTACAGACCAAAACATGATGTGCGTATTCTAGACTATAGCTAGAGCTTATCATGTATGACTATTACTCTTACTAGTTCTCTATTTTAGTATGACTAGCTTCATGATCATCCATGTATAAATGGTTTAGGACGCTTTACTATTGTATGTCTGATGATCATACTTTTTGTACTTTGTATAATTGCCTGTGATTGAGATACCTAGGATTGCTTGACCTAGGATAGACTGATGTCTTGTAGAAGTAACCCCCATGTCTTGACAGCTTATACATGATTTCAGAGAACTGGCATACTTTGGTATCACATAGCTGGCCTTGTCTGTCCCCAACCTGCCAGTATTTGGTTTTTGGGACATGACACGGTTTTAGTGGTGGCACATGCAGGTCTGATTTATCAGATATGTGGGGGTTACTAATGTTTAGTTATCTCAATCATAATTATCCTTTATTGATATCCTTCGTATTATTCTCTATATCTGATCCTTTGACCTAATATCTGTCTTGATCGTTGATCTCTCATGTTCCCTCGATTTGATCCTTATGTTCTTTAACTTTCAGGGATATTGTTCTTAATCCTTCCGATTACCTTGTTCGGGTTCTGCCAATGGTAGGTCAGCAATCTTCTGTTAGGCCTGTTTTGGTGGATCAGTCGCATCATTCAGGTGCAGAGTCGATAGTTGACTCGAGGGCAGAGGTGCCAGTCTATTCCGATCAGCCAGCTCAGCCCGTACAATCAGCAGTTCGAGCAGAGGTAGTACTATGTCAGTCTGATGTACCTACACTTATAGGGATTATCAAGATAATGATGGAGTCACACCAACGGCAAGATCTCGTTCTCCAGCAGAGTATCCAGATGTTGATAGACCGAAGTAAATAAGGAATACCCTTGGAATTTTAAGCCGAGAAATTACATCCAGAGGAAGTATGGATTAGAGCCAGACAGTATCAGACATCCAGTCAGTCAGCATATCGAGCCCAGCCTACTGTAGAGGCAGTACGAGGGAGGGATCATAAAGCTAGGAGGATCGAATCTAGAACTGAGGGTCTTAAGAGGTACCATTCACCCGTATCAGGCTTTTTCCCCCAACATCCCTCACTAGTACTAGCAGACCAACATCCATACCAGCACCAGGAGTTACTAGTCGTATGTTCCTTCTGTGGAAGGGAAGGACACACTCATCTTGCTTGTCGGAGGGCTAACCTTCTATTTTTATCGTGCGGTTCACCTGACCACATGATAGGAATTTGTCCCCGGAGGAGTCATGGTGGATCGTCATCCTTCCAGCCTTCCAACTAGCAGGCACCAGCGTCGATTCAGTAGCAGCAAGCTTAGAGGCAGAGAAACTAGCAGTAGTATCAGGCAGAGCAAGCATGTACATATTATGGAAAGTTAGGGCATTCTAGATCAGTTTATTGGATGGCCAATAGACGATGCTTCCGTTGTGGAGCAGAGGACCATTCAATTAGTACTTACCCATATCCGACATCTCGAGGATGACCATCTACACCAGATATACCATCGCCATCCTTTTAATCACCCCCGACATTGCCTCCCGTAGTGGATGAACAGCTAGGGCCAATACTAGATGTTCAACCATTGGCACAATACCCACCGCCATTATGGGCTCAGAGGGTCAGGCAGCTTAGAGCGTGATTCAAGGCGCAGTACCAAGATCAGCTGTAGCATCAGCATGAAGATAATACCTTGGGAGTCTCAGGTACCATCTTCATCGTCTTCTTTCAATTATGACCTTTGGATCTGTCTTTCAGTAGCAGGCCGTAGTGGCAGTATATCTTGGGTTCTTGTCGACGACCTTGTAATCTGCCTATATCAGGAGTACAATGGTCGGCTCGACTTATTCGTTGAGTAAATAAGAGTTTCTCGTCCCATTCTACTGTCCTCACAGTCGAGACATGTGATAAATATCAGGTGTCTCGACTACGACGATACATACTAGATAGTGTCATGTCTTAGACTAAGTCATTAATACCGACTTACCTTGAGACTTGACCTTTATCTATTTTGGGAGTCAGCGTAGGCCAGCAAGGACGTTGGTCCGTACTCAACTGACTCAGGAGGCATATCTATTCATATTCTACAAGTCCTTCTTTATTGTGGTTGTGTTATTGCTTACGTATTTATTTATATTACTATTGCCTTCAATTACTTATATGCCATGCTTCCTTTTATGGAGATAGTTGTATTTTCTTGAGCTTTTGGTTTGGTTATATTGTTCGACTAGCTTTAGGAAATTCCGAGGACGGAATTTTTCTAAGGATTGGAGAGTTGTGAGACTCGTCTCACAGTATCGGTATTTATATACTGATACGTACTTTTGTACTGTAATTCGTATTTTATTAGTTTTTAGAAAATTTTAAATTTTTTCCAACTTATAGATTTTTTCCTTGATCGGCATACCGCCAGTGTACCATTGTATGCCGACGACATGCCTTTCACTCCCGTTTTTTGTTATACGTATTTTCAGTGTACGTATACGAAATTCTGGCCTTTGTCAAGTGACACGTGTTTTGACTTATCCTTCTTAGCCTTGCTTTGGTTTAATTTTGACTTGGTTTAATTTGGTTTGGATCAACTTGGTTTGGCTTAGTTTGGTTTAGTTGGTTTGAGATGAGATGGTTTTGTATAAAACCCAAACTTCTCTCTCTCCTCCATTATTTCATTCATCTTCATCTTCTTCCTTTTCATTTTCTCCTCCAACCTAAGGCAAGTATATCTTGCCAAATGTTGGACAAATGTTATTTTGTTTGTTCTAAACTCTTTCTTACATGATTATAAGCCTCTTTAGAACGTGGAGTTTTTTATTTTCATGGGTGGATTCTTGTAGATCTATATTTGTAACATTTTTGGTTTTTCTTAGTTTTGATCTATTAAACCTTGATATTTTCGAAAACTAATTGACCTATGTTGTAGAAAATTTTGTTCTATCCATTTTAGACCCATGAAAGTCCCAATTTTGACTTAAATCGAGGGAGTTATAGCCTTTCTAAGTTCAGGGTTTTTACATGAACTTAGAGGCTGTTCGGGGAAGAAGAATAGTACATGCGCCAGTCTTTGGGTGCATAGCCTGTGGGCGTATAACACTGTGCATGCGCGAGTCTTTGGGCGCATAGCCTTTGGGCGCATATCCTTTGGGCGCATAGCCTTTGGGTGCATAGTTCTCTTTGGGCGCATAGTTTCCTTTGGGTGCATAGTTCCATTTGGGCGCATAGTTTCCTTTGGGCGTATAGTGCTCCTTTGGGTGTATAGTTTCGTTTAGGCACATAGTTTTCTTTGGGCGCATAATTCCCTTTGGGTGCATAGTTTCCTTTGGACGCATAGTGCTCCTTTGGGCGCATAGTTTCCTTTGGGCGCATAGTATTCCCTTTGGGCGCATAGTGTCCCTGTGGCCACACAGCCACTCCTTTATGTGGGCGCATGGCTTCAGGCGCGTAGTATGGATATTTCCATGCTTCTACACCACCTAGGTTGTGCACATCCCGGCACATCCTGGCCCTGGCGCCTCTTGGCCCAGGCACCCTTCCATGCTAGCGCCTTCTTAGCCATGGTGCCACCTTGGCCCGTGTTGGCTGGCCCTAGCAGGAATGACTGTTTTAACTATTTTGCCCATTTGAGCTATTCAGCTGTTAGTCTTGAAAAATACTCGGACATAAAGCTTGTAGACATTTGTCTTGGCTTTAGAATTTTCTTAGTTCACCTTATTGGAGTTCGTATGTGGATGTTAATTTAAATCTTAGTTTTGATCTTCTGGCATGCTTTCTGTACTTGGCCGAATATGATATTTTCTTTAACGAAAATAAATTTCTTTAACATGATTAGATGATTTTGTACAGTTAGAGAATGATTGTACACCCTTGTTATACTTGATACTAGCACATATTTAATATTTGATCTATGACAAGTAGTTACCTTTATTTATTCCTTCTCCCATGCCATGATACGACTTTTATCTAATTCTTTCTACATATGATCCTTATTGTTATGTTTGCTTATTCTTAGATAGTGGTCCGTCGGGGTGCACTCATGATTTATGTCTTTTCTTTGCCTTACATGATAGTGACCCGTTGTAGTGCACTTATGTCACACGTTACTTCTCTGCTTTTACTAAATAGTGACCCGTCGTGGTGCACTCTTGAACATGTCTTTCTTTGCTTACATGATAGTGGCCCGTAGAGGCGCACTTTTGACAAGTATGTCTTTTTTTGCCTTACATGATAGTGTCCCGTAGAGGCACACTCTTGACAATTACTCTTTACATGATAAGTAAACCTAAACATGACATTCTTAATCAAGATGCTGTTGCGACGGCTATTTCCCCTTGCTAATATAACTCTTTGGACACCATGGTTAAATTCTTTGTGTATGCGTGAACAAGCTACATGTCTCGTCTTGCATCATGTCTAGGATATGGATTCATGATAACCACGGTCAGGGATTCATATTGAATCTGACTAGGATAACGACTAGATTGATCAAGTAGCTCATAAAGAGATTTCTCAGTCACATACAATCCCATTATCTCGGTGCTTAAATTGGACTTGTAGCCTGCCGACGAGTAGGGAACATTTCCAGCACACTGTCATGTGTTGCACCACAAAGTAACCTAACTCAACTCTCTTAACCTGCGGAAGGATAACTCGAATAATCTGCCGGGCTTGTGACTGCTGGAACATCTCTTTGCATCTTGTAGTAATTAGGCTTATGATAATCCTAGTTAGTTAAAGTATCAAGCCGTACTCATTGCTTGGCCGTGATTGATGAATGGAGTCAGTCTAGTTTTGTCTAGGCAGTGTCCGTATGTTTATTTCAGTACATTATTGTTTATGCCTTACTTTTGTCGATGAATGATCGGAGGCTAAGTTTTGTTCAGGAGAAGGGTTACAACCCCGGTCCTTATTTGGTTTACGGGTTATAACTTGGCTTCCGGAGTAGCTCCCAAGTTATCTTATCAATTGTCGTCCTATTCAGTACTCATATGTTCTACATGATCTTATGCTAAACATTAATTGGAGGCTAAGTTCTGTTTAGGAGAAGGATTAGGACCTCGATCCTTGTTTGGTTTACCGGTTGTAACTTAAATTTCGGGATAGTTTATAAGTCATCCTATCATTGTCGTTCTATATGGTTCCCACATGCTCATATGTTCAGTTTTCTAATAAGCTTTACGTGATCCTTATGCTAAGTCAACATGCTCTCATGACCCGGCTGGCTCACATGCTTATATGATCAATTGATTTTACATATTCTCAAGCTTCTGTTTACTTAACATGACTACATTGTACGTTGTATCATATGTTAATTACTTATGCTCCAAGTGGCTTACTTATTGTCTTTTCTATTCTCGGGATGAGTGCATTGGTAGTGCACGAGTCTTGATTCGTATTACTTATTGATTTCTTTAACTATTGTTAATATCGCTATTGCTGGTTTTAGTCCATAGTTTGGCTTCTTTTATGGTACTTGCTATTTGGGGTCTGACCCTACTGGTTTTGTTTGGCCAGATCTGATAGAGGAGCCCAAGGGATCTTCTTCACCATCTACTCGACGGTGACCATCCGAAGCACCAGAGTACCTGAGTGGGTTTCTTATCATTCTCCAACTTGATATGTACATTATTCTTTTGTGGCGTTTAGCCTCCGAGTACGTGTTTAGCTTGTGTTTTTGGATCTTGACATTTAGCCTACGGGCCAAAACATGATGTGTGTATTCTAGACTATAGCTAGAGCTTATCATTTATGACTATTAATCTTGCTAGTTCTCTATTTTGGTTTGACTAGCTTCATGATCATCCATGTATGAATGGTTTGGGACGCTTTACTATTGTATGTTTGATGATCATACTTCTTGTACTTTGTATAATTGCCTGTGATAGAGATACCTAGGATTGCTTGACCTAGGCTCGACTGTTGGCTTGTAGAAGTAACCCCCATGTCTTGACAGCTTATACATGATTTTATAGTACTGACGTACTTTGGTATCACGTAGCTGGCCTTGTCCGCCCCCAACTTTCCAGTATTCTGGTTCTGGAGCGTGACAGTTTGACCTTAGAATTGGGGGTAAGTGTTTTGATATTGTTGTTTTGGAATGGTGATCCCAACACTGACTTTGACTTTAGCGTAGTGAAGAGAGCCTAGCGGTTAGGCAGACGTCCTTATTTCTAGAGATAGATTTGGTACGATCGACCTTAGCGAGAGTCACCTGGGTAGATTATAGAGCTGGGGTAGCTAGTTATAAGAATTGAGGTATAAATATTGGATGGATGTTCTTAGATAGTTTTAACGATTAGTAGGATTTGATTAGGCAACGATATTAGATATTGGTTTTGTATGGATAGATGGTTTGCAAAGCAAAGAAGTCAAGTGAGTTCTTGTCATGCCTCAGTTCCAAAAACAAAGGAACTTGGAACGAGAACATGCCTGCTAATACGATCTAAAATAAGTACCCAATTTAATGGACTTACTCCAGATACACTACGCTGTAAAAGTATACTAAACATATGCTAACTAAACTATATCTCAATCCATATGCAGGAAAATAAAGCAAGAATGAACAATATGTAAAATAGTCCGTCGTCCTATAATATACATGTTCGAGCAAACTCGAGAATCAAATAAGTTTACAAAACTAAGATGTAACTGCAAGTAATAGAAAGATACTAGAGGAAATGATAGATAACATCTAGCACAAATACTTGAATATCCAAGAATATCCATCATCACCTGTAGACACAATCCTACCATCCATCTATCTATTTTTTAAGTGCTCAGCCACAACCTGGATAGATAACCAGGTCCTTAGAGGGACGTAACAAGATACAAAAGAACATATCATAATATAAACTGAATAAATGAATAAATAAATAACAGGGCTCGCTAACCATCTATGTGTATGCACGTCGAAGATGACTTTGGTACGTATGAGTAGGTAAAGGAATAAAGCATAGCATCCGTTAGAGGCTTATGTATATACTAGCATACCTCACAACCGTATTCTGACGAGAAGTCAGCGGCCGCTGCCGGACATATCCTCTAGCAATACACCTACAACCGAGAAGCCATAAACCTATAACTGGGAAACCATAAGGCTAGTATGTGGCTTTCTCATACGCCTACTAATAGTCTTCCCCATCCATGAATTGCACTAGTCATATCCATGACTCGAACAATCCATGTCTCAATGCAAGTCATTAACTAGACATCACTCTAAGTCTATATGATTCGTCACACAAATCGCTCGCACTGATAATCAATCGAGTACGTAAGATCGTGCCCACACAATGAATCTCACTCACAATGTCGTGTATGATACGTGACAAGGCATATAAGTTATTGAGAATAACTTTATAACTATCAGGAACGTCTCCTACTCAATAAGTCGTACACATGCACACATACATCAAAGACAATATCGATGGCACCCAAGTAATACTTGGACGTACCTAAGAAGAATAATATTAACAAGCACAAGCACAAGCACAATATTATAAATTTGAACAGTGCAATAATGGCAAGTTATCTTGCCTGGAATAGCGAAAAGAGTGTAAAACAATGGTTCAGTTTCAATAACTACAGGCGAACAATCACAAACTCCTATAATAAAAAAAACTAAATCAATACTAACTCCAAGAGAACACATTACTATATGTATACATACTATATATATAGACTCGATCACATATACTAAGTAACTAGTATTCAACTACATATAATATATCCTCCACATATAGTATCATGATAACATAAAATAATACTTTATAATATAAAAATAATTATTTTAAATTTTGAAATAAATATAAATAATTTGAGAAATAATATGATTTATTGTCAGATACACAACAAAGATTAAAGACTATGTAGTCCCAAACTAGTCATAAACTAGCTAACTAGCACATAACCGTAAAAGTAACCAAATCTACTATAATAGTATCATTACTGTAATAATAATAATAATATTTTTATAAAATAAATATATCTTTTAATATTGGAAAATAATTAAAAATAGTTCTGGACATTAACAAATTAAATATAAATTAAGAAAACAAAGTATCGAATCAACAAGCATAACTAGTAAAACAAATATACCAACTTGTCGGATTATTTGGAATCAAGAAAATATGAATTTTTTGTTATGGAAATAATCATAATAATATCAGAAAATTATGGTTTTATATCACCAATTACATGACATATATCATATTAAAAATTCTACGAAGTTTAGAGATCAAAAATTTAAGATTCAATGGGTTTTCGGTGTTCAACAACTTGTAGCACGAAAACGAATGCACAAATATATGTAAAACTCGAGAAGATTGTTGTAGAGATTTATAGGATGATAGAGGGGATGTTATGATCATTACCAATAATTTGTTTGAGGTCTAACGGCTTCACAAGTCGTCGAAAACATCCGTGCATCGAAATTAGTTCAGCTTGGACCAACTTTCGTAAAACGTTCGCCACGAACAAACCGTTGAGAACCACGTGAGATGGCAATTGGTGATGATAGAGAACACATAGGGGTACATGTTAGAGTTGGTTTTGTGGAGGATTGATAAATAAAAACATGGAAACAAGGGTTAGAAGAGGATCAACTTGTTGTTCAGATTTCAGCACTATGTCTGGAATAAGGCTCGAGTTTTGCTCTCTACCAACCAAAAGAACGGTTTGTGGCTCCTTGGGGCCATAATAGGGTTGAAGAGGGGTATCTTAGTTATGCAATGAACCCTCGGGGAGCATCATAGGAGGTCGAAAAGATAGTTTTGGCTGCTATAGCTACAAGGTGTTGGCGGCTTGGCGGGCTGTAGGCAATTTCGGTTTAGGAAGACATAAGGGGTGGCCGGCCCTATTATACGGTTATATATATAAGGATAGTGGGGTTAGGATTTGATAAAAATTGTTTTGAGGAAGTCTGGTTGATTTTTGGTAATCCAATCAAAATATATGTATGAATGTATCTAAGAGATTCAATGGGTTTCTTATTATAGAAAGGAAATATTGAGTGGTGCATATGATATTTTCCACCAGTGATGACTGTTATTTAATTGACAAAAATCAATCAAATATGATCCTTTATGGTTAGGGAAACCTAGGATGAGCTCTACCAAGCTTGTTGGACTAGGTTTGGCTCGAAATAATTTATCGAGTCAAAATAGACTCAAAAAGTCTACTAATTGGGTCTTATGTGTCATTTGAAAATAAATAGCACATAAAACTCGATTGAGTGTGACACCTTTGGCATATGTGTAGTAGACCCAAAATAGGTCAAACTCATAGATTAGCTCGAATAGTTTGGATCGATGTTGAGTCCCCAAATTAAATTGGAAGAATACAACAAGATTACGGTAGATGGTAAAAATGGCCTAATTGACCTGAAAGTTGTACAATAAAAATAGAGCACAAGAGAATGAGTTTGAGTGGGACACAATATATCAAAATAAAGATGGATTTTTTTGTATCAAATCGTATGAAGATAGCTTCGAGAAATTGGCATTCGTTGTGCTCCTAAAATCAAAGCAACGAAAAATGGTACTTAATGACCAAAAATAATAGTGGAAAAATATATATCAATAAATAATTTTAAATAAAATTCAAAATAAATTCTAGAAATTTTAGGGGGCTTACAGTTCTTGAGGATGGAAATTGCACATGTTATTTTTGTTTGAATTCTCTATCATAAGGCTTGGTTGAAATGCATATATTTTGGGGACGACTTAAATATATACACGGTCCAACTCAAGTGGTGTACTGATTCAAATAAGACTAAAAGGAGTTCCCGTAATGTGATAAGAAAATTTGTGAAATTGTATGCCCAGTAAATATATTGATGAAAGGATGGATCGGATGAGTTATCATATGTTGATTGAACAAATCGAATTTATTGGATCGGATCTTGAGTATAGAAGAAAGTTGGTGATCGAAAATAAATTCATGTGTCAAAGAAAACGAATGTGTTTCTAGAATTGAATGTAAGCAAAAGTTACTTGGACGAATTCGAATGATAGTATCAGATTGAGACCGTAATTGGATGAGTATAATCGAGTTGTGCTTAATAAAAGATTCAGATTTGATTGGTTATTACAAGTTCAAAAATTTGAAGGATAGAATATAGACGATTTGATTAATGACTTTGGAAGATAGTAAAATTTGTTAGTGAGAATTGAATTGAGTATAAATGTGTACGATGGTGATTAATACATTTGAGGCAGTCAGATTTGGAAGATCTGTTGGGAAATTGACATAAGGACATGAAAATATTTTTGTTTGGATTTGAATTAGGGTTAACACTGGGTTTCGACTAGGAGACGATGAGTAAATATCTTGTTTATGTTTTGATTCAAAAATGACTGAGGATATAACTTGGGTGAGATTGCCCTAGAACTAAGTTGTCCGTACATGCGACGAGTTATAGTAACCCCGTATGTGAGAATAGTAGCGCGAGGCGCAGTATGGATAAAAGATAGGACTTGATTATATTGTGATATAGTTGATCAATAAAAATTTGACTAAGGCGCGGAGTGCGACTCTTAAAGGACCGTTGAGCACCTCTAGAGGGGGGGTGAATAGAGTGTGTACATGTACAGCAGAAATTATCAGGCAATTAAAAATAAGCAGCTATATACTATGGCAGGTAAATGACAGTAAATAAAATACGGTAAAGTAAGAGTCAAGAATTCAAACTCAGTGACATAGCAATGTATACTGTATCCCTCTGAGAGAACTAGTCCAGTCTCGAGTACTCCTGCTCGATGTTAATCCACTATGGCACAAGCTTTAACTGAGTGCTTGTAACTCTTACAACACTGTACTTAGCGACAAATTTACGACCGACTTTACAACATCGTGCTTGGCGCACGACCGACTCCAGAAGGCAATATAAAAATTGAAACATTTTCTGAATGCAGCCTCTGATACAACTCTTTAATACCAAACTCTATATTAAACAGAAACTGTACTGGCTTGGCTAAGAATAGTATAGGCTAGATTTGAAAGTGTGGCTCGTAGAAAATACTTAAAGAATAGATAGAAAAGGGAATAAATGAGTGAAAGAGTGATTTGGGAATGTGAAAGTTTTTTTTTCTATTTATAATATTTTTGTAGATCGAATTCGGGCAGAGTTCGAACAGAGTTTGGATGCAGAAATCTTGCATTCGAACGTTGGATGCAGATATCAAGGGAATGGTTAAAAACTACCATGACCGAACTCGGGCCGAGTTCTGGTTGAGTTCTGTCGGAACTATTTGGGCCAATGTTAATAGGTTTTGGGCTATTTTGGTATGTGGATTTTTTTATATAGATTTGTAGATAGGTAGGCTATATTTTTGTGGACTGAGATCAGCTAAGCCAGTACTGATCCTGATCAATCTTACATATTTTTCTAAACTCAAAGAAAGATAAATACAGAAGAAATATGTAAAACCAATAGCCCTTTGATGACGCCTTTCTTCTAATATTTGAGCAGACTTGAAGATGTCTTTTTTCTTGACGGCTGTTGTCCAAAGATAAACAGATCTGAAAATCTGAATACCTTTCGGGGGCTTCGCCCTCGAACCTCCACGGAGGGCGCTTCCTCCTCGACCCTTGCCTGATGACTGGGCAGCGGAACCCCCAATGCGAGGCCCTGGATAGGTCGCTAGGCGGTTCAGAGAAATCTTCTTGTATAATGTCGTCCTTGGCCCATCAATAACTCTTTATTTCATATGTTCTGGTTTGATCATGCTTACTACTTGTCTGCAAGTACATGTTAGACGGACAAAACAATATGATGGAGTATGATACAAGTATAGCAATATGATATAGTGAACATTAGGACAATGCTAAGTGTAAGTAGCAACATGATAATGATTATATGAATATTAGTGACGTCAATATGTTAAACTTAATCAATTAGCCATATTAAAAAATATGATACAATCATTGGGCTAACAATCTTTCCCTTTTTATTATGGAAAATCGGTAAAGTTTAAGATAGAACGATAGATGCATATATCACTAATAAACACATATTACTGGAATATTGTGTGCTAACTTAAACTTATTTCTTCCCCGTTGACATGATCGAAATATAAGCTCCTCCGTAATAAGATATAAAATGAAATTAATCATAACAGAAGGAAGAAAAAAATAATCATGAACAACAATTAGGGGAACAATGTAACGACAAGTTTAGAAAATTATACAACTAAAGCAGAAAAACTTGTCAAAACACAAAATAGTTGGTTGAACTTTAAAAATCTGAAATAAAACAATAAATAGTTTACCAACTAGAAATCCAAAATGACATTCAAAACACAATATGATGAATAAATGTAACTATAGTTTTGAAATAGACCAACAAAGGATTTTAATAAAACGTAGATATCAATAAAGTAGAAATCAATCATTGGTCATAAATAATCTATGAGGATTAGAAATTCGCAGATCTAGTATATACCAATATAAAATATGAAATATAGTATATTTAGAAGATATAATAAGACTTTTAACACTGATCACAAAAAAATATGATTCATAATTTGCTCATACAAATTAGTGAATCAATTCTATAAGGAGTATAATCATTGAAAAGAAATCAAAATGGAAATACTAGAATCTATTTACTTACTCAATGTTCATGCATTTGAACTTAATTATCTTAGCATGATATATGAATATCTATCAGATAAAACATGAAGGTAATAGAGACAAAATACTTGAGAAGGAAAAATTTAGTCGACTTGTATGTGCTCCCGCAAAGTATGACTAGTCTAAATATAGATAATCATGAACTTTGAGATAAAACCTCAATATGAAAAGCCAAAATAATAATAGCTCAATAATTATCAAGGTAAGAAAATCAAGATAATATAAGAAAATTCTAACTTTCTAAACCCATAAAAATGAGAGAACCAAGAAAAAATAATAAAAATTATATATTCTCTCATAAAATCACTATAAGTCTAAATATCATGAACAAATCAACAAGATATTTAAATAAAAAAATATATGTTCATGATGAACTAGTTATACCATATATTAAGGGTATAAATAAATTAGAACAATTAATTTGTTTTCCCTTAAAATATGCGTATCTAGTTCAAAAATATTTATATGAATAAAATAGATAAAATAAATAATCACGAGATCTAAGGAATATCCGAGATATGCATCTTTCTTCCCTTTGATCAATACATATAAAGTTCAAGCTGAAACAAGTATCATTTTTTAGGCCAGTGAAAGAAATATCCAATAAATAAACGCTTAAAGATGAACAATCAAAATAAATATATCCAATTAAAAAATATTCAAATAAGCATATATATATATATATATATATATATATGTATATATATATATATATATATATATATATATATGTATATATATATATATATATATATATATATATATATATGTATATATATATATATATATATATATATATATATATGTATATATACATATATATATGTATATATACATATATATATATATATATATATATATATCAAAAGTTGACAAACATTAACCTATGGAAGATCAATATATGTTACCTTTTGTGATAATATTATCATAAAAATTAAATAATATTATTCATCAACGCCAAACTCCAAAGTCCATCAAATAACAATTGTAAATAGACCTTAATAAATCTTTAGTTTATAAAGTGTTAGTCAATCTTGGGTTAGCTGTAGGGGGCGGTTTCCAGCTAGCGGTAGTTCGAAGACACTTGGCACCCTGTCGCTTAGGCGTCTACCTCTTGTTGACATAAGGACCCTTTCGACGTGTACCCAAAACAAATATCTTCTTTAATAGCCGAAGATTTAAGAAGGACTTATGCAATATAAAACCAATTATATTCTATGGACTTGAAAAATCTCAAACTAATATAGCATAAGATATATCCATCACATATATCTATATGTGCTACAAAATTATTGGGTAAAAATAAATATAAGATATCAAATACCCAAAGAAAATTTATCAAGATCAAGATACTAAAAATTATTTTTCAAAGAGTTTTCAAAGTGCACTATAGAGATAAATATATAATATAAATGTGCACTAACAAAGGAGGTAAATTTAAAAATAAGATAAAGCAAACAATCTTGTGCTTCTTAAAAGAAAATTAATAAATAATCATGAGCAAGGCACTAATAAATATTTTCTCTCAAAATCCTAACTTAAATATATAAAATAAAAAAATATTGAAAGTTAGGAGACTATTAAAAAAGGCATACATGACATAATTCAAGTATAGATTAAATAAGAGTCATGTATCCAAAATGTCAACCAAAACCAAGAAACATCATTAAGAGAGACTTTGAGGAAGAAGCTAATTGATTCAAAGAGAAGAACACAAATTTGTTCAAAGTAATCAATACCTAAAGTATAAGGTAAGCACAAATTTAAAGATAACAAGTATAACTAAATAATTTTTAAAATAATATAGAACTTGATCTGTACTCATATGCTCCCATAAAGATATTTATACAAAATATACATCACTATAAAAAATATATGAGCAATATATGAATGACAATGAAGTATTCATGTATCCTTAATAAGCATTGAAAAATTATCAAAAGATCAAGAACATGTATAAATATGCTTTATTAGGCAAAGATGTAATTGATTCATAAGAAGTTAATAAAAATAAAATATAAGAATCAATAGTGAATATATTATGCAAGCACAAGGTTAACATAAAGTATATGTATATACTTTTCAAGTAAAAGGAGACTTGTGCTGAACATACATATTCACAAAGTACCAATTAAAGTAAATATGACATGCTAAAGACAAATCGGTAAGAAGTAACTATTTCTAAAATATTTGAGGACGGAGAGTTCAAAACACATTAACTCAAAGAAAACTTTAGCTCCTATGGACTAGAGTGATATGCATGCTTCATAGATAAAGACTAAAAGTAAAGAGCATACCTAGATAAATGTGTCCACTAAGAGAAAATGAGTAAAAGACTATATAATATAAACTAATCATTTAAGCTATAACAACTAGTCATGCTTAGGATTATATCTCACATTGATTTAAATAATAAACAATTAAAAGATATCAATGAAAGCCAATAGCAAGATATCAATAAGAACATGCTAGATTCTATAAATAAAACAATTTAAGAAAAAATCATTTAGCATGTTATTAAAGTGGCTCTAGTAGCCACACTTTTGTTGGTGCAATTTCTTGACAGATGCCATTTGTAGGTTTGCAATCACCAACATGCTTCTTAGTTCTGCTTGATATAAGAAGCTTCACCTGCATTAAGAGGCGAAGACTTTGGTATCCAAAACATGGATCCACATTTGTCAGTCTTCGGTAACCAAGTATATACATTCATGTCTACTAGCTTTCTAACTCTGCAATACTGTGAGATATGTCCGTGTTTACCAAATAATTACAGATAGCATAGGCATTGGTGTTAGGTGCCATTGTATAGACATGTGACTTTTGTGTTTTTCGTGGATATTTGTAGAAGAAAGCATGATGATGTGTAACATTTGGCATGCATGTTTTCTTTGATCGTGTCCTTTCATGTGTGTGATGTGTCACAGGACAGATCCTTGATTGGGTACTAGGTATTACCTATTTTTCCAACCTAATCTCTGACTTTTTAGAGATTGCACATACCTTATCATATTTAGCAGTAAGAAAATCAATTCTACATGAAGCAAGAGAATGCATCTTCTTTTATGATTCTAATTCCTCCTTAAGTTTAGCATTTTCTTGAGTATTTTTCTTATTGCATTCAAGTGCCTCATGCAATCTAAACTCAAGTGTGAAAAGTTTAGTAGAATTATCAGAAGTAGAAGTGTCTCTAGAATCATTCAATAAGCAAGTAAGCTTTTCATTCTCACGCTTATAGGATAGAATATTTTTTCTTGCTAGCTTATACTTATCTAATACTTTCTTATATTCTTCTAATAGATCACTGAATGTATCAAATAATTTATCATAAGAGAATTCATTCTCTTCAAAAAGAGAGTTATCTTGTACCTCGTTGGATAATGTCATTGAGCATATATTTGCAGCTTGACGAGGTCTCTCTTCTTCTTCGAAATCGCTTACTTCGCTTTCACACTATATGCTCGTGTTAGCATATTTATGTGATGACGATCATTCATAGTATTTCTCTTTTTAGTAGCAAGACAATCTTTCATCATGTGGCTTGATCTTCTGTAGTTGTGGTATATAAGCTCTTCTTCATATAAGGGATTGTTGTACCTTTAATTCCAATGTCATTATGCACACATTTGCATCATTATAAGGACAATCCTCCTCTCTTGCGTCGCTAGCTTTGCTTTCGTACATGTACTCATAAGTAGCTTTAAGAAGTTTTCAAATTTTATGAGATGTTGTGCAAGTAGTGATAAGATTGAATATATTTATGTCTACAGCACAATAAAAAAGCATATATTGTTTTTGCATCGTGGCTAGCTAACTTCTCTCTTCCTTCGTGTAACTATAATAAGGCTTATTAATAATAGAGAAAGTAAGAATAGAGGTGATAGTAGGCTTTTTGGAGCCATTGATAACAAATGACCATAAGTCAAAGCCTAGAGACTTTAGTGTCACGGCACGCACTCGCTTTTCGGACGCGAGCTCGTGAGCAAGCCAGCTACGTATCGAGCGGACTCCAGTCCGACTCGAGTACGTATAAGCTGTCAAGGTCATGGGTATTATGTCTAATCTAAACTATATCTCAATCCACATGAATCATATAAACAAGGATAAACAAGTATGGGTCATGGTCTGCAGCCCATTAGCATATTGTTCGATTAGACTCTATGGATGATATGAGTCTATAAACTAAGCTGAGTATATCATGATATGGAATATAAAGCACGAGAAGATAATAAAATAATATCACAATCAAATACTTGTATCATGCATCACAATCCTCTACCATCCTGCTCTGCTAACTAACTCCATGTAGTGCTAAACCTGAAGAGATCATCAGGTCCTCAGAGGACTAGCAAGATACATAAAACATGCCTATCTAATAGTTTAATCATGCAATAATATAACCAGGGTATAAATAGGAACTAGGCAGGAGACTAACCTGTGGCTACTGACAGATATCTATGAACACGGATACGGGATCAAGTATGCATAAATGAACTGCTGGTAGATCAATGGATACCAACCCTCGCCCCGAATGTGGACTCGCAGGTCAGCTTCAAGATAAGTTACCCTCGCCCCGTATGTGGACTCGCAGGTACAAAGACAACCCTCGCCCCGTGTGTGGACTCGCAGGTTGTGAAAAAGACAAGGAATAGCAGTTCACTCACACAGACTTGCAGACACGACTCAGTCAAGACACAGGTGAAGATACGACACAACCCAATCACAATACACGAGAGAACCAATCCAATATGAACTAACAAGGCTAACCATGTACAAGGAATATAGCTATACTAGCATGTACGATATACAAATCACAAGTAATAACCAACTAGTAAAACTATATAATAATAGAAATATGCATGTAAATAAACTGTAGATGGAGGCAAGGTATACTTGCCTGGAGGTTGCACACAGATCCAACAAAATAAAGTCAACTGCCAAGCCATGAAGTCCAAGTCCTCACAACTGTCTCTGAAAGCTGAAACAGATATTGCCAACATTCTCAGAATAGTCAAATTAGCTAGAATTGACTGTCCAAAAGTCCAATTCTGGACACAAGGGCAAAACGGTAATTTCGGGCAAAAATGATGTCCGTCGTTGGACCCGCTTTGCACCGAAAGGCGTGCAAGAGTCAATGCTCTCTAATGTCGTCAAACTACATGTCTACGGATCTGGTTTTCTGATACGAACCCAACCGTATGTCCAAAGTTGGATTCCGGCGGGCCGTGCACAAAATTACCCGTTGAGTCGGACCGGGGGGCCCGCAATACGACAATTTTATCAACTGTCTCAGAATCGGACCAAACTTGGCATACATGACTAGAAAAATGATACGGTCCTGATGGCGCAAGTTTCGTCTCGATCTGACGAGCGTGCACAAAGTAATTGGGAAATTTGCACAGAGGTTGATACGGTAAATTTTAACGGATACGTATCAAATTCGTCGCGCACACGCGACCAATTTAAATTTCGTCAAAGCCCACACGACCACGAAGCCGTTATGCAGCTTTCGATGCCTCCGGTTCGCGACCACGTCGCCCGGTTTGGCGGGACGCACGTCGTGTGGAACAATTTTCCAGTTTTGAAAACAGGTTTTTGTCAAAGTTTGGGATCCGATTTCTCTACGTGTAGTCGATATAATTGGGTTCTACGAATTGGGTCGTGAAGCCCTATATGTTGTCTCAATGTGTCTTCAATTAGTTTTTTGAAAATCTTAATATGTTGTTCGAAAACTGGCCTCTAATATGGATATTTGGACTGTTTTACTGTTTCGATTTCGAACAGTTTTTCTCGAAGTTTAGGTCGATTTTCTAAGCCGACCACTCGACTATATTGAAAACTAATTTATGGAGAGTCGAGAGGGTTAGGTTGGCTTCGTATACGAGAAAATGAAACAACGAACGATCGAACGAGGGGTGAGAACTTTACCTGCAAAGTGGGGGTTCGACCTGTCATTGCTGCTGTTATTGCTTCCGCGTTCTGTCGCGGGCGGCTGCTATCCGAGCGCCCTCCTGTGGGCCGCGTGGCCGCGCGCGGCCGTCCACGCGCGCGCCACTTCGTGGCTGGGGGTGGCGGCATTGGGTTTGTGTCAAGGAGTTAGGGTTTTAGTTTTTTGATCTCTGCCTCTATTCGATTAAATACTCGGTATAGTATACAGAGCAGTTCGGGAAGCTTGGGGGATGGGGTTTAAGCCTGGGCTGGGTTCTGCTTTGGTTGAGCTGGGATGGGGGCTCGGGAAGTTGCATGGGCCGGGCTTGCCCTTCTCTTCCTCTTTCCTTTTCTTCTTTTTTTTTAAACAAATAATACAATTATATATATATATATATATATATATATATATATATATATATATATATATATATATATATATATATATATATATATATATATATATATATATATATATATATATATATATATACGTATATTCGCATATACATATGTATACATACATATATACGCGCATATACATATATATATTATATATATGTATACATACACCACACACACATATATATATTTATATTTACGTACAAATACACTCACATATAATATTTCGTCATATATATTCGTATACGTACAACATATTTATATTCAAATATATTCATATTCATATACACACATATTTATTTATATGTTTATATCTACAAACACTTATACACGTATATAATATCTATTTATATATGTATATCCATACACATACGTATAATATATTAATATAAATATATACACATATACACGTATAATATATATTTATATATACATACGCATACACACATATGTAATATCTATTTATTTATACATAACTTCCATGCTTACCTACCATTACAACAATAAATAGTCACGATAACCAAAATATATCCCAATATTATATATTCATAATATAGTGTCTTATTTATAGAAATATATATACACATATATATACACATATCATTATAATAAATAATTTAATAGATATAAATCGCCAATTCCTAAATATATACACAAAATATTTGTATTTACCAAACATGTCTACAAGGTCGTATTTGGTCCCACTATATTACTACATGGGCTTGGATTTGACTTGGGTCCAATCTGGACAGGTTCGGTACAACCGGGTTCCCAAAAACTCAATAATATAATTAAATAATAAATAAAATCTTCGGTAGGGTTAAGTCGCAACTTGGCCTGGTTTTCTTAGTTAGGACGTCACTATGGTTCGGTCTTCCCTACCAGGGCTAATACACTAGTCAAAGCACGCCACTGCACTAACCGTGCCATGATTCCTAGTCGTCTTGTATTCCAATTCTTAATCATGGCTAAAATCATCTTCCGTAATAATTAACTAAATAAATATTTATAAAATTCTAAAATCCCCATTTAAATTAAATAAATAAATAGATAAATATTTCAAAAAAAATTCCGGGAAGAGGAGCTACAAATCTACCGACCTTAAAATAATTTCGTCCTCGAAATTCCAATTCATGACTATTCCTTAAAATTCAACGTCTACTATTACCTTAATCTCCTCAATTTTAATTCCTCAAAATATTTTATAAGCTCGAATACTTGAGGACTTCTACCCACCTTTGGTCATACTACTCCCTCAAAGGTATGTCACTAAAACTTATAACCTTCCTCCAAGTCGCTAGAGTCATTATCCTTAGATATCTAAGACATATGGCTTCTACAATCCCTTCTTATCCATCAGACAACCAAACATTCAATAGTCAAGCAATATTATACTATAAATTAAGAATTTCTGATAAATCCTAGATAGCACGATCATTCGTCACCTCGAAATAAAAGGGACGAGAATCAATGGCACAGGAAGCAAGGAAGTATAATCGAGAGCAAATATAGAGTTTTCAAGGACGTAGAGAATTTCTAGAAGAATTTTCAAGGCATAGTGGATTGAGATATCTAAGGTTTAGTCATAGTCGCAGGCTCGTATCAGTACAGTTACGTAACCGATACGATATGCTCTGACCTGTATGGGCCACCACAAAAACTTGTCACGACCCGTACCCGCTTTTCGGACGCAAGCTCGTGAGCAAGCCAGCTACGTATCGAGCGGACTCCAGCCCGACTCGAGTACGTATAAGCTGTCAAGGTCATGGGTATCATGTCTAATCTAAACTATATCTCAATCCATATGAATCATATAAACAAGGATGAACAAGTATGGGTCATGGTCTGCAGCCCATTAGCATATTGTTCGATTAGACTCTATGGATGATATGAGTCTATAAACTAAGCAGAGTATATCATGATATGGAATATAAAGCACGAGAAGATAATAAAATAATATCACAATCAAATACCTGTATCATGCATCGCAATCCTCTACCATCCTGCTCTGCTAACTAACTCCATGTAGTGCTAAACCTGAAGAGATCATCAGGTCCTCAGAGGACTAGCAAGATACATAAAACATGCCTATCTAACAGTTTAATCACGCAATAATATAACCAGGGTATAAACAGGAACTAGGCAAGACACTAACCTGTGGCTACTGACATATATCTATGAACACGGATACGGAATCAAGTATGCATAAATAAACTGCTGGTAGATCAATGGATACAAACCTTCGTCCCGAATGTGGACTCGCAGGTCAGCTTCAAGACAAGTCACCCTCGTTCCGTATGTGGACTCGCAGGTACAAAGACAACCCTCGCCCCATGTGTGGACTCGCAGGTTGTAGGAAAGACAAGGAATAGCAGTTCACTCACACAGACTTGCAGACACGACTCAGTCAAGACACAGGTAAAGACACGACACAACCCAATCACGATACACGAGAGAACCAATCCGATATGAACTAACAAGGCTAACCATGTACAAGGAATATAGTGTAGGAACCCTAAGGGGGGGTGAATAAGGTCAAGCTAACTAATCAAACACTTAGCACAAGCTAATTGGCAATTTAAAAATATAAGTGCAAGAGAAGAAGCAAACACAATACCGACACCCGATGTATCCTGGTATCCTCCTAAGAGGCAGTCCAGTCCCGGAACTCTCTCCGGCTTTAATCCACTATTTGAGCAAATAGTTACACACGAGTTTGGATCCGACTAACTCGCCAACTTCTTACACAAGAGCTTTAATCCGAAGGGCTCTCCGACTTCAACCGAGAGTTTGGATATGAAGAATCCCCAACTTCAACAGAGAGTTTGGATACGAAGACTCTCCAACTTCAACCTTTCACAATAGGTTTTGATCTCCTTATACAATAGGATGAAGATCTCACTTTTCAACTCAATAACTCTAACACAATTTGTGAATGACAAATGAAAGCTTTGTAGAGTTGTTTGTAGATAGGCTTTGGTGGTTTAGAAATTTTTAGGCTCAAAGCATCAACCTTGAATGAAGGGGTTCAAGGCTATTTATAACGAAAGCATTGAAAAGAGCCAAAGGCAACTTTTCAGTCCACGAACCGGCATACCGTCGATATGATCCGGCATACCGCCGGTATACCGGTCTGGGATTGCAACGGCTAGAAATATAGCCGTTGGGATCATTAATGGCTGGAAATCCGACCGTTGGAATTCAACGTTTCGGAAGCGGTATACCGTCGGTATGGACCGGTATGCCGTCGGTATGCCGGTTTTGTAAACAGAAACTTTCTGTGAACAAAAATCGGTATACCGTCGATATATACCGGTATACCGTCGGTATGCCGTTTTCCACCAAAAATGATCATGGGCTTATTTCTGCCCTAGCTTTCGATTTTGCCATCCATTTCTTGTGTTTACAATAATTCCTAAGACTCATTACAGACTCCAGATAAACTTAGGCAGGTGCAGGCTTCTTCAGAGTCTTGAAATGATGATGGCATGCTTGGCTTCTTCCTTTGATAGGTGCTGGCTTTTTCCCTTGGCGGCAGTTGTCCAAAGATATCCAGTTTGTAAAAACTGAATACCTTTCGGGGGCTTCGCCCCCGAACCCCCGACGAGGGGCGCTGCCCCCTCGACCCCCGAACCCCCGGGTGCGTGGCTCCAAAGATGTCGTCGGGTGGTTCAGAAAAATCTTGTGGGATCCGTCGTCTTTGGCCCACCATGATTTCTTCATTGCATATGTCCACATTGATCTTGCTTATTGCTTTTCTACATGTACATGTTAGACGAACAAAGCAATATACATAGTAGCAAGTATGATAAGTTTAATGCACATTAGGACAATGCTGAGTTTAAGTATAATTGCTAAGGTGATAGCATAAATGTTAGTGATATCATAATGATTAAACTTAATTGAATGACCACAATCAAAAATATAGTTTTGATTTTGGCAACCCGATTAAATTTAAGATAGATAAGCTCATATCAATAATATGTAAACCAATAGATACATATCACCAAAGGTATAAGTGTAAGTAGAAATGCTATAGCGATAGTATAAAAAATAGTGATAATAAAATGCTAAACTTAACATATTAACCATATTCAAAAACATGATACCATCATTGGGCCAACAATCTCCCCCTTTTTGATTATGGCAAATCGGTTAAGTTTAGTATGGACCAATAGATGCATGTATCACTAATATACAAAAGACATAAGCAATATCACTAAAAGCATACTACTTAGATGACTTATAAAAGCATACTTAAACTTACTTCTCCTCCTTTGACATGATCAAAAATAGGCTCCCCCGTACTAAGAGATAAAATAAAATCAATCTCAAGCATAGAAATCAGAGCATGGGGAGCTTATAGACAATCATGATCAAGATATACTAATGAAAAACAATGGGAGAAGTGTGTAAAGACAAGTGTATAAAACTACATACCAAATGTAGAGTACTAAATAGAAAATTGCTTGTCAAAATACAATATGGTTGCTAAAACTAAAAGTATTTGAAAAATAAGAAATAAGTAGTTTACCAACTTAAAATCCAAGGAATAAATCCAAAACACAATAGGATATGAAATATTGCTCCAGTTTTGGAAGAGAACTATGAAATAAAGGATTTCAAACAAAAGCCATGAGGAATAGATAATTGCAACTAATAGATACCAATTGAGATATAAAATTAAATAAACTTGATACCAATTGAAAAGATGTAAACTTGAAACATTGATCAAAGAAACCATTAATAATCATAATTGTCCACAAATAAATAGTGGAACAAAAATAAAAGAATGATCAATGTAAAATATTGCAATTGATATAAAGTAATCTCATTATATGCAAGATCTATATGCTTATCCAGGTTCATGCATTTGAACTCAATTACCTTATCATGCTATATGAATACCCTTTAGATAAATATGAAGGTAAAGGAGAAAAATACTTGAGAAGGAGAAATTCAGTCGACTTGAATGCTCCCCCTCAAAGTACTACCAAAGTAGATAAAATTATGAATTTTGGATAAGTCCTCAACAAGGAAAGCCAAATCAATTAAGCATGAAAGAAAAGCCAAATCAACGAAAGCATAATATTCATCAAGATAAGATCTGAAAGTTAATATTAGCAAGATGACATACTTAAACCATATGAAAGAGAGAGTTAAGATAATAAGGACAATTACATACACTCTCATAAACCCTTCAAAATAAAAAAAATCATGACCTCAATCAATAAGATATGAAATAGAAGAAAATATGGGTCCATGATGAACTAGGTATACGACATATTAAAGGGTATAAATAAATAGAATCAATTGATTTGCTCCCCCTCAAAATATGCGTATCTAGTTCCAAAGCACTTATAGCATAAAATAGATAACTACAAGATTTAGGGGTAAATCAACTATGGATTTCTCCTCCTTGCTCGATGCATATAAGGCTACAATATCGTCAAAAGACGAAAAAATATCATCTTTAGTCAAGAAGATATATACAATTAATAGCCACTAAAGATGAAGGATCAAAAGAATATTCGAATTAAGCACGTATAATCAAAAATAAAAATTAAAAAAAACCTCAAACATCATGTCCATGATTATCTAATTAAGAAAAAATCAACCAATTTATTACCTTACATGGACTAGGTATGTTTCACCATATATGTACCCATCAACGGGTAAAAATTCAAACCTTGCTAATAGTAAATAATAAACCATAAAGTTCTAATAGCAAAGGCCCATATGTGGCAATCCATGAGTAGTCAAAGTAGAGTAATAAATTAGTTTGATAATCACATAATAAGATAATATAGGACTACTCAACCATTAGGATCTTTTATCAAAATAAACAATTAGTCATGATCCAACAAATCTCATAAAGAAAATCCCAAATCATATTTATGATAAAATCTCATAAAACAATAAAAAATATGGAAAAGAGTCATTCTCATTTAAATGATTGCAAATATAATCAAGAAGAGATGTAAATGATAATACGATGAAATCATGACTCAAAAGTGAGAGAAATTTAAGAGATACATGCTAATGACTAGTATGGAAGAAAGTTAAACAAGGAATCACAAACCACTAAGGGAAAACAAGATCTAATAAAGAATTTGTAAAACTAGTTTTAGAGATCAAGCATATCAAAAATCTTGTTTTTGTAAACTAGCATATCATTTATAGATGAGGTATAGGAATATAGCTAGATGTGTGAAAGTGAACCAAAATTATATAGCTTAATAATATATCACAAATAATCAAACTATATAATCCAAATAAGATTAATGAGGGAAGCCATTAACAAGATAAATGTGCTCATTAAATCTTAAGTCACTAACACTAAAAAAATACTTGCTTAAGCAAGGAGTTCACAAAGAGAAAAATACATTTTGAATGAACAAAATGATTTATAGACTCTTTACTAAGCAAGGATAAGAGCATAAGATGACAAATAAATGAATTAGACTCTTATCAAGTATAGGCCAAAAGAGATATTCATGAAAACGTAATAAAGTAAATCTTTTTGCCAAATATTGAGATTAACCCAAGATAATAAAATGATAGATCGATCTAGAGAATGCAAAATATTATAGCCATTATAAAATAAGTGTATTCTCTAGAAATGGGAAAATATCAACATAAAAGCTCAAACCATAGTAGCTAAAGTCATAAGAAATATGATGTTACAATTACATGTATTCTCATGTGCTACAAAAACTATTGGGCAACAATAATTCAAAAAGAAGTATAAACCCAAGGAATGAGCAAAGAAAGATAATTAAGATCAAGAAAGCTAAATGCTAAAGATATCAAGAAGTATATTTTTCAAAGAGCTTTCATAGTGCACCATAGTAAGTTATAAGGAAGATATAGATTTGAAAATGTGCACTAAAAACGGAGGTAAGTATAAAAAAAAGACAAAGCACAAAACTATGTGATTCTTAAAAGAACTTCCATAATTAGTCATGAGCAAGACATTAATAAACACTTTCTCTCAACATCCTAACTTAAAGGTATAAAACAAATAAATATCAAAAGTTAGGAATCACTAATATATATGAAACTACATATATCACGAATAGGCATACATGAAAAGGTCAAAAACCAATTAAGAACATGTATCCATAATGCCAACCAAAAAGTCAAGAAGATATCATCAAAAGAAGACTTTAAGGAAGAAGCTAATTGATTCAAGAAGAATAAATTTGGTTAAAGGAATCAATAGCTAAGGTATGAGATAAGCACAAGTTTGAAGGTAAAAAGTATATTTAAATACTCTTCAAGTCAATATAAAACTTTAGCTTAACTCATATGCCCACAAAAAGATATTTATACAAAAAATATATAAACATAAGAAATACATGATCTATATGTAAATAGAAATTTAATGAATATAGTCATGTATCCTTAATGAATGTTTGAAAAACTATCCCAAATTCAAAACACATATAAATAATCTTTATTAGGAAAAGACATAATTGATTCATAAGAGGTTTAATCAAAATAAAACATGAGAATCAATTATGAATATACTATGTGAGCACAAGTTTAAAGTAAAAGTATAAGTATATACTTGTCAAGTGATAAGAAGCTTGTGCTAAACATATATATTCACAAATACCGATTAAGATAAATATGACATATTAAAAACAAATCGGCAAGAAGTAACTATTTTAAAAACTTTAAAGACGGAGAGTTAAAAACATATTAACTCAAATCAAAATCAAGCTCCTATGGACTAGAGAGATATGCATGCTTTATAAATAAAGATTAAGAAAAACGAGCATACATATATAAATGTGTCATACTAATAGAAAATGAGTGATAAACTACATAGTGTGAACTAATCATTTAAGCCGAGTAACTAGTCATGCTAGATAAAAGAATTAATAAGAAAATTAACTAAGCATGCTAGAATTGTATCTCACATTGATTTATATAAAAGGCAACTAAAGGATATCAATGTGAGCTAGTAGCAAGACATCAAGAGAAACATGCTAGATTCTACAAATATAAACTATTTAAAGAGAATCGATTAGCATGTTACCAAAGTGGCTCTAGTGGCCACGCTTGTGTTGGTGCAATTGCTAGGAAGATGACCTTTAAGCTTTGCAACCACCAACACGCTCCTCGGTGCTATGTCCCGATACAAGAAGCTTCCCTACAACATTAGATGAAGACTTTGGTATCCAAAGAAACTTGGATCCACATTTATTAGCTTTAGGGACCCATATAACACTTACTCTAACATTGGTAGTGAAGGTCCTACGAATAGGGCATGTAAAGCTCATGTGTCCAATACGAGAGCAATAGAAGCATCTAATGCTAGTGTGTGCACATGTATCAGAATGAGCATGGTTATGAACATGTGACATACTAGAATGATGAATGTCTCTAGAGTGAGCATGCATGGATTTGGTCTTAAGAATATCGTGTTCTAATATCAAATCATCATGCATGCAAGTAAGAGAATCAAATTTAACATTTAAAGCATTATTCTCTTTTTTAAATAAAATAATTCTAGAAATAAAATCATCATTTTGTTTCTTTAAAGTGTCAATAGAAGAATCATGCAAATGATTTAGCTCATGAGTTTGCCTCTTAAGATCTTCTATTGATGAGGAAAGTGATTTAATTTTCAAAATTAAAGCCTCATTCAAACTCTTTAAAGAAACACATGATGAGTTTTGAGAATCAAGTCTAGATGATAAATCATTATTTTCATTTCTCAATAACTCATTAGCTTCTTCCAAATGAACAACCTTATCAGAAAATTCTTCATTTGTAGAATGAAGGTTGTCAAGAATCTCTAAGGATTGTTTAGCCATGGCTTTCCACTTAGAGCATTTCTTGCATTTAGAAGAAACATGATTGTCTATGCTACTAGAAGTAAAACCCTCTTTATCGGAGGAGGAGTAGGAAGAATACGATGCCATAGAAAAATAACAAGGATCTACTCTAAGGATGTTAAGCCTAACAATAGAGTCCTTGCTCTGATACTAATTGTAGGAACCCTAGAGGGGGGGTGAATAGGGTCAAGCTAACTAATCAAGCACTTAGCACAAGGTAATTGGCAATTTAAAAATATAAGTGCAAGAGAAGAAGCAAACACAATACCGACACCCGATGTATCCTGGTATCCTCCTAAGAGGCAGTCCAGTCCCGGAACTCTCTCCGGCTTTAATCCACTATTTGAGCAAATAGTTACACACGAGTTTGGATCTGAAGAACTCGCCAACTTCTTACACAAGAGCTTTAATCCGAAGGGCTCTCCGACTTCAACCGAGAGTTTGGATACGAAGACTCCCCAACTTCAACCGAGAGTTTGGATACGAAGACTCCCCAACTTCAACCGAGAGTTTGGATACGAAGACTCTCCAACTTCAACCTTTCACAATAGGTTTTGATCTCCTTATACAATAGGATGAAGATCTCACTTTTCAACTCAATAACTCTAACACAATTTGTGAATGACAAATGAAAGCTTTGTAGAGTTGTTTGTGGATAGGCTTTGGTGGTTTAGAAATTTTTAGGCTCAAAGCATCAACCTTGAATGAAGGGGTTCAAGGCTATTTATAACCAAAGCATTGAAAAGAGCCAAAGACAACTTTTCAGTCCACGAACCGGCATACCGTCGGTATGATCCGGCATACCGCCGGTATACCGGTCTGGGATTGCAACGGCTAGAAATATAGCCGTTGGGATCATTAATGGCTGGAAATCCGACCGTTGGAATTCAACGTTTCGGAAGCGGTATACCGTCGGTATGGACCGGTATGCCGTCGGTATGCCGGTTTTGTAAACAGAAACTTTCTGTGAACAAAAACCGGTATACCGTCGGTATACACCGGTATACCGTCGGTATGCCGTTTTCCACCAAAAATGATCATGGGCTTATTTTTGCCCTAGCTTTCGATTTTGCCATCCATTTCTTGTGTTTACAATAATTCCTAAGACTCATTACAGACTCCAGATAAACTTAGGCAGGTGCAGGCTTCTTCAGAGTCTTGAAATGATGATGGTATGGCTTAGCTTCTTCCTTTGATAGGTGCTGGCTTTTTCCCTTGGCGGCAGCTGTCCAAAGATATCCAGTTTGTAAAAACTGAATACCTTTCGGGGGCTTCGCCCCCGAACCCCCGACGAGGGGTGCTGCCCCCTCGACCCCCGTCCGCTGACCGGCAGCGGAACCCCCGGGTGCGTGGCTCCAGAGATGTCGTCAGGTGGTTCAGAGAAATCTTGTGGGATCCGTCGTCTTTGGCCCGCCATGATTTCTTCATTGCATATGTCCACATTGATCTTGCTTATTGCTTTTCTGCATGTACATGTTAGACGAACAAAGCAATATACATAGTAGCAAGTATGATAAGTTTAATGCACATTAGGACAATGCTGAGTTTAAGTATAATTGCTAAGGTGATAGCATAAATGTTAGTGATATCATACTGATTAAACTTAATTGAATGACCACAATCAAAAACATAGTTTTGATTTTGGCAACCCGATTAAATTTAAGATAGGTAAGCTCATATCAATAATATGTAAACCAATAGATACATATCACCAAAGGTATAAGTGTAAATAGAAATGCTATAGCGATAGTATAAAAAATAGTGATAATAAAATGCTAAACTTAACATATTAACCATATTCAAAAACATGATACCATCATTGGGCCAACAGCTATACTAGCATGTACGATATACAAATCACAAGTAATAACCAACTAGTAAAACTATATAATAATAGAAATATGCATATAAATAAACTGTAGAGGAAGGTAAGGTATACTTGCCTGGAGGTTGCACACAGATCCAACAAAATACAGTCAACTGCCAAGCCATGAAGTCCAAGTCCTCACAACTGTCTCTAAAAGCTGAAACAGACATTGCCAACATTCTCAGAATAGTCAAATTAGCTAGGATTGCCTGTCCTTAAGTCCAATTCTGGACACAGGGGCAAAACAGTAATTTTGGGTAAAAATGATGTCCGCCGTTGGATCCGCTTTGTACCGAAAGGCGTGTCAGAGTCAATGGTCTCTAAAGTCGTCAAACTACATGTCTACGGATCCGGTTTTCCGATACGAACCCAACCGTATGTCCAAAGTTGGATTCCGGCGGGCCGTGCACAAAATCACCCGTTGAGTCGGACCGGAGGGCCCGCGATACGGCAATTTTATCAACTGTCTCAGAATCGGACCAAACTTGGCATACAGGACCAGAAAAATGATACGGTCCTGATGGCGCAAGTTTCGTCTCGATCTAACGAGCGTGCACAAAATAATTAGGAAATTTGCACAGAGGCCGATACGGTGAATTTCAACAGATACGCATCAAATTCGTCGCACACACGCGACCAATTTGATTTTCGTCAAAGCCCACACGACCACGAAGCTGTTACGCAGCTTTCGATGCCTTCGATTCGCGACCACGTCACCCGGTTTGGCGGGACGCACGTCATGTGGAATAATTTTCTAGTTTTGAAAACAGGTTTTTGTCAAAGTTTGGGATCCGATTTCTCTACGTGTAGTCGATATAATTGGGTTCTACGAATTGGGTCGTGAAGCCCTATATGTTGTCTCAAAGTGTCTTCAATTAGTTTTTTGAAAATCTTAATATGTTGTTCGAAAACTGGCCTCAAATATGGATATTTGGACTGTTTTACTATTTCGATTTCGAACATTTTTTCTCGAAGTTCAGGTCAATTTTCTAAGCTGACCACTCGACTATATTGAAAACTAATTTATGGAGAGTCGAGAGGGTTAGGTTGGCTTCGTATACGAGAAAATGAAACAATGAACGATGGAACGAGGGGTGAGAAATTTACCTACAAAGTGGGGGGTTCGACCTGCCATTGCTGTTGTTATTGCTTCCGGGTTCTGTCGCGGGCGGCTGCTATCCGAGCGCCCTCCTGCGGGCCGCGCGGCCGCACGCGGCCGTCCAGGCGCACGCCACGTCAGGGCTGGGGGTGGCGGCGTTGGGTTTGCGTCAAGGAGTTAGGGTTTAAGTTTTTTGATCTCTCCCTCTATTCGATTAAATACTCGGTATAGTATATAGAGCAGTTCGGGAATCTTGGGGGATGGGATTTAAGCCTGGGCTGGGTTCTGCTCTGGTTGAGCAGGGATGGGGGCTCGGGAAGTTGCATGGGCCGGGCTGCCCTTCTCTTCCTCTTTCCTTTTCTTCTTTTTTAACAAATAATACAATTATATATATATATATATATATATATATATATATATATATATATATATATATATATATATATATATATATATATATATATATATATATGTATATTCGCATATACATATGTATACATACATATATACGCGCATATACATATATATATATATAATATATGTATACATACACCACACACACACACACACACACACACATATATATATATATATATATATATATATATATATATATATATATATATATATATATATATATAAATATATATATATATATATATATATATATATATATATATATATATATATATTTACGTACAAATACACTCACATATAATATTTATTTAAATATATTCGTATACGTACAATATATTTATATTCAAATATATTCATATTCATATACACACATATTTATATATATGTTTATATATACAAACACTTATACACGTATATAATATCTATTTATATATATATATATTTTTTTTATATATGTATATCCATACACACATGTATAATATATTAATATAAATATATACACATATACACGTATAATATATATTTATATATACATACGCATACACACATATGTAATATCTATTTATTTATAAAAAACTTCCATGCTTACCTACCATTACAACAATAAATAGTCACGACAACCAAAATATATCCCAATATTATATATTCATAATATAGTGTCTTATTTATAGAAATATATATACACATATCATTATAATAAATAATTTAATAGATATAAATTGCCAATTCCTAAATATATACACAAAATATTTGCATTTACCAAACATGTCTACAAGGTCGTATTTGGTCCCACTATATGACTACATGGGCTTGGATTTGAGTTGGGTCCAATCTTGACAGGTTCGGTACAACCGGGTTCCCAAAAACTCAATAATATAATTAAATAATAAATAAAATCTTCGGTAGGGTTAAGTCGCAACTTGGCCTGGTTTTCTTAGTTAGGACGTCACTATGGCTCGGTCTTCCCTACCAGGGCTAATTCACTAGTCAAAGCACGCCACTACACTAACCCTGCCATGATTTCTAGTCGTCTTGTATTCCAATTCTCAATTATGGCTAAAATTATCTACCGTAATAATTAACTAAATAAATATTTATAAAATTCTAAAATCCCCATTTAAATTAAATAAATAAATAGATAAATATATCAAAAAAAATTCCGGGAAGGGGAGCTACATTTAGGCAGAAACTCAACTGTGTTTTCCAGTACGTGTACTTTGTTCCATGAAATAGTGGAGGTCTATTCGTAGACTGCCCTTCACCTGTAAATATTTATTTCATGGCTGTCATATATATAGTCTCTAGAGCGTTATATTTGAATATAACCTGCTCTGATACCAATTATAGGAACAATTGGGATCAGATACAACAATTAATAATAAGGATTTACTCTATGGATGTTAAGCCAAATAATAGAGTCCTTGCTTTGATACCAATTGTAGGAACAATTGGTATGATCAGCAATACCTATATAAAGAGAACCTGCTCTGATACCAATTGTAGGACCGTTGAGCACCTCTAAAGGGGGGTGAATAGAGTGTGTGCGTGTAAAGCGAAAATTATTACCATTGAAAAATAAGCAGATATATACTATGGCAGGTGACAGTAAATAAAATACGGTAAAGTAAGAGTCAATAATTCAAACTCAGTGACACAACGATGTATACTGGTATCCCTCTGAGAGGACTAGTCCAGTCTCGAGTACTCATGCTCGATGATAATTTACTATGGCATAAACTTCAATTGAGTGCTTGCAACTCTTACAACACCGTGCTTGGCGACAAGTGCACGACCGACTCCACAACACTGTGCTTGGCGATGTGCGTACGATCGACTCCAGAAGGCAATATGAAACTGGAACGTTTTTTGAATGCAACCCCTGATACAACACTTTAATACCAAACTCTAGATTAAACAAAAATTATACTGGCTTGGCTAAGAGTGGTATAGGCTAAATTTGAAAGTGTAGCTCATAGAAAACACTTAAAGAATAGATAAAGAAGACAATAAATAAGTGAATGAGTGATTTAAAAATATAAAAGTTCTTCTCTATTTATAGTATTTTTGTAGACCGAATTCGGATAGAGTTTAGATGCAGAAATCTCGCATTCGAACGTTGGATGCATATATCAAGGAAATGGTAAAAACCACCCTAACCGAACTCGGTCCGAACTCAGGCTGAGTTCTGGTCGACTTTTGCTAAAACTGTTTGGGCCAATTTTGATGGCTTTTGGGCTATTTTGGTATATGGACTTTTGGATATAGATTTGTGGATAGGTAGACCATATTTTCGTGGACTGAGATTAGCTAAGCCAGTACCGATCCTGATCAATCTTACATATTTTTCTAGACTCAAAGAAAGATAAAAATATAGAAGAAATATGTAAAACCAATAGCTCTTTGATGATGCATTTCTTCTGAAATTGGAGCAGACTTGACGACATATTTTTCCTTGACGACAGTTGTCCAAAAATAAAGAGATCTGAAAGTCTGAATACCTTTCAGAGGCCTCGCCTCCGAACCCCCACAGGGGGCGCTGTCCCCTCGAACCCCGTCTGTGATTGGGCAGCAAAAGTCCCGATATGAGACCCATCAATAATTCTTTATTATATATATCCTGGTTTGATCATACTTACTGCTTGTCTGCAAGTACATGTTAGACGAACAAAATAATATGATACAATATGATACAAGCATAGTAATATGATATAGTGAACATTAGGATAATGCTATGTGTAAGTAGCAACATGATAGTGATTATATGAATATTAGTGACGTCATTATGTTAAACTTAATCAATTAGCCATATTCAAAAATATGATACAATCATTGGGCTAACAACTCTGATGGATGAAATATATAGGAAATGTGTTTGAGAGATTTTAATGTATGCCAGATGAGTTTGAGTTAAGTAATAAGTGATAAGTCGATGAGTGTGAACTCAATAAGTTTCGAGGATAAAACTTTTTCTGAGTGGTTTATTATGTAATGTGTAACCAAAAAATTTCTAAAACATGGGTAATTTTAAAATTTTGTAAAATTAATCATTTAATAATAGGTTTAAATAATGTTATTGATTTATTGGTGAATTTTGATATTTTTAATATCATTAAATTAGTGTTTTGTGATTTTGTCATTTTGCTAGTGTAACCTTAGAGCTGTTTTTCCTAGAGACTAACCATGACCATGGAGGCCTAATCCATGTGATTATATTAGCTAATTGCCATTTTTTAGGCTAAGGATGTTTTGGCCATTTTTCATATTTTAATATTTTGGGAATTTTATATATTTAATATTGATTTTACGGGATTTATTTAGTCGGGTTTGGGTTTCGTCTCGTTCTGACATGTTTTAGTGACCCGAGTAACTTAGACTCTAGACGGGACCCCAAGATTAGTTATGTCACGACCCGCACCCGCTACAAGGGCACGTGACGCGACAACGCCCAGCCCTCACCGGAAAAACGGCGTGGAACGCTGTGTATTTTCTAGTCTGACAACAGTTTATATATATAACAAAACCTGTCGAGAATATAGTCAACTCCGAACGGAGGACAAGCAATGAATATATATAGTGCTCAATCACAACTCTAAGACGAAAAGTAAAGACTGAATGATAAAGACAACAAGACGAGAAAATATAACCTGTCAAGTCCAGAAACAAATAATATACAATGTCCGGTCTCTAAATACAGTCCAATATAATACAGTCTCATAAAGTAGTACAGTCTCAAAAGTAACTGGGAACAAAGTCCAGTACAAAGATCTACTCTAAACTATACAAGTGGTATGGTCTCGTCAGGCGGAGCTACGCCCTGCGGGACCAAGTCTAGGCCCACTACGTCGTCCGGACCGTAGTAGGTACTGCAATCTCCTTCGTCGAAATCTGTAATATTTTATCAACAGTCCAGTCAGGATGGAACGAGTACATATATCTCATAACAGATCTCAAGATAGAATAAAAGCTATAAGACTGTAAATAGAGCATATACAATGAATCATGGAGTGTACATGTATGTATCATGGCATGGTAAGCTGTAAAGCTAGAGCTAGAACAAGAAGAATAGAACGGGATCATGGCATGTACACAATCAAGGTAAGCTATATATCCAATGTGTGTGAGTAATAGTTTCAGCTTGTGATCGGCTTGGGAACCTGTCGAGAATCGGCCTGGCAAGTCATAAGTGCGGTATATGACTCACACTGTTCAAGAATACAAGGGGATATGATCACAGGCCTACGCTACTACTTCCCCTACCCCAACTGGTAGAATGGATCCAAACAGGACACGTCACTGCACGGGATTCTAATGAGAAGGTAGCTAGCCTTCTCTAGAATCAGTGACCATATATCGAGCAAGAGCTACAAGGGTGCTTGCACAATATATCCCAACCTAAGAAGGAGAAAACATCTCTCGTCGGGATCCAAGAATACCAATCCGTGAGAACCATGTGTCGAGAATAAGCATATCAACACTAAGAACATGAATCATAACAGTTATCATAAATTGGGAATAAGTATCAGAGAATGTACTCGCCTGTAAGATGATAAAATACGTCGACTGGAGCAACTGCAGTGTCTCGAGGACCTATAGAGAACAAGACGTATCAATACTAAGTTTAGGAAGTAAAGTTAAATCAAAATAAACCCTATTCAGTCACTCTAGGTCAAGACATGTCTAGTCGGGTCAATCTTGGTCATGGGAGAACATTTGAAGTTAAACCGGATCAATCTAGGTTAAAAACTGGCCTACCGTTGACTTTTGGTCAACGGGTCAATTCTGGTCAACTCGAGGTCAACACTAGGTCAACTCTAGGTCACTGGTGACTAATAGTTGACTTTTAGTCAACGGTCCAAGTTGGATGGAATTTGGGACCAAATTGGATAAAGTGTTGACCCATAGTTGACTTTTAGTCCAAAAAGTCAACCGTGGTCAACCGGGTCCAAGACTAGGTTTAGACAGCTAATCCTACTCAATACCAACCTATATAACCTATGTCGAAGTCCATCTTGGACTTCAACCTCAATTTCTCGGCCGTAGGCCAAATTCCTATTTTAGCCTTAAAAAGGCCAAATATCACCCTTCGGCGACTAGCTAGTTAACCCACCTACGCTCGTTATTTTGACCCGATCTCCCTAGGGTAGTAGAGTACTATCCTATAGGTTCGTTATCTACCAAAATACCTAAATAAAGTGGACGTCCAGTCCACGATACGGCCCTTTGCAGAAATCTCGAGTATTCCGAGATACGCGCTGACACGGCGCGATACCGGCGTCCTATGACTCCGATTTCCATCCGGGAGCTTACCCGCAAAATCTAAATCACGTAACCTAGGTCCATGTCAAGTTTCATCGCGATCCGATGCTCCGGGCTCAATTTCGCCCTCTAACTCGATTTCTAACAAAACCCTCTCTATTGATTCTCGATTCTAACTTCCCTTCTTCTCAACTCCTCTAATCTCCCTCTTCTTCTCTTATCCCTCTTCTTATCCCTCCTTCCTATTCTTCTTCACTTCTCTTACTTCACTAATTTTCCTCTTCTAAATTTCTAATCCTAACTCTTTCTTCTTCTTATTCACTTCTCTTTTCTTCCTTCTTTCTAACTAACTTCCTTATCTAACCTTCTCTATATAATCATATATATAACTACATATATATATACCTACTCATATACTAAATGGGGGGTTTATAGTGTGCTAGGGGGGTCAATGGGGGGGGGGTTTGGGACTGCTAGCTGCTGCTGCTGCTGCTGCAACTGCAAGCTACTGCTGCTGCAGCTCCTGCTTGCTGCTGCTGCAACTGCAAGCTGCTGCTGCTGCAGCTCCTGCTTGCTGCTGCTGCAGCACCTACTGCTGCTGCTATTGTTATCTCTTCTTCTCCTCCTCTCTATACACATATACACCCACACACATATACCTATATATACACACATATATACATATGTATATACACACACTCTCACACACACAACCACACCACCATTCTCATCCTCTCCTCTACCACTCTCTACACACACACACAAATACATACATACATATATATTCCTATATATATATATATATATATCTATACATACACATATATATATATATACACATATATACACCATTTACCCATAATCCCCTTTAATTAAACCACTTAACCAACTCTAGTGAAAAACCTACAAAATAGGGGCAAAGTGTAGAGAATGAGATTCTCTACACTTAATGTGAATGTCATAAATGAAAAGGGGAATTAATGGAGGAGTTAAATGTCATTCCTATGCTTGGAGGAGGAAGAGAAAGCTTGGGAGGAAAAGAAATTATGTGGAAGAAGAAGAAGACTTAGGTGAGAAGTAAACAAAGAAAAGAGGGGGGGGGGTTTGTAGCCATGGCCGGCCACCCATGTGTGGGCTATTGGGTTGGGATCCAATAGCCCACAACCCAATAACCTAAGTTTGGGTTCAATTTGAAATCGGGTTGGTTCGGTTCGATTCGGTTCGATTCTAAACGACTAATTAAGTCTCTAAAATGACTAATTAAGTCATGGAAAATAGGTTAATAATTTCTAGCCTATTTTTGATGGTACATGGGCTAAGCCCAGCTAGTATGGGGGTCCCACTAGGGTCCAGGCTACCCGGGTCTCCAAATTGGGTCCGAATTGGATAAAATTCAAACCGACTCAAATAAATTCCTAAAAATCATATAAAATCACATAAAATTCCTAAAAATATTATTAAACTTGAAAATGACAAAAATACCCCTAATTTGAAAAACTGGGGGTGACAAATCTACCCTCCTTAAAAAAAATTTCGTCCTCGAAATTGAATAAGGGCTAACACAGCAACCATGAACAGAACAAGGAAGAAAAGAAAGAATTTTACCTCAAGGCTCGAAGAGATATGGAAATCGCTCCCGCATGTCGTCCTCCCTCTCCCAGGTGGACTCACCTGGAGAGTGGTGTCTCCATGCAACGCGAACCAAGGGAATGACCTGGTTCTGGAGCACCTTCTCTCTTCGGTCCAAGATCTCGACCGGCTTCTCTGGGTAGCTGAGTGTCGGTCCCACTACGATCTCTGAGTGGTCTAAGACGTGACTGGGATCTGCCACGTACCGTCTCAGCTGCGACACGTGGAACACACTGTGCACTCCCTCTAGTGCAGGCGGTAACTCCAGTCGGTAAGCCACTGCACCGACCCTGTCCAGGATACGGAATGGTCCGATGTATCGTGGACTAAGCTTCCCGCCGCCACCAAAACGAATCGTGCCACGCGTCGGAGAAATCCGCAGAAAGACAAGATCATCAACCTAAGAACAAAACAAGACTTAGAGCTTTATCTAAAACAATCACAATCAGACTCAAATACTAGAAAAAAAAAATCTTAGACTATACCTCAAACTCCAATGGTCTCCGGTGGCTATCGGCCCAGTGCCGCTGCCTATCCTGCGCCACCCGAAGTCTATCTCTGATAACCCTAACCTTCTCCGCAGCATCTACCACCATCTCAGGGCCAAGCAAAACCCTCTCATCGACATCATCCCAAGACAAGGGAGTACGGCACCTCCGTCCGTATAGAGCCTCGAAAGGTGACATCTCTATACTGGCTTGGTAGCTGTTGTTGTAAGCAAACTCTACCAAGTGAAGGTGGTCCTCCCAAGATCCCTCGAAGTCCAAGACACAGGTACGCAGCATATCCTCGAGGGTCTGAATCGTCCTCTCCGACTGCCCGTCTGTCTGGGGGTGATATGCTGTACTGAACTTGAGCGATGTGCCCAAGCTAAGCTGCAAACTCCGCCAGAAGTGGGAAGTGAATCGGCTGTCCCGATCCGAGACTATACTCACTGGCACCCCGTGTAATCGGACTATCTGCCGCACATACATCTCGGCCAACCTCTCCGTCGACAAACCCACTTTGAAAGGCAAAAAGTGGGCCGATTTGGTCAATCGATCAACAATGACCCAAATCGCATCCTTCCCTCCTGGAGAGCGCGGAAGCCCAGATACAAAGTCCATAGTGATATGCTCCCACTTCCACTCAGGAATGGGGAGTGGCTGGAGCAATCCACCGGGTCTCTGCCTCCCGGCCTTCACCTGCTGGCACACTAAACATCTCGACACGAACTGAGCTACCTCACGTTTCATGCCATACCACCAAACATGCTGTCTTAAGTCTCTATACATCTTGTTGGCTCCGGGATGCATAGAGTACTGAGAACGGTGCGCCTCCTGAAGAACCTCCTCCCGAAGTCCTCCGCTCGGCACGTACAATCTGGTACCATACCTCAACGACCCATCCCCTGCTAAAGAGAACTCATCCAACAGCCCTATCTGGACCTGCTCCCTGATGACCCTCAGAGCCTCATCCTCAAACTGAGCTGCTCTGACTCTGTCCATCAGCTCCGACTGCACCTGCAGACCCCACATCTGTGCTTCGAACCCAGGAACTATCACCTCTATGCCCAAGCTCTCCAGATCTGCCAGAAGGTGACGATCCATCGTCAAACACATAGCCACGGGATACCTGCTCAAAGCATCTGCGACCACGTTGGCCTTTCCCGGATGGTACTGCAAGGATATATCAAAATCCTTCATCAGCTCTAACCATCGCCTCTGCCTCATATTCAGCTCCTTCTGGGTAAACACGTACTTCAAGCTCTTGTGATCTGTATAGATCTCAACTCGCTCTCCGTACAGATAGTGTTTCCACAGCTTCAAAGCAAAGATGATCGCTGCCAGCTCCAGATCGTGGGTAGGGTAATTCTTCTCATGAGGACGTAACTGCCTAGATGCATAGGCAATTACCTTCCCGTGCTGCTGAAGCACACAACCCAAACCCCGTCCTGAAGCATCACTGTAGATCGTATAACCACCAGATCCAGATGGCAGCGTCAAGATAGGAGCTGTAGTCAACCTCGCCTTCAGCTCCTCGAAGGCGGCCTGGCACTCATCGGACCAAACAAACTCCTCGTCCTTCCTGGTAAGGCGGGTCATCGGCTGGACAATCCTGGAAAAGTCCTGCACGAACCTCCGGTAGTAACCTGCCAGACCCAAAAAACTCTGAACCTCTGCTACTGAGCTCGGCGTCGACCAGGACTCCACTGCAGAAATCTTCTTCGGATCCACTGAAATCCCCTCGCCAGAGATAACATGGCCTAGGAACTCCACGCGATCCAAGAAGAACTCGCACTTGGACAACTTCCCGTACAGCTGCTCCCTCCTGAGAGTGTCCAACACAATCCTCAGGTGCTCCTCGTGCTCCTCTGGTGTCTTCGAGTAGATGAGAATGTCATCAATAAAGACCACCACGAACTTGTCAAGGTACTGGTGAAATACCTTGTTCATCAAGTTCATGAATACCGCCGGGGCGTTGGTCAACCCAAACGGCATGACGGTATACTCATACTGGCCATAGCGGGTCCGAAAGGCAGTCTTCGAAATGTCATCCCGCTTCACCTTCAGCTGATGGTACCCGGTACGCAAGTCGATCTTCGAGAACACCCTCGCGTCGCTCAACTGGTCGAACAAGTCATCAATCCTCGGCAAAGGATACTTGTTCTTGATGGTAAGGTTGTTGAGCGCCCTGTAATCAATACACAGACGTACCGTACCATCCTTCTTGGGGACGAAAAGAACTGGCGCGCCCCAAGGTGAAGAACTAGATCGAATAAAGCCCTTGTCCTCCAGCTCGTCGACCTGCTTCTTCAGCTCCGCTAACTCACTGTTGTTGATTCTATAGACATGCTGGAAGATAGGCTCAGCGCCCGGCACTAGATCTATAGAAAACTCAACATCACGATCTGGCGGCATCCCGGGCAGCTCCTCGGGAAAAACATCCAAGAACTCAGCAATGAGTGGATGTGGCAACACCGGCCCCGCCAACAACGCTCCGCAGAAACCATCTCCCTGCTCTACAGCACCCCTGGTGAACTCATACTCCGGCTCTCCCGGCGGCCTAAACAGAATCCTGCCCCCTCTGCAGTCGATGCTAGCGTGGTGCGTGCTCAACCAATCCATGCCGAGTACCACATCGTAACTCGGAAGTGGCATTACGAGCAGACACGCACTCAGCTCCCGGCCTCTCAAAGAAACTCTCCGCCCCTTGCAAACATTATTAACTAGGATGATGCCATTCCCAGTCATAATCTTGCAAGTCCTACCCAGATATTCAGCAATAATATTGTGCCTAAGAGCAAAAGAAACAGACACAAAACTGTGCGTAGCACCAGAATCAAATAAGGCCAAAGCTGGAAAAGAATCGAGCAGAATAGAACCTGCGACAACATCCGCAATAGGCTCCACCTCCTCGGCTGCAAGAGTAAAGGCTCTACCCTGACCACCCCTCTGCTGGCGGTGCTGAACGAACTGCTGCTGCTGAGTCGGAAGCGGACCTCTCTGCTGAACTACCGGCACACTAGCTGGTGCCCTCTGAACTGGTGCCCTCTGAACAGCTCCAGCTGTACGGGAGTTCTTGGGACACTCCCGCATCTGATGCCCAGCGGCACCACAAAAGAGACATAGCCCCAGTCTTCTCCTACAGAACTCGAATAGATGACCGGGCTTCTTGCAGAAGTGGCACGGTGGATCATCCTGCCCCGGACGCTGCTGACTCCTCTGAACAGACGCTCTGGCCTGCCCCTGCTGCTGGTGATGCTGGAACGACTGGTGCTGAAGCTGAGGGCGCTTAGCAGGCCCTGCACTGCTACTGGCCCCAGAAAACACATCTCGATCCCTCTTCGGCTTCAAGCCCAAGTCCCTCTCTACCTTCCGAGCCTCTGCGTAAACCTCCGCATATGTCGCGTAGAAAGAAGGGATCTGGAACTTGATATCCCATGCCAATCCCTCCCTGAAGCGCTCCGCTCGGATCACCGGGTCACTCACCATGTACTCGGCATATCGGCCCAGCCGGCCGAACTCCGCCGCATACTCCTCTACGGTCATGCTGCCCTACTGCAGGTTCTGGAACTGCCGCACCAGGCCAATCTTGTCCGTAGGGGAAAAGAACTTCTCTCTGAACAAGGTCCTGAACTCTGCCCAAGTATGGCCCTCTCCTGCAAGAGCCGGCTCATTCCGGAACCATGTCCGGGCAATATCTAACAACTGCAACCCAACCGCCTCGACCCTCAGGTCGGCTGCCAGGCGGCAGGCTCCCATCTGGCGCTCGATATCCTCGAGCCAATCATCAGCATAGATAATGCCCTCAGTCCCCTTGAAATCCCTCGGACCAAGCTTCTTGAAAGCATGGATATCCCCGATCTTCGGCTGCTGCTGCTGCTGAACCTTCCTCTGTGGAGCCTGACGCTCCACTGCCGCCATAGCCAATCTGTGTGCATCCTCCATGCCCTGGCGTATGACCTCTGTCTGCCTCAACTGAGCCTCGTGCTGAGCCTCGTGCTGAGCCCGCTGGGACTCAAGCACCTGGTGGAAGAACGCTAGCATCTGCCCCATATCTGTGGGCAGAGGAGGCAATGGAGGAATAGCTCCCATCATCACCGAAGGAGTCCCCTGCTGAGGAGGAAGAATACCCGCCGCAGCTCCCACTGTGGCCCCTGGCACTACGGAAAGTGCACCCACAATGGCCCCAGGGACGGTCATAGAGGTAGCTGGAGGAGTACCCCCAAGAGCCCCAACAGAAGTCCCATCAGCCGGGGAAGTAACCGGAGCCTGTCCGCCAGAAGTGGCAGACCTCTCCGTCTCCCCGAGCCCCTCGCCAGGAAAATGAGTCATCAATATCCTGGAGACAAATTAAGAAGAAGATATCAATATGGCACATGAAGGCAATATCAAAGAAGGACAGCTAGAAAGCAGTAAATCAATATCAAAGACGGTAAGCAAGATAAGCAATGAGAGATCCTACTGTGATTGAGCACTCCTAGCCTACTATTCTTATGGGTAACACAGGCTCGTATTCAACACTCTAAGACGAGTGCCGCTACGACATCGCACTAATTGCGACTTCAGGACCTGCGTGGGCCACCACTAAAATGTGTCACGACCCGCACCCGCTACAAGGGCACGTGACGCGACAACGCCCAGCCCTCGCCGGAAAAACGGCGTGGAACACTATGTATTTTCTAGTCTGACAACAGTTTATATATATAACAAAACCTGTCGAGAATATAGTCAACTCCGAACGGAGGACAAGCAATGAATATATATAGTGCTCAATCACAACTCTAAGACGAAAAGTAAAGACTGAATGATAAAGACAACAAGACGAGAAAATATAACCTGTCAAGTCCAGAAACAAATAATATACAATGCCCGGTCTCTAAATACAGTCCAATATAATACAGTCTCATAAAGTAGTACAGTCTCAAAAGTAACTGGGAACAAAGTCCAGTACAAAGACCTACTCTAAACTATACAAGTGGTATGGTCTCGTCAGGCGGAGCTACGCCCTGCGGGACCAAGTCTAGGCCCACTACGTCGTCCGGACCGTAGTAGGTACTGCAATCTCCCTCGTCGAAATCTGTAATATTTTATCAACAGTCCAGTCAGGATGGAACGAGTACATATATCTCATAACAGATCTCAAGATAGAATAAAAGCTATAAGACTGTAAATAGAGCATATACAATGAATCATGGACTGTACATGTATGTATCATGGCATGGTAAGCTGTAAAGCTAGAGCTAGAACAAGAAGAATAGAACGGGATCATGGCATGTACACAATCAAGGTAAGCTATATATCCAATGTGTGTGAGTAATAGTTTCAGCTTGTGATCGGCTTGGGAACCTGTCGAGAATCGGCCTGGCAAGTCATAAGTGCGGTATATGACTCACACTGTTCAAGAATACAAGGGGATATGATCACAGGCCTACGCTACTACTCCCCCTACCCCAACTGGTAGAATGGATCCAAACAGGACACGTCACTGTATGGGATTCTAATGAGAAGGTAGCTAGCCTTCTCTAGAATCAGTGACCATATATCGAGCAAGAGCTACAAGGGTGCTTGCACAATATATCCCAACCTAAGAAGGAGAAAACATCTCTCGTCGGGATCCAAGAATACCAATCCGTGAGAACCATATGTCGAGAATAAGCATATCAACACTAAGTACATGAATCATAACAGTTATCATAAATTGGGAATAAGTATCAGAGAATGTACTCGCCTGTAAGATGATAAAATACGTCGACTGGAGCAACTGCAGTGTCTCGAGGACCTATAGAGAACAAGACGTATCAATACTAAGTTTAGGAAGTAAAGTTAAATCAAAATAAACCCTATTCAATCACTCTAGGTCAAGACATGTCTAGTCGGGTCAATCTTGGTCATGGGAGAACATTTGAAGTTAAACCGGATCAATCTAGGTTGAAAACTGGCCTACCGTTGACTTTTGGTCAACGGGTCAATTCTGGTCAACTCGAGGTCAACACTAGGTCAACTCTAGGTCACTGGTGACTAATAGTTGACTTTTAGTCAACGGTCCAAGTTGGATGGAATTTGGGACCAAATTGGGTAAAGTGTTGACCCATAGTTGACTTTTAGTCCAAAAAGTCAACCGTGGTCAACCGGGTCCAAGACTAGGTTTAGACAGCTAATCCTACTCAATACCAACCTATATAACCTATGTCGAAGTCCATCTTGGACTTCAACCTCAATTTCTCGGCCGTAGGCCAAATTCCTATTTTATCCTTAAAAAGGCCAAATATCACCCTTCGGCGACTAGCTAGTTAACCCACCTACGCTCGTTATTTTGACCCGATCTCCCTAGGGTAGTAGAGTACTATCCTATAGGTTCGTTATCTACCAAAATACCTAAATAAAGTGGACGTCCAGTCCACGATACGGCCCTTTGCAGAAATCTCGAGTATTCCGAGATACGCGCTGACACGGCGCGATACCGGCGTCCTATGACCCCGATTTCCATCCGGGAGCTTACCCGCAAAATCTAAATCACGTAACCTAGGTCCATGTCAAGTTTCATCGTGATCCGATGCTCCGGGCTCAATTTCGCCCTCTAACTCGATTTCTAACAAAACCCTCTCTATTGATTCTCGATTCTAACTTCCCTTCTTCTCAACTCCTCTAATCTCCCTCTTCTTCTCTTATCCCTCTTCTTATCCCTCCTTCCTATTCTTCTTCACTTCTCTTACTTCACTAATTTTCCTCTTCTAAATTTCTAATCCTAACTCTTTCTTCTTCTTATTCACTTCTCTTTTCTTCCTTCTTTCTAACTAACTTCCTTATCTAACCTTCTCTATATAATCATATATATAACTACATATATATATACCTACTCATATACTAAATGGGGGGTTTATAGTGTGCTAGGGGGGTCAATGGGGGGGGGGTTTGGGACTGCTAGCTGCTGCTGCTGCTGCAACTGCAAGCTGCTGCTGCTGCAGCTCCTGCTTGCTGCTGCTGCAACTGTAAGCTGCTGCTGCTGCAGCTCCTGCTTGCTGCTGCTGCAGCACCTACTGCTGCTGCTATTGTTATCTCTTCTTCTCCTCCTCTCTATACACATATACACCCACACACATATACCTATATATACACACATATACATATGTATATACACACACTCTCACACACACCACCACACCACCATTCTCATCCTCTCCTCTACCACTCTCTACACACACACACAAATACATACATACATATATATTCCTATATATATATATATCTATACATACACATATATATATATATACACATATATACACCATTTACCCATAATCCCCTTTAATTAAACCACTTAACCAACTCTAGTGAAAAACCTACAAAATAGGGGCAAAGTGTAGAGAATGAGATTCTCTACACTTAATGTGAATGTCATAAATGAAAAGGGGAATTAATGGAGGAGTTAAATGTCATACCTATGCTTGGAGGAGGAAGAGAAAGCTTGGGAGGAAAAGAAATTATGTGGAAGAAGAAGAAGACTTAGGTGAGAAGTAAACAAAGAAAAGAGGGGGGGGGGTTTGTAGCCATGGCCGGCCACCCATGTGTGGGCTATTGGGTTGGGATCCAATAGCCCACAACCCAATAACCTAAGTTTGGGTTCAATTTGAAATCGGGTTGGTTCGGTTCGATTCGGTTCGATTCTAAACGACTAATTAAGTCTCTAAAATGACTAATTAAGTCATAGAAAATAGGTTAATAATTTCTAGCCTATTTTTGATGGTACATGGGCTAAGCCCAGCTAGTATGGGGGTCCCACTATGGTCCAGGCAACCCGGGTCTCCAAATTGGGTCCGAATTGGATAAAATTCAAACCGACTCAAATAAATTCCTAAAAATCATATAAAATCACATAAAATTCCTAAAAATATTATTAAACTTGAAAATGACAAAAATACCCCTAATTTGAAAAACTGGGGGTGACAAGTTAGTCATGGCTCACAAATCCCACTAATTAAGTTAGTAAGTTTAGACTAATCCCACTTGTTATATTGGTTAAGTTAGAGGCTTAACTTAACCTTTTGATCCCAAACTTGAACCTAACTCAAAATTAACCAAGGGGGGTTAGTATGGGCCTTATTGGGCTTTTCCTAAGGCCCAAATAGGGTTAGATGGCAGCCACATATAGGAGGGTTGCCCTTCCTTTCATTTTATTCTATCAAGCCTCCATTTTCTTTCACAAGTGTTCTTCCCCAAATTGAGAGCTTCCCCCTTTGATTTGATCTCCAAATCCTTACATTCCTCTACCAAAACTTCCATCCAACCTTCTCATACTACCAAGGGAGGGTGCTAGCAAAGATTTGGAGCAAAGTGCAAGAAGGAGTGTCCTTTTTGGAAGATCTTCGTGTTAGAGCCGTGTCCTTGAGAGTATCATTAGAATTCCACTCCTGATAGGCAAAACCAACCCTCTAAATTAATTTTCTATGTATATTAATTAGTTTTGAATCCATAGGATCCACCTCCATGCATGTACACCCTTTAGATTCAAGTTTGAGGCCATTTGGAGCTCTCTTAAGAATTTTAGATATGTGTTTTGTGTCCTACTTGATAGATCCCAAATTAGGACACCCCATGTGTTTGGTTTATTGCCTAATAGAATTAATTGTGTTTTAAATTCAGTTTTATAATGGTTAGAGAGTGGTTTGATTTTAGTTAGGATGGTTAGAATGAGTGTCATTTGGATACCTATGTTGGTATCCAAGTATCTTGGCCTACATGTGTTTCTTTTGTCCAAAACAACCCAAATTCGTCATAATATTCATCCACGTTTTTAGTAACCATAGCAACTTAGAAATGTCATAACTTTTACCTCAAAACTCCGATTAATCTCCCATTTATTTAAAAGAACCGTATCAAAGTAAGCTTTCCAAATATATATTTTAATAAGCCAAAATCATTCTAGAACTTTCTGTAAAACTATTTGAGTGTCAGTTGTCCGAAAGACAAACACGTTTTGGTGTTTTTGCGATTTCGGAAGCTTCCGGACACGAAAATGCGATCCGTTTGAAGTTTCGAAAAGCTAACACAAAGGGCTACGGCATACTTTAATCCTAGAATTTAGTGAAAGCCCAATTGGTACAATATTAGTTTTAAGTAGAAGAGTGACTATACGACATAGACATTTTGTGTAACCTATGAGTCTATGTAGTATGGATATTAAGTGAATGTAAGTATCATAGGTTGTCGAGTATATATATGATATAATGCATATATATATATTATTGTTAAGTTATATATGTTAGTATGTTTATTAGATGTTGGTTAGTAGAGGATTAGATATGTTAGAGTTTGTTATATGTTAGTGTAAGTTATATTTGTTAGTATGAGTGTTAGTTAGATAGTAAAGATTAGTATTTTGTTCGATATTTGATATGTTGTTAGATAGTTTGATGTTAGATATCTAGTATGTTAGATATTGATATGTTAGTATGTTATGTTAGTTTTAAATATTGATATGTTAGCAAGTTAGTCTCTATAGGTTATATGTTAGATATTAGTTACATGTTATGTTAATACATTAGATAGTTAGTTAATTAGATATTTGAGGGATATCTTGGTATCTCATGATACCAAGTTAGTATCTTAATATAAATATGAATTACCTTTACCTTCAAGGTAAATGATTAGTTTATCTTATGACCAAGGTATGGTATCAAGATACCAAGGTAAGGTATCAAGATATCAAGGTAAGGTATAAGTTTAGCCAAGTTAAGGTATTGGACTCCAACTAAAGTATTGATATTGGGATGCCAATATGACCAAGGTTAATATGGTATCCTAGTGTTAGTTGGTTAGTGTCTAAGTGTTGAGTTTGAGTAGGTGATGTTAGATTGTGGAAGGGTTATATAGATAGGAATATATATTTTTGGGTTATATAGTATCTATATTATGAGAGTATATAGATATAGGTTATGGTTAAGGATATATATATACTTGATATATGATATCTATATGTATGTGTTAGGATGGTACTATATGGGTAAGGATATATGTGGTATGTATATATATTAATATATCCTATGTATCATAGATGTTGACCACTAATCTAAGTTTGACCAAAACCCTAGAAGCTTGACCTTGACTCTTAGTTTGACCCAAGGTGGACCACAGTTGACCAGTTGACCAAAAGTCAACTGTAAGTCAACCTTTGACCCAGTTTGACCTAATTTGACTTCATGTGACCTAGTTTGACTTAGTTGGACTAAGATTGACCTAGATTGCATATTATACATTAGAAAACCATACTTAACTCTGTTTAAACCTAATTAACATACAATATCTCATCTTTAGGTCTGTGAGATCATTCTGAGCATCAACCTTATCTGATAGCTCAGGACAGCAGGCGAGTACATTCTCTGATAGTAGTTCTTTGTCTTGATATCTTCTGTATCCGATTCAGTTATAGTGTTTTACTTGATTCTCGACACGATGGTGCATGGACTAGTATATATCAGATTCCTGTCATGAGATGTCATTTCTGAATTTTTTTGGGATACTGGTACTTGCTCGATCTTGTTCTTGTACTTGTATTGACACTGATTCCTGAGAGGGAGTAGCTACCTTCTTAGGGAATCTCGTGTCATGACGTGCTATGTCCGGATCCGTATACTATTCGGGGATGGGAAGTATTATAGGTTATGTGATCAATACCCACCTTGAGTTAATACTTGTTTCATAACTCCACCCTCACTACACGTAGGGTGTATCCTGATCTGTTACTACTTGTTCCATAGCTTTCCATTTTGGTCGCGCCGAGTTCCCGTACTTTTAGCTGGTTATATGGAACAGCCTGATCTTGACCCATATCGATCACATAATGCTATAATACTCGAGGCACATTTTACATTTATTACATCAGATAGATATATTTCTATTAAGTTCTACTTTCCTGCATGATACACCTTGTCATGATTTCATGCTTTACATATCCAGTTATATTTCCATCTTGTTATGTTCATCAGGTATTCCATTATGATTGTCTCTTACAGCATTTGTCAATACTATAGAACTGTTGTTGTAGGTGAACTTGCTCATTTTCCTGACAGGATAATCGTTGATGTTTACAGAGGATATGTTGGCTAATTTCTCTACCTTTTACGGGTATGGCCAGGATAGAGATTTTGATAAGATATTACCCTTGGTGCCAGTAGAGGATTTACCTCCTACTTAGACTGTTAGATAGGTTTGACTGGACAGCGAGCCAGCTAGTTTATGAGGCTTATATTATATTTGTGTTTTGAGACTTGTGTTATGTTTTCGACTCTCTATTTTGTTGTGATTTTGCTTCTATTTCTGTACTTCTAATTCCATCATATCGATATGATATTCATGCCTATCTTTTCTAGATGTCTTATGATTGAGTTGAGATTATATACCTCCGTGAGGAGATGACAGGTACATTTATATTGTGTCTAGATGCTATATTTTCTAGTAGACCTATACAGCGTTCTACAGCCGATTCTTCGGCGTAGGCTAGACGTACCCACGTATTTGTGCCCCTATTCAGGGTACGAGTCGTGACACATTTTTGTGGTAGCCCATGCAGGTCAAAGTTGTAACTAATACGATTTCGTAGTGGTGCTCGACTTAGAGTACTGCTACGAGCATGCAGTTAGGATATAGGTTCTAGGTTATGATAGGAGTTACTCAATCACAGTTAGAACTTTTGAGAGATTCCTGGGACGACCCTTGAGAATCTTGTTGTGAACTTAAATTTGAATTCCTTTCCTCTTATTTCTATTTTACCTTTACTCCTTGTTTTTAAGTTAGATTTTGATAGAATCATTGTTGATTTTGATTTTCATATCGAGATGAATGTTATGGACTGAGTTACGGTATCTTCTGATGACATATGTTGATGGAAATAACAGGAAAGGTAAAACGTCTACTTGGTTATGTTACCTGGAGTTTATCGCAGCTATATTAGCCGGCACGACAGAAACATAGAGAGCTGACTTCGGATGTACATATCTTGATTATGAGATTTCGGATTTCTTGCAGCTATACTAGTCGACATAGCGAGGATTCCAGACGACATGATTATAGAGGTGTATGCTCCAGTTATGGACCCTACCGTTTATCGCGGCCTTTCTTACTAGTGTGGCAAGGATTCTGAGTATCATGATTTTGGACAGACGCGTATGATTATCAGATTGTATCTTGAGAAGGGTTCTAACATATCATCTCTATCGTTTTATTCATGTTATTATAAATTTTGTTCCATTATCAATTAGCTTACGAGTAAGGATACTTTCAGTTCTGTAGACCAGGTCCTTGTAGAGTCTCATTTTATTATAGGTTCTTCGTAGTGTGATGGCTTGGTGATTTACAGTTGGTCTGTGTCCTTGATTAATTGTGTTAATAGTTTAGAGTATGGTTAAGAAGTATGGTGTATGGTTTGATAATTAGATATAGATGAGAAACCTAGAGCGATTGATAAGTGTTAAGATAGGAGGTTCACCAGGAACCAGGATAGGAGGAGTATCCTAGTAGCCAGAGAGAAGGTATCTCAAATGTTATAGAAGTTTAGGCACCAAAATAGTTTAGTGACTAGTTGGAGAAGAGGTATGAACAACCTAGTATAGAGGTACCATCCTAGTATCATATAGAGGAGTTAGTGCCTTGTGTAGACAGTAACCAGACTTGGGTAGACACCTTGGAGAGGGTATTCTAGATAGACGAGTGTTCTTCCGTGACTTTGATTTTTGGAGCGTCAGAGATGTCAATCTCTGGAAACTTCTTTCATGAGTTTGTAGTAGACAAGATTATATTCATTTTGATATATCATGTCCCACTCAAACTTGTTCCCATTGTACTATTTTTGTATCGCAACTTCTGGATCAGTTTAGGTCATTTGACCATTCCCAATTTATTTATGAGTATCATATACACATTGCCATGACTTTTAAATTATGATCACAAGACTAGTTGTTTTCTTAAAACCAACTCCACATGCATGATCTAGACAGGATACCCTACACCCATGACCTTCGTGTCCCACTCAGACAGACCATCTTGTGCTTCAGTTTTCTTGCATGACTTTCATGACCAAGACCCAATCTTGATTCACCCTACGAAGTCACTTTTATTTCTGACTCGAATTAGAGACACCAATTCGACCTAAACTTGACGACCCAAAGTATGAGCACGACCCACTTTAAGCCTACTATCCATATTTCACTTGTGTCCCATTCATTTGAGCTCCTAATTTTTGCATTAATCTTTTCAGTCGCCACAACAGCAATTCTAGGCCCCATCTAGGGCCGGGTTCAGCAATTTTATGCGACGATACGAGCTCCAGTACAACTAGATTAGTAGCACACCCGAGGCAGTTTCAGCCAGCTCCTACATGTACCTACTGTTGGAGGTCAGGCCATTCTTAGGAGGTGTGCAGAAAGAGGCTGGTAGTGTGCTTGCATTGTGGATCTACGGAGCATCTGGTTAAGAATTTTCTCTTAACCCTTTATCGTCCTGGCCAGTGTCCATACCAAGGGCAGAGAGATGGAGTTAGGCCACCTGCGGAACAGCATCATGCCTCGCATCAGCAAAGGGATATACCCAGCTGGGCAGGTTCCTACGTTGACGGCCGAGGAGGCCGATGCTATAGGTAATGGGTTAGTAGTTTGTCCTTTGTTCTTCTTCCGTCCTTTTTTTATGATTGTTGTATATTCTAATAGTACCTCTTGGATTGTGTTTTGTTGTGCTAGATAGTGTAATGACCCTGTTGAGACTATAAAACTCGATCAATATGACCATGATCTTGTGTGTTGCTAGATAGTAGTTTTCACCTTAATTGTTGGTGGTTTAACCTAGGAAAGAGTACAACCACCTTAAATTTTGAGGACAAAATTATTTTAAGGAGGGTAGATTTGTAACCACCAATTTTTTAAAATAAAGATAATTTTAAACTTTTGTAAAATTAATCATTTAACAATAGGTTTAAATAATGTTATTAATTTATTAGTAAATTTTGATTATTTTTAATATCATTAAATTAGTGCTTTGTGATTTTGTCCTTTTGCTAGTGTAACCTTAGAGCTGTTTTGCCTAGAGACTAACCATGGAGGAGTAACCCATGTGATTATATTAGCTAATTACCACTTTTTAGGCTAAGGTATTTTGGTCATTTTTTATATTTTAATATTTTAGGAATTTTATATATTTAATATTGATTTTACGGGATTTGTTTAGTCGGGTTTGGGTTTCGTCTCGTTCCGACTTGTTTTAGTGACCCGAGTAGCTTAGACTCTAGACGGGACCCCAAGATTAGTTAGTCATGGCTCACAAATCTCACTAATTAAGTTAGTAAATTTAGACTAATCCCACTTGTTAGATTGGTTAAGTTAGAGGCTTAAACTTAAACCTTTTGATCACAAACTTGAACCTAACTTAAAATTAACCAAGGGGGATTAGTAGGGGCCTATTGGGCTTTCCCTAAGGCCCAAATAGGGTTAGATGGCAGCCACATATAGGAGGGTTGCCCTTCCATTCATTTCATTCTATCAAGCCTGCATTTTCTTTCACAAGTGTTCTTTCCCAAATTGAGAGCTTCCCTCTTTGATTTGATCTCCAAATCCTTACATCCCTCCACCAAAACTTTCATCCAACCTTCTTATACTACCAAGGGAGGGTGCTAGCAAAGATTTGGAGCAAAGTGCAAGAAGGAGTGTCATTTTTGGAAGATCTTCGTGTCGAAGTCGTGTCCTTGAGAGTATCATTGGAATTCCACTCCCAATAGGTAAAACCAACCCTCTAAATTGATTTCCTATGCATATTAATTAGTTTTGAATCCATAGGATCCACCTCCATGCATGTACCCCCTTTAGATTCAAGTTTGAGGCCATTTGGATCTCTCTTGAGAATTTTAGATTTGTATTTTGTGTCCTACTTGATAGATCCCAAATTAGGACACCCCATGTGTTTAGTTTATTGCCTAATAGGATTAATTATGTTTTAAATTCAGTTTTAGAATGGTTAGAGAGTGGATTGATCTTAGTTAGGATGGTTAGAATGAGTTTCATTTGGATACCTATGTTGGTATCCAAGTATCTTGGCCTGCATGTGTTTCTTTTGTCCAAAACAACCCAAATTCGTCATAATATTCATCCACGTTTTTAGTAACCATAGCAACTTAGAAATGCCATAACTTTTAGCTCAGAACTCCGATTAATCTTCTATTTTTTTTAAAAGAACCGTATTGAAGTTAGCTTTCCAAATATATATTTTAATAAACCAGAATCATTCTAGAACTTTTTGTAAAACTATTTGAGTGTCAGCTGTCCAAAAGATACATATGTTTCGGTGTTTTTGCGATCCCGGGAGCTTCCGGACACGAAAATACGATCCGTTTGAAGTTTCGGAAAGCTAACACGAAGGGATACGACATACTTTAATCCTAGATTTAGTGAAGGCCCAATTGGTACAGTATTGATTTTAAGTAGAAGAGTGACTGTACGACATAGACATTTTGTGTAACCTATGAGCCTATGTAGTTTAGATATTAAGTGAATGTAGGTATCATAGGTTGTCGAGTATATGTATGATATAATACATATATATATATATTATTGTTAAGTTAAATATGTTAGTATGTTTGTTAGATGTTGGTTAGTAGAGGGTTAGATATGTTAGTTTGTTATATGTTAGTGTAAGTTATATTTGTTAGTATGAGTATTAGTTAGATTGTAGAGATTAGTATTTTGTTAGATATTTGATATGTTGTTAGATATTTTGATATTAGATATCTAGTATGTTAGATATTGATATGTTAGTAGGTTATGTTAGTTCTAGATATTGGTATGTTAGCAAGTTAGTCTCTATAGGTTATATGTTAGATATTAGTTAAGATGTTATGTTAGTACATTAGATAGTTAGTTAATTAGATATTTGAGTGGTATCTTGGTATCTCATGATACCAAGTTAGTATCTTAAGATAAATATGAATTATCTTTACCTTCAAGGAAAATGATTAGTTTACCTTATGACCAAGGTATGGTATCAAGATACCAAGGAAAGGTATCAAGATATCAAGGTAAGGTATAGGTTTACCCAAGTTAAGGTATTGGATTCCAACCAAAGTATTGGTATTGGGATGCCAATATGACCAAGGTTAATATGGTATCCTAGTGTTAGTGGGTTAGTGTTTGAGTTTAAGTAGGTGATGTTAGATTGTGGAAGGGTTTTATAGATAGGAATATATATTTTTGGGTTATATAGTATCTATATATATTATGAGAGTATATAGATATATGTGGAAAAAAAAATATATTATGAGAGTATATAGATATAGGTTATGGTTCATAGTAAGGATATATATATATATATATATATATATATATATATATATATATATATATATATATATATATATATATATATATATATATATATATACTTGATATATGATATCTATATGTATGTGTTAGGGTGGTACTATATAGGTAAGGATATATATATATATATATATATATATATATATATATATATATATATATATATATATATATCCTATGTATCATAGACGTTGACCACTAATTTAAGTTTGACCAAAACCCTAGAAGCTTGACCTTGACTCCTAGTTTGACCCAAGGTGGACCAGAGTTGACCAGTTGACCAAAAGTCAACTGTAAATTAACCTTTGACCCAGTTTGACCTAGTTTGACTTGATGTGACCTAGTTTGACTTAGTTGGACTGAGATTAACCTAGATTGCATATTATACATTAGAAAATCATACTTAACTCTGTTTAAACCTAATTAACTTACAATATCTCATCTTTAGGTCTGTGAGATCATTCTGAGCATCGACCTTATTTTTGCCAACTCAGGACAGCAGGCGAGTACATTCTCTGATAGTAGTTCTTTATCTTGATATCTTCTGTATCCGATTCAGTTATAGTATTTTCTTGATTTTTGACACGATGGTGCACGGACTAGTATATATTGGATTCCTGTCATGAGATGTCATTCCTGAATTTTCTTGGGATACTGGTACTTACTTGATCTTGTTCTTGTACTTGTATTGATATTGATTCCTGAGAGGGAGTAGCTACCTTCTTAGTGAATCCCGTGTCATGACGTGCTATGTCCGGATCCGTATACTATTCGGGGATGGAAAGTATTATAGGTTATGTGATCAATACCCACCTTGAGTTACTACTTGTTTCATAGCTCCACCCTCACTGCACGTAGGGTGTAGCCTGAGAGGGAATAGCCACCTTCCAAGTATTCAACCCTCAAGTATATATACTAAATATTACACCAAATTTTAAGTATAGCACCATAACCCTAACCCTCCTACATCCGCCACTTTCTTCTCATCTCCTTCTGCTTCTCATGCATTATCCATGCACGCCCAACCTAGCAAGCTCGCCATCGTCGTCCATCCCTGCATCGGCCTACAGCTCACCCGTCTGATGTGCCATTGGCCGACCACTAGGCAGACACACACTATAGCTCCCATGTACCCCATTGGCAGCGCCTTGTGCTGGCATGCGTGCACGGCCACTACGCCAACAGCAGCGTCGCTGGGAGGCGGTGGCAGTTGCATGCTCTGCTCTCACTAGCTCAGTGGCGTCCACCAACCTGACCTTCAGTCGAGGCCACCTTGCGTGGTAGCCGACCGGGAACCGGCATTCAAGCGTCTCGCCGCCACTTCGTCTTCTGCATCGTGACGTGTGGACGACGACGAGCAACAGGCTTTTTGGCCATCTTCGCATGAACACAGTGCCCGCCACCTCTCCAAGATTTGTCGCGAGCACTCCGCACGCGAGCCGATGGAGGGTTCATAGACGAACCAATGGCACGTCGTTACACCCAGAGCCGGCGTGTGCCAGCCCTCACCGCATATCCAAGTCTGCTAACGTGGATCTGTGCTACTCCTGCTAGCCTTCTTAGGTAAGCTTCTTTCCTTCCTTTTTGCCTAAGTATAGGAAAAGTAAGCAGTATGTTTACGAAAAGTTTTTATGAACAAATAAGCTAGGGAAGGAAGAATTGTAGGGAATTGAATGAAAGTTATGGTAAGTATAGCGAAGCGGGCCAAACACATGGAAGTAATTTATGACTCAGCATTAATTTAGTTCTTTAAGCTTTAAAGTCACCATTATACCCATCTTCACTCCCTTCCCCTTATCCAACTGTTACGAATATGTTATATATATACAAGTTATACAAGTGATATATATATATAATTTTTTTTTTTTTTTGAAGCAATGGGTACTTGTGGCGAACTCGCCTCCACTGAGGCTCGAACTCCCGACCACTTGGGCCGCATGCATCTCTCTTAACCACTAGGCTAGAGGTCATTTGCTATATATATATATATATATATATATATATATATATATATATATATTAGATAAATTTTGACCCATGTATAGTATATGTGCAAGAGCTAGTGTCTTATTTACATGTAGCTTGTATATTTTGATACATATACGTATAACAGTCTCTATAAATGAAGATAGATATATATATATATTTTGTAAGAAATCAAAGATTCTACTAGCCTATAAATAAAGCCTATAATAGTGATCTATGTGTAAATGAATTTATATATCCACTTTGTTCTAAATAAAATATTAAATAAGGGAACAAATATCTATATTTTCTTAAGGGTTGTATAAGATAACCATAATAGGGTTCTAAAACTTATTATTAATAATTTATATTTTAAAATTGTTTTATGAAATAAAACCCTAAATGAACTTCATCTATATATATAGATACATCTACATAACATTGGGCTAATACTTGGTTATTAAGGGTTCTGTTAGATTTCCCTGAGGACTGAAGCAAAGGTAGTTCGTGCCAAGGCCTGGATGTAACTTAAGTAATGCAATCTCAGCGTTGGATGAACCAGGCAGGATACCTTTCCTCCCTCTACAGTTTATTGCATGCTTACAGTTCTTATACTTTTTACATGTTTTCAGTTAGTTACTCTAGTTTCTCTTGATTTATATGCTTTACTTTATATATCGTGATTATTAGTTTATTTGTCTTGATTCGTTTATCTTTATCGTACATGATTGGATATTTTGGTTCTACTGGATTTGTTCTCTCCCGTGCCTTGACTTGAGTCGTATCGTGTAGTAGGATGTGTAAGTCCTAACGGAACTACTGTACCTTATTTTTGGGAATTTTCACCTGCGAGTCCACACTAGGGACGAGGGTAATTTCTTGAATAGCATGCGAGTCCACACTGTCACGACCCGCACCCTAGAGTAAGGGCACGAGAAGTGGGTACGTCCAGCCTACACCGCAGAGTCGGCGGTAGAACGCTGTCCTAGGTTACTATCTAATCAACAACTCACACAATTATATAATGTACTTGTCAAATCTCAACTCCGAACGGAGGACAAGTATAGATATAATGAATCTCAATCACAGTCTAAGAACGATAAGATAACACAGAAGGTGATAACTAAAGACTAACAACAACATTTATAACTACTGAAAATAATATCTCAACAAACTCAAATACAAACTCGAATCTCAAGTTATTACAATTCAAATTCTAAAACATGAAAACTAAACCAAGTCTACTAGCTAGTCTCCCGATCACTCCTGAGTGTCGGGGCCATAGGTCGCTAAGCCATCTCCTGCTCCAAGGCAAGTAGGGCAAACGTCCTCAGGGCAGTCATCTGTAATATTTTCAACAGGTCCAGTCAGGACAGGAACGAGTACAAATCATCAAGAAATTCCAAGTAAATGACAGAGAACTATAAAGCAGTTATAGACGGTTTTATTGATGAATATGACAGTTGTATACAGGTGATGGTATAGAGAAACAGCTAAGGTACAAGAAAAGTAAGACAAGTAAAACAAGAGCAGAATCATAGCAATGAAGACTGTAAATAGAAACTAGCTGAACTAGAGCAACATGATATAAGTTCAGAATGTAAATGTAACAAATGCAAAACTCAAGTAATTCCAGACAACACGAATCTGATACCAGGTGATTCCAGTACAAGATGAGTCCGGTATAAGATGATTCCAGGCAGTGATCAAAGGTTCCAGGGTGAGTCCAGCCTATACTCTAACAGTGTGTTTTAAAATACCGAGATCGACATGTAAACGGCTGTAGGTAATACGGCACACCGCACACTTGGCCAAGTATGTGATGGCTATCGTTCCAGAATAGTTCCAAGGGAGTGGTTCCAGATTGGGGTATGTCTACATGTCTTACTCTAGTATTTCCCCGCCCACAAGTACAAGTAAATCCAGAAACGACACGAGAAATAGAGATGAGTCCAGCCAAACATAATGATACCAGCAAAAGGTTCCAGAGTGATTCCAGTAGGTGGTTCCAGTAGTGATTCCAGAAGGTGATGCCAGTAGTGGTTCCATAAATAGAGGCCAGACAAATGGTATGTGTGTCGCATACATGAATCCAGAAATATACATACGTGTTGGAAGAATCACATAAAACTAACTAGAACTGAAGTACAGTAATTGACAAGTAAATGAAAGAACTATCAGAGAATGTACTCGCCTGTTACTCTGAAAAGAGTAATGAAATATCAGATGTCTGCACCGGAGTCACAAGGTCCTAAATAGAGCAGTATGGGTTATGACATGTTCAATACAAGGAAAATGAAAGCTACAATGCAATCTACATAATTTCTAGGCCAATCTAGGTCAAAGTCAACTCTAAGTCAAACATGGTCAACTGTCTAGGTCAAACTAGGTCAATCTTAATCTAGTCAAGTCTCACTAGGCCTAACCAAGCCTAGACTAGCAATCCAGCACAATTACAAACCAAACTAGGCTATACAAGTCATCAACACACATTGACATGGGCATTCATGCCATGAACATAGGCTAGAGCCCTAGGCTAATTACACATTCACACATCATGTATATTATACTAAGTTAATATAGTTATCATACACACACATATATATAGACTATATTATTATATCAAGCATTTAGATAATATATTTATATATACATATAGTGAGATAGAGAGGGGGAAATGTACATAGTGTCATGGCAGATTTGAAGAGGGTCACATGTGTGTGAACAGAGAAGGGAAAGAGAGGGTGTGTGTGTCGAGTGTAAGCAATGCAGTGGTGTACATAAAAACTGAAAACAGCAAGCAAAGGAGTCTAAGGATTTACATTTTGTGTTCTCATGATTTGCAGTTGGTTGACAGGAAGTATTAAGCAGTGAAGGAAAAATGAACCATAGTGTGACAGGAAAATAAAGTTAGCAATTTAAATACACATCAAGAACAGTGCAACATAACCATCTCAGGTTTTACTCCTTCATTCACAGTTTTTACCAAAAACTGGAATTGAAACTCAGTTAGGAAGGAAAAGGAAAAAAGAAATCAATTCATTGTCCTACAAATCTCAGTTCATCATATCAATTAATCCTATTAGCAACAGTTAACAAAACTAATCTATCAATTCAAAATAACACTATACAACACATATGTATAGATGATTTAATATGGAATTTAAACAGGGAAATGGGTTTAAAACAGGGAATCAAAATCTCATAATTCATGAGACTGAACGTATCAGTCATAATCCAAATCAATGCTCGAATTCTCATTCTAGATCAAACAACCTAATCTAACATGTAAAACTGACCTATCAGGTATTAATACATATGTTCAAATCAAATGTGACCATTCAATCATTAATTTAACAGTTAAACATCAGGGAAAAGTTAAAATATGAACTTACAGTTCAAAGAACTCAATGTCAGTGAAGAACACTGACACAGGAAATACACAATCTCTCGAGCCCAAATTAAACCATTGTATAAAATGCAGTAGCAGAGATTTAACTACTCATTTGAGATCTAAAATAATCATTAAAACATATTTTAAAAACATTAAAATCGATTCAACAAACAGAAACATCTCAGAGAACACACACACGCACACAGCTGATCAGTGCACACTCAAAAACGTGTCCGACACGACACGAGGACTCGTGAAATTTGACGAGCCTCGTGTCAGTCAATGCCTCAACACGTGTGCCAAGAATCTCGTGGCCACGTGGCGTGTGCTGCGCGCAATCAACCCCGAGTAGCAGGGGATGAACAGTACCGCGCGCACACGGCTGCACACACGTGTTCGCGTGTCCCCACGACACGACACGACACATAAACTAGCCTAGGACACAGGAAATACTTAGACGACACCTAGATCTAGGTTTCCAATCAAAAATATTTGGAAAACTCATTCGAGCAGTCCTCTTGGACATTTCGTCGAGCACTTGGTGCAATGCTCTGATACGTGTCCGATACGGACACGAAACGAGCTCGAATCCTAGGGTTAGCTTCCCTAACAGTTGGGTGAGGGCTAGGGGACCTTAAAAATGAATTTTAATAGAATTTAGGGGCTGAGATGAGGATTATACCTATTGGTTTCCCAAGCTTCAAAAATACACCAAAGAAAGAGGTCCTTTCAACCACCAAAGCTCCTCAAATTGTGTGTCCCCTGTCAAAACTCAATCCAAACAGCAAGGAAATACTATTTAGAAACTATAGGAATTTGTTTGAAGGAAAAAGGAGCTAATTTGGATTTTCTATGAATTTGTGAAGTTGGAACATTACCTCTTTCCTAAACTTGATGAACCCTAATGAAAAGAGGCTTGTCCTAAGTTTTTGGGAGAATATAAATAGGGGAATGGGCTGTTGAAATCAGTAGGGTTAGGGTTTTAGATGAGTGGTTAGGATCACTCCAACAATTTCCTAGCCTTCCTATTGGTTGAGGCTTCTTTTCACAAATATCTCAAAAGGAAATATCTCATCCTAATAATATCTAGATATTACTAACCTTGGCACTTAGTAGGAATGCTCTAACCCTAATTTCAACCTCATGACTAATCTAGGTTAGGTTAACTTATAGGTTAAGGCTCCACCAAAAGACTAGCACAATATTTAATTAATATAAATTACAAATTCACAAAATTGCCAAAATGACCAAAATACCCTTAGGCTAAAAATAGGTAATTTGAATTCCTAATCACATGACTAGGCTCCTTTGGTCATGGTTAGTCTCTAGGCTTAGCAATACTAGGGTTTAGCTAGTTAACCATCAAAATCACCAATCACTATTTTAAATAGTTTTAAATTAATTAAAAATCACCAAAAATCACAATATGATTTAAATATCATTATTAAATAATTATAATTATAAAATTTCAAAATTGCCCTCATTTGGAAAACTGGGTGTTACAAGTCTACCCCCCTTAGAAGAATTTCGTCCTCGAAATTAAGATGATCGTACTCCTCCTAGGTCAAGCCCCAATCAAACAAGGTCGAAGATAACATGCAATCATAGTCCTACTGGTCGTGATTCCACAGTCTCGAACAGGGTAACTACGCTATCTAGCATATCACAAACATATCCTGGCAGGTACTAATGGAAATCAAACATGAAAGTGGAAGAGAAGAACAAGGAAGTCAAACCTGCTAACCCGTCACCTGCAACGTCAGTCTCCTCGACTGCCATAGCAAAAGCTCCACCCCTCTGGTGCTGAGCTACAGGTGGCCTAGCTCCCCCAAGAGGAGGTGCAACGGGACAATCTATCATCTTGTGGGCACCAGACCCACAGAATAGACAAACCTTCAGCCTCCTCCTACAAGACTCCCAAACATGCCCTGCCTTCTTGCAGTAGGCACAAGTCGGCACCTCGCGGTCCTGTCCTCTATGCTGATGCTGTGCCTGCTGCACTCTCACTGGTGCCTGTGCCTGCTGAGCCTGTACATGGGGCCTCTTGGCCGGTCCTCCGCTACTGCTACCACCCTGGAAGTCCCGACCCCTCTTCAACTTCAACCCCAGGTCGTCCTCCGCTGCCATAGCCCCAGAAAATATCTCCGTATAGGTAGCGTTCCGGTCGCTCTTAGTCAGCGACCGAACCTCTCTAATCAAACCCCGACGAAACTTCCTCGCCTTCGTCTTCTCAGACAAATCATCAATGAACCGGGCCAGTCTGCAGAACTCATCCGGCATACTCTGCCACCGTCCGGTTCCCCTGAGCCAAAGCCTCGAACTGTGCCTCGATACCTCCCAAGGCCACATCAGGGAAGAACTGTTCTTTAAACAGTTCCTTGAACTGGGCCCAAGTCTGGCCCTCAACCCCCTACTCTGGGATCTGCCTGATACCATGCACGGGCCAAATCCTGCATCTGGCTGCCTGCCGCCTCGATCTGAAGTCGAGCTGGTATCTCTGCTAGTCGGAAAAATCTCCTCAATGTGCTCAACCCAGTCATCTGCAACGTGAATGCCCTCATGTGCCGAAGAACTCTCTAGGATGCATTTTCTGAAAGTCCTGGATATCCTTCTCCTTCAGGTAAGGCTGCTGATGCTCCCCCCGAGCAGTCACCATCTCTACTGTAGTACGAACCAGCTGGTGGGCCTCGTCAATCCCCTGACGATAATCGGCAGTCTGCCGCTGCTGCTGCTGCTGGTGGGACTCTATGATCTCTCCACAAATGAAAACAGGTGTGCAGCGTCAACCAATCCTGCAGGTGGCTGCTGATGCTGCTGTGAAACATCTCAGGAATGACTGGGGTCGTCCTCTGAACAAGTGGAGGCATACCCCCAATGGCTACAGCAGCTCCTGTCTGATCAGGAACAGAAGGTGCTACAGTCTCAACAGGCTGCTGCAATGGACGAGAGGTGGCAGACCCCTCTCCAGCGGCTGCTGTACCAGAGCGATGTGATCGTGTCTCCACCATCCTGAAGACAGATCGAAAAAGGAAGTCAATACTGAGCAGGAATCGATAAATCAAAGGAGGACAGTTTATTGCAAAGAAGACAAGTCAGTAAGATATGTAGATGGCATGAATTAAAGCAGAATTTTTCCTAACTGTGATTGAGTACCTCTCCGTTAAAGCCTATCTCTCAATCCTATCGCAGGCTGTAGTGATACTCTAGTTCGAATACCACTACATAAACTCGACCTGCGTGGGCCACCACTAAAAACGTGTCACGACCCGCACCCTAGAGTAAGGGCACGAGAAGTGGGTACGTCCAGCCTACACCGCAGAGTCGGCGGTAGAACGCTGTCCTAGGTTACTATCTAATCAACAACTCACGCAATTATATAATGTACTTGTCAAATCTCAACTCCGAACGGAGGACAAGTATAGATATAATGAATCTCAATCACAGTCTAAGAACGATAAGATAACACAGAAGTTGATAACTAAAGACTAACAACAACATTTATAACTACTGAAAATAATATTTCAACAAACTCAAATACAAACTCGAATCTCAAGTTATTACAATTCAAATTCTAAAACATGAAAACTAAACCAAGTCTACTAGCTAGTCTCCCGATCACTCCTGAGTGTCGGGGCCATAGGTCGCTAAGCCATCTCCTGCTCCAAGGCAAGTAGGGCAAACGTCCTCAGGGCAGTCATCTGTAATATTTTCAACAGGTCCAGTCAGGACAGGAACGAGTACAAATCATCAAGAAATTCAAGTAAATGACAGAGAACTATAAAGCAGTTATAGACGGTTTTATTGATGAATATGACAGTTGTATACAGGTGATGGTATAGAGAAACAGCTAAGGTACAAGAAAAGTAAGACAAGTAAAACAAGAGCAGAATCATAGCAATGAAGACTGTAAATAGAAACTAGCTGAACTAGAGCAACATGATATAAGTTCAGAATGTAAATGTAACAAATGCAAAACTCAAGTAATTCCAGACAACACGAATCTGATACCAGGTGATTCCAGTACAAGATGAGTCCGGTATAAGATGATTCCAGGCAGTGATCAAAGGTTCCAGGGTGAGTCCAGCCTATACTCTAACAGTGTGTTTTAAAATACCGAGATCGATATATAAACGGCTGTAGGTAATACGGCACACCGCACACTTGGCCAAGTATGTGATGGCTATCGTTCCAGAATAGTTCCAAGGGAGTGGTTCCAGATTGGGTATGTCTACATGTCTTACTCTAGTATTTCCCCGTCCACAAGTACAAGTAAATCCAGAAACGACACGAGAAATAGAGATGAGTCCAGCCAAACATAATGATACCAGCAAAAGGTTCCAGAGTGATTCCAGTAGGTGGTTCCAGTAGTGATTCCAGAAGGTGATGCCAGTAGTGGTTCCAGAAATAGAGGCCAGACAAATGGTATGTGTGTCGCATACATAATCCAGAAATATACATACGTGTTGGAAGAATCACATAAAACTAACTAGAACTGAAGTACAGTAATTGACAAGTAAATGAAAGAACTATCAGAGAATGTACTCGCCTGTTACTCTGAAAAGAGTAATAAAATATCAGATGTCTGCACCGGAGTCACAAGGTCCTAAATAGAGCAGTATGGGTTATGACATGTTCAATACAAGGAAAATGAAAGCTACAATGCAATCTACATAATTTCTAGGCCAATCTAGGTCAAAGTCAACTCTAAGTCAAACATGGTCAACTGTCTAGGTCAAACTAGGTCAATCTTAATCTAGTCAAGTCTCACTAGGCCTAACCAAGCCTAGACTAGCAATCCAGCACAATTACAAACCAAACTAGGCTATACAAGTCATCAACACACATTGACTGGGCATTCATGCCATGAACATAGGCTAGAGCCCTAGGCTAATTACACATTCACACATCATGTATATTATACTAAGTTAATATAGTTATCATACACACACATATATATAGACTACATTATTGTATCAAGCATTTAGATAATATATTTATATATACATATAGTGAGATAGAGAGGGGGAAATGTACATAGTGTCATGGCAGATTTGAAGAGGGTCACATGTGTGTGAACAGAGAAGGGAAAGAGAGGGTGTGTGTGTCGAGTGTAAGCAATGCAGTGGTGTACATAAAAACTGAAAACAGCAAGCAAAGGAGTCTCAGGATTTACATTTTGTGTTCTCATGATTTGCAGTTGGTTGACAGGAAGTATTAAGCAGTGAAGGAAAAATGAACCATAGTGTGACAGGAAAATGAAGTTAGCAATTTAAATACACATCAAGAACAGTGCAACATAACCATCTCAGGTTTTACTCCTTCATTCTCAGTTTTTACCAAAAACTGGAATTGAAACTCAGTTAGGAAGGAAAAGGAAAAAAGAAATCAATTCATTGTCCTACAAATCTCAGTTCATCATATCAATTAATCCTATTAGCAACAGTTAACAAAACTAATCTATCAATTCAAAATAACACTATACAACACATATGTATAGATGATTTAATATGGAATTTAAACAGGGAAATGGGTTTAAAACAGGGAATCAAAATCTCATAATTCATGAGACTGAACGTATCAGTCATAATCCAAATCAATGCTCGAATTCTCATTCTAGATCAAACAACCTAATCTAACATGTAAAACTGACCTATCAGGTATTAATACATATGTTCAAATCAAATGTGACCATTCAATCATTAATTTAACAGTTAAACATCAGGGAAAAGTTAAAATATGAACTTACAGTTCAAAGAACTCAATGTCAGTGAAGAACACTGACACAGGAAATACACAATCTCTCGAGCCCAAATTAAACCATTGTATAAAATGCAGTAGCAGAGATTTAACTACTCATTTGAGATCTAAAATAATCATTAAAACACATTTTAAAAACATTAAAATCGATTCAACAAACAGAAACATCACAGAGAACACACACACGCACACAGCTGATCAGTGCACACTCAAAAACGTGTCCGACACGACACGAGGACTCGTGAAATTTGACGAGCCTCGTGTCAGTCAATGCCTCAACACGTGTGCCAAGAATCTCGTGGCCACGTGGCGTGTGCTGCGCGCAATCAACCCCGAGTAGCAGGGGATGAACAGTACCGCGCGCACACGGCTGCACACACGTGTTCGCGTGTCCCCACGACACGACACGACACATAAACTAGCCTAGGACACAGGAAATACTTAGACGACACCTAGATCTAGGTTTCCAATCAAAAATATTTGGAAAACTCATTCGAGCAGTCCTCTTGGATATTTCGTCGAGCACTTGGTGCAATGCTCTGATACGTGTCCGATACGGACACGAAACGAGCTCGAATCCTAGGGTTAGCTTCCCTAACAGTTGGGTGAGGGCTAGGGGACCTTAAAAATGAATTTTAATGGAATTTAGGGGCTAAGATGAGGATTATACCTATTGGTTTCCCAAGCTTCAAAAACACACCAAAGAAAGAGGTCCTTTCAACCACCAAAGCTCCTCAAATTGTGTGCCCCCTGTCAAAACTCAATCCAAACAGCAAGGAAATACTATTTAGAAACTATAGGAATTTGTTTGAAGGAAAAAGGAGCTAAGTTGGATTTTCTATAATTTGTGAAGTTGGAACATTACCTCTTTCCTAAACTTGATGAACCCTAATGAAAAGAGGCTTGTCCTAAGTTTTTGGGAGAATATAAATAAGGGAATGGGCTGTTGAAATCAGTAGGGTTAGGGTTTTAGATGAGTGGTTAGGATCACTCCAACAATTTCCTAGCCTTCCTATTGGTTGAGGCTTCTTTTCACAAATATCTCAAAAGGAAATATCTCATCCTAATAATATCTAGATATTACTAACCTTGGCACTTAGTAGGAATGCTCTAACCCTAATTTCAACCTCATGACTAATCTAGGTTAGGTTAACTTATAGGTTAAGGCTCCACCAAAAGACTAGCACAATATTTAATTAATATAAATTACAAATTCACAAAATTGCCAAAATGACCAAAATACCCTTAGGCTAAAAATAGGTAATTTGAATTCCTAATCACATGACTAGGCTCCTTTGGTCATGGTTAGTCTCTAGGCTTAGCAATACTAGGGTTTAGCTAATTAACCATCAAAATCACCAATCACTATTTTAAATAGTTTTAAATTAATTAAAAATTACCAAAAATCACAATATGATTTAAATATCATTATTAAATGATTATAATTATAAAATTTCAAAATTGCCCTCATTTGGAAAACTGGGTGTCACACTAGGGGCGAGGGTTAGTAGTTATATGTTTTGCACCTACGAGTCCACACTAAGGGCGAGGGTGATTCTTGAAGCTAACCTGCGAGTCCACATTAGGGGCGAGGGTTAGTAGTTATCTGTCCACACCTGCGAGTCCACAATAGGGGCAAGGGTGATTCTTGATGCTAGCCTGCAAGTCCACACTAGGGCGAGGGTTAGTAGTTGTTCAAACCTGCGAGTCCATACTAGGAGCGAGGGTTTGAGTATTCGATTGGTTATCTGTTGACATCGTGATATCGTGTTCTCTTGTTCTTCTCCAACAGTTCGTTTATGCGTAGTGGTTCTTCCAGCCGTGTATAGTCGTATTTTCGTGTTGATTGGTCTTTTTTCGTTTATTTCCTTTATTTTCTTTATTGCATGATAAACTGCTAAATAGGCATATTTTTATGTATCTTGCTATGCCCCTAAGGACCTGATGATCTCTTCAGGTTTAGTGATTGCATGGAGTAGCTAGTAGTTCTAGATGGCGGAGGATTTGCGATTCTTGTGGGATTCGGAAGCGATGATACACTTGTGGGATTCAGGTATCATTATTACGTTTATTATCCGCTTGTGCTTTCATCCCTTATCATGAGATGTCATATTTCTTGATTCAGTTTTAGATTCTTGTTACGTTCTTTAAGTCTTATCGGACATATATGCAAGTGGGCTGCAGACCACGATCCATAGTGTTCATTCATGTTTCGTAAACCTATTGTGGATTGAGATATAGAATGTTTTGCCATGATTTGGCAGTTTTCAGACAGTGTTTACGTATTCAAGTCGGGCTGGAGTTCGCTCGATACGTAGCTGGCTTGCTCACGAGCTCGCATCCGAAAATGCGGGTGCGGGTCGTGACAAGTTTTTTTGGTGGCCCATGCAGGTCAGAGCATATCGTATTGGTTACTGTACTGATACGAGCCTGCGACTATGACTAAACCTTTGGAATCTCAATCCACACTGCCTTAAAAATTCTCCTAGAAAATTTCTCTACGCCCTCGAAATTTCATAATTGTTCTTGATTATTCTCCCTTGTTTCCGTACCATTGATTCCCGTCCCTTCGTAGTTCGGGGTGACAAATGATCGTGATGCTTAGAATTTATCAGAAATTCTTAAGTTATAGTATAATATTGCTTGATTTTTGAATATTTGGTTGTTTGATAGATAGGTGGGAATTATAGATGCCATATGTCTTAAATATCTAAGGATAATGACTCTAGCAACTTGATGGAATGTTATAAAGTTTTAGTGACATACCTTTGAGGGAGTAGCGTGACCAAAGGTGGGTAGAAGTCCTCGAGGTTTCATAATTACAAACGGCTAGGAGGAGGATATAAACTATTTTGAGGAATTAAAAATTTAGGGAGATCAAGGTTAAGGTGGACTTTCTTTTGAATTTTAAGGAATAACTATGAATTAGAATTTCGAGGACAAAATTATTTTAAGTTGGGTAGATTTGTAGCTCCCCTTCCCGGAAACTTTGAAATTTTTTTTTATTAATTATTTTATTTGAACGGTGTTTTTTAGATTTTGTAAATAATTATTTAGTTAATTATTATAATATGTATATATATATAATGGACTTAGTATATAATATACTTTTCTAAATCCAACATGTCAAAGTTCCTATTTTCTTGCTAACATGAGCCATGGTAAGCAAATTTTGCTAATGTGAGCTAACTTGCTAGCTTGTGGGAGGTTGTGTGGAGTACCAACAAAATCCTCTGTTGGCTTGCATGGTAGCAAAGCACACCGGCCAATCATACTCTCTCCTTTCTATATATAATTGGTTAATAATTTTGTTAAATGCTACTTAAAAGGCTTTAAATAGTTATTTATATATAGTTGAAATTGAGTAAGGAGCTATAATAATCAATGTAGGAAAATATATAATAATATAATAAATGATGTTATAAATAAACTAAAAATAGTATAACATGAATAATCAAATACTAAAGTATTTCATAAATAGAGATAAGGTTACCTGATTTTATATAAAAGTTTACGTTAACTATCCCTATGTTTTACACTTATTACAGAAACTACCCCTACTAATTATGCGGACCATCCCTATAGTTTCTATTTTCAATAAAAATATAACACTAACTACCCCTATGAAGGAGAGGGGTGGTGAGTGTAATTAGTTTCAAATAGGGGTAGTCTCTGTAATACTCATGAAACATAGGAAGGGTTGGTGTATTTATTTCTATATAATAAGAATAGTGTAAATTATTTTGCCAAATAGGATCGACCCAAATCCGTTCTGATAAGACCAATCTACTAATTTTATCCCAAGCAAACCCATCTCTCCTTATCGTTTCTGATCTCTAATCATATCCAAGTATCCAACCCTCAAGTATATATACTAAAGATTACACCAAACTTTAAGTATAGCACCATAACCCCAACCCTTCTTCATCTGCCACTTTCTTCTCATCTCCTTCTGCTTCTCATGCATTACCCATGCGCGCCCAATCTAGCAAGCTCGACATCGTCGCCCACCCCTGCGTCAGCCTACAGCTTATCCGTCTGATGTGCCGTTGGCCGACCACTAGGCAGACACACACTATAGCTCCCATGTACCCCATTGGCAGCGCCTTGTGCTGGCATGCGTGCACGGCTACTACGCCAACAGCAGCGTCGCCGGGAGGCGGTGGCAGTTGCATGCTCTGCTCTAACTAGCTCAGTGGCCTCCACCAACCTGACCATCAGTCGATGCCACCTTACGTGGTAGCCGACCGGGAACCAGCATTCAAGCGTCTCGCCGCCACGTCATCTTCGGCATCATGATCTGTGGACGACGATGAGCAACAGGCTTTTCGGCCATCTTCGCACGAACGCAGTGCCCGCCACCTCCCCAAGCTTTGTCGCGAGCACTCCACACGCGAGCCGATGGAGGGTTCATAGACGAATCATTGGCACGTCGCTGCACGCAGAGCGGGCGTGTGCCAGCCCTCACTGCATATCCAAGTCTGCTAACGTGTATCTCTTCTACTCCTGCTAGCCTCCTTAGGTAAGCTTCTTTCCTTCCTTTTTGCCTAAGTATAGGAAAAGTAAGCAGTATGTTTACGAAAAGTTTTTATGAACAAATAAGCTAGGAAAGGAAGAATTATAGGGAATTGAATGAAATTTTTGGTAAGTATAGTAAAGCGGGCCAAACACATGGAAGTAATTTATGACTCGGCATTAATTTAGTCCTTTAAGCTTTAGAGTCACTATTATTCCCATCTTCACTCCCTTCCCCTTATCCAACTGTTACGAATATGTTATACATATACAAGTTATACAAGTGATATATATTAGATAGATAAATTTTGACCCATGCATAGTATATGTGCAAGAGCTAGTGTCTTGTTTACATGTAGCTTGTATATTTTGATACATATACGTATAATAGTCTCTATAAATGAAGATAGATATATATATATATATATATATATATATATATATATATATATATATTTTGTAAGAAATCAAAGATTCTACTAGCCTATAAATAAAACCTGTAATAGTGATCTATGTGTAAATGAATTTATATATCCACTTTGTTCTAAATAAAATATTAAATAAGGGAACAAATATCTATATTTTCTTAAGAGTTGTATAAGATAACCATAATAGGGTTCTAAAACTTATTATTAATAATTTATATTTTGAAATTGTTTTATGAAATAAAACCCTAAATGAAATTCATCTATATATATAGATACATCTACATAACGTTGGGCTAATACTTGGTTGTTAAGGGTTCTTTTAGATTTTCCTGGGGACTGAAGCAACGGTAGTTCGTGCCAAGGCCTGGATGTGACTTTAGTAATGCAATCTCAGCGTTGGATGAACCAGGCAAGATACCTTGCCTCCCTCTACAGTTTATTGCATGCTTACAGTTCTTCTACATTTTACATGTTATCAGTTAGTTACTCTAGTTTCTCTTGATTTATATGCTTTACTTTATATACCGTGATTATTAGTTTATTTGTCTTGATTCGTTTATCTTTATCGTGCATGATTGGATATTGTGGTTCTACTGGATTTGTTCTCTCCCGTGCCTTGACTTGAGTCGTATCATGTAGTAGGATGTGTAAGTCCTAACGGAACTGTTCTACCTTATTTTTGGGAATTCCCACCTGCGAGTCCACACTAGGGACGAGGGTGATTTCTTGAAGCTAACCTGCGAGTCCGCACTAGCGGCGAGGGTTAGTAGTTATCTGTTCCGCACTTGCGAGTCCACACTAGGGACGAGGGTGATTCTTGAAGCTAACCTACGAGTCCACATTAGGGGCGAGGGTTAGTAGTTATCTGTCCACACCTACGAGTCCACATGAGGGGCGAGGGTGATTCTTGATGCTAGCCTGCGAGTCCACACTAGGGGCGAGGGTTAGTAGTTGTTCAAACCTGCGAGTCCACACTAGGGGTGAGGGTTTGAGTATTCGATTGGTTATCCGTTGACATCGTGATATCGTGTTCTCTTGTTCTTCTCCAGCTGTTCGTTTATGCGTAGTGGTTCTTCCAGTCGTGTATAGTCGTATTTTTGTGTTGATTGGTCTTTTCCTGTTTATTTCCTGTATTTTCTTTATTGCATGATAAACTGCTAAATAGGCATGTTTTTATGTATCTTGCTATTTTCCCTAAGGACCTGATGATCTCTTCAGGTTTAGTGATTGCATAGAGTAGCTAGTAGTTCTGGATGGCGGAGGATTTGTGATTCTTGTGGGATTCGGATGCGATGATACGCTTGTGGGATTCAGGTATCATTATTACGTTTATTATTCGCTTGTGCTTTCATCCCTTATCATGAGATGTGTCACGCCCCGCTCCCGTAGGAGCGATCGTCCTCGCTAAGGCGTGATGCCGCACGAGCCTAGATTGCGCTCGTGCAAGGCAGTTTTATAACGGCCGATTACATCAGCGGCGACGGGGTCGTCACACAGAAGTCCCAAGCAGAGACATTGAACACGCAGCAAAAATTTAGAACGAAACACAAGTTATTCAAAACATGATCTTTATTGATATTGAAACAAATGTTACAATGGGGCGCGAGGCCAAGATTACAATGCACTCGAGCTCACTCTTCTCACTTTACAAGTCACTCAGCTCTCCCTCATCTCTCGATACAATGCTTGAGCCAGCAGAAGCTTCGGAAGGCGATGTCCATACATTATGTCCCGTATAAGTCTTGAATCCATGCGGCCGCACGCTTCGAATCGCCAAGGAACTCCGTACCTCGACGCATCCAAACGAGCTCCGCGCCACGGGCTTCTACCTGCGCCTGCACATAAAAACTATGTGGGTGTCAGTACTCAACTGTTGGTGGAGTGAGCTCCTCGCCCACCTATACAAAACCAACACGTTAATTTACTTTGTGCAACGTATCCCTTTTTACGATTGACTTTCTATTCTTGCCTTAGGATCGATTTTAGGACATAGGCTCTCAGCCTATTTAGTGTCGTTAGACCGTCACCGTACTATTGCACCGATAACTTTCTTACCCTTTGCCTCTAGACCGTTCTCGTGCTTGCGATGTCAATGTACCGACTCATACTTATCTTCCGTGCCATACTCTGGGACGTAACAACTCGGTCGTGCCATGAACTCGACTCGTGCATCAATACCTCTGAGGCAGAGCCTCATCGCTAAGTCTTGCCTGTACTTGTGTTGGGACGACGCGACCGTGCCTCACATTTTGAGGTCGTGCCCTGCAACTTAACATAACTTAACCAACTTGCCCTATGGCCCTTCCAGACTTAACTCGAAATGTATAACCCAACTTGTGGAACCGGTGTTGAAAACTCAAGCACGACGCCATATCTCGTGCCGAAGCACGTGTCTTTACGTATAGCCAAAACTTAACACTTCCAATACCTTATGTGCATACCGTGCATGATTTACATAACTCATTACATACCGTGCTTACACTTCCTTTATTACGACCAACACCATGCATGCGGATTCGCCGGTTAGCACGCCAATTATCTATATGAAAGGCCACTAGCATGACAACCATTGTGGACATAGCTCGGGTAGGCGGCGGGTCTTTCAGGACAGGTAGCGAGCCCCGTTGAAAGCCCCCGACTACCCACGCAATAAAAGCATATGCTGCTATAACATCTACCTCCTAGGACGACTGGGCCCGTTGCCCCGGCGTATAACCAGTCTAGGCAGAAATCCTTGTCGACAAGTTGTCCAATGACCGCGCACCTACTAGACATCTAGACTCACGTAAATGCATGGCTTAATTTGTTGGTACGACTGAAACTATACTTAGCAACTCGTGCTATGAACTACACTTGGCATAACGTGCCTCAGGACCGTGAGACTCCCAACCGAGGGACCGCCTCATACTTCTTAACGTGGATAGGAACGCGAGACTCCCAACCGAGGGACCGCCTCGAACTTCTTAACATGGATAGGAATGCGAGACTCCCAACCGAGGGACCGCCTCATACCTCTTAACATGTAAAGAAACACGAGACTCCCAACCGAGGGACTGCCTCGAACTTCTTAACGTGGATAGAAACGCGAGACACCCAACCGAGGGACCGCCTCATACCTCTTAACGTGTATTGGAACGTGAGACTCCCAACCGAGGGACCGCCTCAAACTTCTTAACGTGCATAGGAACGTCTCATACTCCAATGTATTCTATGCGACACTATCGTCCAAGTCACACTCTATGTGACGAGCCTTAAGACCGTGGGAACGAATGGCTATATGCAGCCGTAGAACCGTAGAACCGTAGGACCGTACATAAGCTCAACTTGAACAACCAAATTCTTTGGGTACCAAAACTCATGCCAAAGCCGTGCAATACAACTTAGCTCATAGGACGATCAAGGCTACGCCGAGCCTTGTATTCGAGAAAACGCGAGGAAACGTGCATGCTTTATCGAGCATCTATGCGGGCGACGCCTATGTCTTAGGCTAACTCTTAGCTTGTGATGAAGACCAACTTTACCTTCTCCCAAGCCACGGGACAAAGGACCGAGTGTCATTTTCAAAGTACACCGTGCACCAACTCTAATCCGACCGTGGGACATTTTTCATGTTCTAAACTCGATTCGACACGTCAGGATTATTTCCTTAGCGATGTGGATTCGTCTCTTTTATTATCAAGCCTATTGTGCAAGTTGAAAACACACGATTTATTAAGTGAAGGCTAAGATGAGACAAGTTTACCGAAACTACCCCACCTGAGTGATGAGTCGTCTCGACCGAACGAGCCTTCGAGCTGCCGTTGCATGGTTAAGTCCGAACGCCGTCGGCGTTTCGATTCCTCTGATTGACTTTGCGGAACGAGGCACTACAACATACACCACTCAGAACAAGTCTCATCCTTGAGACTTTCCTGAAGGCAAGCCATCCTACCATTTCTATGGCCAAGACTTAATTGTGCCTAGACACGGAGCTATAACCGTCGTACGAGGTAAGCCATAACTTATCATGTACACTCCGCCTACGTGTTACTTCGATTCCAAGCCACGTTCGTACTATTTTCAATCTTTTCCTTTAATACGATCTCAAATCCTCGACACTTTCTATTCCCCAGGTCTCGCTAGAACTCAACGTATCACTTGGTTGGATCGTGCACATATTCCAGGCGTCCCCAAAATATATGTATTTCAGCCAAGCCTCGTGATAGAGAATCCGCCATCACCACTCGAGTCGGATCGTACACATATTCGGGCGTCCTTGATATACGTGCATGTCAGTCGAGACTCGCGAGTGGTGCCTCCACAATTCCTATCGCTTCGTACCGGAACGTCTGCCTAACCGCTAGGCTACGTCTTTAGGCTAAGGTCATCCGTCAGTATTGGAATCACAGTTCCCAAACAACAATAACAACACTAACCCTATCCTAATGTCAGGCCAAATCGATAGTACGGGGTTTTCTACCCAAGCTCGCATCACTCCGATTTCTAAACATCGAGTATCGATTCCCTACGCACATCCCAACGTTCGTCGTACGGGGTCCGAGTCATCCAGTCCATCCTACGATAACTCACATTTTAACCAATCCTACGACATGAACATATCGCTCGTGCATCAAGCCATTTCGCATCGTCTATCTCTTCGAACACGTTCGACATTAGTTCGCCTTTCATTCATTCTCAAATCACGCACGCTATGACACAATTCATCTTTAAACCATAATTCACATTTCACGTTTCCGAAATCATCTATTCCAATTCACGTAATCGATCACAAGGTCGTCTGACTTAACAATATGCCACGCTCCGATCTAATACGAGTCCGATTATCCACGGTGGGCATGAAATCGCCATACAACGCTCCCGCAGAATAATTATTCTCATCGGGGCGTAACACTTTCTTTGGGTCTAGACTAAATCACTCTCGATACGCGGATTGGACCTACACAATCCTTAAGTTTTATTCGATTATCAATCGCAAGTCCTAACATCCTCGAATTTGCCTTCGCATCAAACCAACAAGTCGAGACAATCAAAGTTGCCGCATCCTAATTTTCTGAGTTCGATCATTCCCGCGACATGAATCACCATGTCAGCGCTCACGCGGAACGATCTCCCCAAATCCGATACGACGCATGTGCGAGGCTAGAGTTGCGATCACGTAAGACAAGATCGTTGACGTTGTGGTTATCCACGTAACCATCAAGACACGATCGTGTTCATCCAACATTCATTTCAACCAAAGTCCTAAGTATTGCATCCATCAGAATGATAACACTTGCACGATCGTCATTCATCGTGTCAGAGTACCCCCGAGTTATTGTATATCGATCTTTGATACGCCTCAATACCATCGATGATATGCGTAACCTGACGATCTTCTTTCGCAACAAATTTTGAGTCGTACGAATGATGCTATCGTCCGACTGGATGATCTTCTCGACATTCAACATCAAGTTCGATCATTATCCCCCGAATCCTTTACAAGATCAATTCGTTCAAATCTGAAATCATGTATCGTTCATCCATCTATCTTAAGTCATCGACCAACGTATTTCCTCAACTCGTATCATTCTTTGCTAACTCAATCCTCGAACGACATCCATTTCAATCCTCAGAGTCATTCAAACATTCGAATCAAACTTTTTCATGCATGTTATCTTCCCGTCGTGCTAACTTTTCATCTACGATCCGTATCAATTTCTTCAATCAAGTTATCCATTCGATACACCTTAACTTTTCCTCGATTCGATTTCACCTACTCAATCGTTTTCGCGTTTCATACTCGCACAATCCTCAATCTTTCGCTCGAATGATTTCCAAGACGGACCATACACTACTCAGGATTCGAGTCATCCAATCTAGTCTAAATCACGTTCGTGTTATTCGCTAAGACATGTTTCAGATTCGCTCGACGAATCTCTAGCGTAATTGCTCACGTCGTATCGACGCACTAAGTCGTTCGTACTATTTCTCAAAATCTAAACCAATTTTTCGTATAGCCTAAGTGTTAGTCCGATAGCGTTCCTATTGATATACACCCCAAGTGTATCTCCGTTCCCGACCAAGCGATACTTAATATGGTTTGCGACTCGTTTGCACCAAAAGGTTGAGGTACGCAATACGCGACACAACTTAGCCAAAAGGCCGTACGCATAACCATCCCATACGAACTATACTTCGGTCTCGTGTACTCGTTTGCTATTGTCAGCGTAAGGTCGTTCAAGCACGTAATGTGTTTGCTAACTTTAGCATCGATTTTCTTTCAACTCAAGTCCATTGTAGTTTGGCACAAAGGCCTTCGCCTATCGATCACGTTCAACCGAGTACTCGTACGAGCTTTTAAAAATATTAGACTTATTGTATGGACATCCTATGGGACAATTTAGAGAGAGCACACCAACGATATCAAGTTGTCGAAGCACAATTCAGAGTTTGCAGAATAACGGAGTTAAAAAATTCAATCGGTAGTCCAAGGACGTAAAGCCGTGCTCTGATACCATTATGTCACGCCCCACTCCCGTAGGAGCGATCGTCCTCGCTAAGGCGTGATGTCGCACGAGCCTAGATTGTGCTCGTGCAAGGCAGTTTCATAATGACCGATTACATCGGCGGCGACGGGGTCGTCACACAGAAGTCCCAAGCAGAGACATTGAACACGCAGCAGAAATTTAGAACGAAACACAAGTTATTCAAAACATGATCTTTATTGATATTGAAATAGAGGTTACAATGGGGCGCGAGGCCAAGATTACAATGCACTCAAGCTCACTCTTCTCACTTTATATGTCACTCAGCTCTCTCTCATCTCTCGATACAATGCTTGAGCCAGCAGAAGCTTCGGAAGGCGATGTCCATACATTATGACCCGTATAAGTCTTGAATCCATGCGGCCGCATGCTTCGAATCGCCAAAGAACTCCGTGCCTCGACGCATCCAAGCGAGCTCCGCGCCACGAGCTTCTACCTGCGCCTGCACATGAAAACTATGTGGGTGTCAGTACTCAATTGTACTGGTGGAGTGAGCTCCTCGTCCACCCATACAAAACCAACACGTTAATTTACTTTATGCAACGTATCCCTTTTTACGATTGTCTTTCTATTCTTGCCTTAGGATCGATTTTAGGACATAGGCACTCGGCCTATTTAGTGTCGTTAGACCGTCACCGGGCTATTGCACCGATAACTTTCTTACCCTTTGCCTCTAGACCGTTCTCGTGCTGGCGATGTCAACGTACCGACTCATACTTATCTTCCGTACCATACTCTGGGACGTAACGACCCGGCCGTACCATGAACTCGACTCGTGCATCAATATCTCTGAGGCAGTGCCTCATCACTAAGTCTTACCTATACTTGTGTTGGGACGACGCGGCCGTGCTTCACATTTCAAGGCCGTGCCCTGCAACTTAACATAACTTAACCAACTTGCCCTATGGCCCTTCCAGACTTAACTCGAAATATATAACCCAACTTGTGGAACCGGTGTTGAGAACTCAAGCACGACGCCATATCTCGTGCTGAAGCACGTGTCTTTACGCATAGCCAAATCTTAACAATTCGAATACCTTATGTGTATATCGTGCACGCTTTACATAACTCAATACATATCGTGCTTACACTTCCTTTATTATGACCGACATCGTGTATGCGGATTCGTCGCTTAGCACGCCAATTATCTATATGAAAGGCCACTAGCACGACAAGCCATCGTGGACATAGCTCGGGTAGGCGGCGGGTCCTTCAGCACAGGTAGAGTGCCCCATTGAAAGCCACAGACTACCCACGCAATAAAAGCATGCACTGCTATAACGTCTACCTCCTAGGACGACTGGACCCGGTGCCCCGGCGTATAACCAGTCTAGGTAAAAATCCTTGTCGACAAGTTGTCCAATGACCACGCACCTACGAGACATCTAGACTCACGTAAATGCATGGCCTAATTTGTTGGTACGACTGGAACTGTACTTAGCAACTCGTGCTCTGAACAACTCTTGGCATAACGTGCCTCAGGACCGTGAGGCTCCCAACCGAGGGACCGCCTCATACTTCTTAACGTGGATAGTAACGCGAGACTCCCAACCGAGGGACCGCCTCGAACTTCTTAACGTAGATAGGAACGCGAGACTCCCAACCGAGGGACCGCCTCATACCTCTTAACGTGTATAGGAACGCGAGGCTCCCAACTGAGGGACCGCCTCGAACTTCTTAACATGGATAGGAAAGCGAGACTCCCAACCAAGGGACTGCCTCGAACTTCTTAACATGCATAGGAACGTCTCATACTCTAATGTATTCCGTGCGACACTATCGTCCAAGTCACACTCTATGTGACGAGCCTTAATATCGTGGGAACGAATGGCTATATGCAGCCGTAGAACCGTGGGACCGTGCATACGCTCAACTTGAACAACCAAATTCTTTGGGTACCTAAACTCATGCCATAAGCCGTGCGATACAACTTAGCTCGTTGGACGATCAAGGCTATGCCGAGACTTGCATTCGAGGAAACGTGCATGCGTTATCGAGCATCTACGCGGGCGACGTCTATGACTTAGGCTAACTCTTAGCTTGTGATGAAGACCAACTTTACCTTCTCCCAAGCCACGGGACAAAGGACCGAGTGTCATTTTCAAAGCACACCGTGTACCAACTCTAATCCGACCGTGGGACGTTTTCCATATTCTAAACTCGATTCGACACGTCGGGATTGTTCCCTTAGCTATGTGGATTCGTCTCTTTATTATCAAGCCTATTGTGCAAGTTGAAAACACACGATTTATTAAGTGAAGGCTAAGATGAGGCAAGTTCACCGAAACTACCCCACCTGGGTGATGAGTCGCCTCGATCGAACTAGCCTTCGAGCAGCCGTTGCAAGGCTAAGTCCGAACGTCGTCGGCATTTCGATTCCTCCGATTGACTTTGCGGAATGGGACACTATAAGATGTCATGTTTCTTGATTCAGTTTTAGACTCTTGTTACGTTTTTTGAGTCTTATCAGACATTTATGCTAGTGGGCTGCAGACCACGACCCATAGTGTTCATTCATATTTCGTACACTTATTGTGGATTGAGATATAGAATGTTTTGCCATGATTTGGCAGTTTCCAGACAGCATTTAAGTATTCGAGTTGGGCTGGAGTTCGCTCGATACGTAGTTGGCTTGCTCACGAGCTCGCATCCGAAAATACGGGTGTGGGTCGTGACACCTCGTACCTGCATCAAATACAGGTTAGCAGATATACTTACTATGCCTGCATAAAATATTCATTAGTGTGCATCCTGACTACATGGTCACTGGCGTTGTTAAACCATATGGACTCTTTTCATTTTCATATAGGACTTCAAGATAATACGATGACACCATAGTAGGTAGCGAGCCTCTATGCTGCCTCGCATTATCCATGCTCCCCAAAGCAATCATCATTATTTTCCTCTAGGCCGAATCGGTCCCCTAACGTCCCGAGGTACCGATTCAAGGAAACTTTTCTCAAACCTTGTATACAAGTTGTCCATGACCAAACTGAAGAACAGATGGCAACTCTAGAGGGGGTGAATAGAGTTTATAACGATAATAACCAATTAAAAATTAAACTCTTTCACAGCTGAAAGTAATTAGAGTAAATACGAAAATAAATAAGGAGCAAGAAAGCATACGCAAACACAGCCGATTTTTAACCTAGTTTCCCTCGTGGAGGACTAGTCCAGGCCTGAGAACTCTAGCTCAGGATTAAATCTACTATTTGTGAAATAGTAGTTACACCCCATGCCTTTTCTTCAGAAGAGCACGTCAACTTCTTACAAAGATCGCAGTGGCAATGCTTGGAATTTTCCAAGTGACTTCTTGAACTCTTGCACAAACTCCTGACTGAAAAGTACTGAGCACTTGAGGCTTAGGGAGCTTGTGGCTAGTAGATGATGAAGGGTATGGCTTGTATAGAGCTTTAGAGAGAAGAGAAGAGAAGATTGGATGAATGAAAATGAGAGAATTCATGGCCTATTTATAGGATATCAGGTAGGCAGAATTCGGCCAGAATTCTGGTTGGAATTTTCAAAAAATTGGCCGTTGGACAACTTGCAACCAGCCAACCCTAAAAATTAGGGTGCTAATTTTTAGGAAGCAGAGTTCGGCCCGAACTCTGTCTCCAGAGCACAGAATGGGTCATGGGTCCAATTGGCTTATTTTGGATATGTGTGGAGCTATTGGATTTGGGTATGGTTATAGGCTAAGTCTCAGATACTCAGTACAGCTCAGTTTACATAGGTCTAGACTCAACAAAATTGTAAAAGTACAGACTCAAAATAACTTGCATTGCAAATCCGAGCTATCGTCTGACTTATACTGGATGAAGTCGTCATGTGTCGTATTGAATGATTACAAGTATCATATAGTCAATTTTATCAATATTTGGTTGACTGTGATTTTGTGTCAACAATCTCCCCCATATTGATAATTGACAAAATGATATTTGTATATTCAATATTCATACCTGGACACATTTAAGAGCAAAAAGCATAGCTCCCCCGTAATCAGTGCCGAGCTTAAAAATAGCTCCCCCGTAAACATTGCTTTGAATCCTGTTGGCCTGATAAGAACATTCTTCCCAAAGCACAGATACAGATATAAAAAGAATATAGAATATACCAAATTTTCTTCCCCTTTTGGCATTTAGCAATAAACCATAAGCAAATAAGAACTGGCAAGCACACCAAAAGGTAATAGATGAAACTGCATAAATACTGATAAAACTACTGAATGTCTCAAAAGTCACACATAATAATTAGTCTAATACAATCAAAGTGCATAAAAGCAACTAAAATCCAAAGTGCATAAAGAAACATAAGCTATGATCCTCAGTAGCAGCAGCAAGTAGCTGTCCATATCCATCATCGAGCTCGTGAAGGCCCAGCGTCGTCAGATGGATCAGTGAAGGAACGACGAAGGTCCACGAAGGCCGCATCTGGATCCAAGTAGTGAATAACCCAAGGGTCATCGATACGATATCCCTCATGACCAGGGTTTCGCTCCATAGGAATAGGCATGGAAGGATGGCGAGATATGGAGTACCGAATATCGTGCAGCAAGTTGCTGATGGCACTCATCTGCAGGGTGGTCCGGTAATCCAGCTGAGTCCAACGATCATCCTCTAAGGTGAAGCAATCGCAGAGCATAGTCTGAAGAGACTCGAGAGTGGCAGGAGGAGGAGGAGGAGGATCCTGTCCAAGAGGAGGTGCATCGGGATCATCGTCAGAGTGCTCAGACACTACTGGTAAGCCAACGGCTGCCTGAAGCCGCCGTGCCTTTGAAAGAAAGACAGGGGCAGGTAAGAACTGACACTCATCAAGGGGTACATGAAAAGCACGAAAGACCATAGGAAGATATAGTGCATAAACCAAGGAAGACCATAGGTGGTTGTTGTTCGACGGGCGGTGCAACGGGCGGTTCAACGCGAGGAGGAGCATTCGAAGAGGACGCTCCCTCGGTTTGAAGTCTCTTCCCGCGATTGAACAATCGTGGAGCCATGAAAAATAATAAAGACAATAGAGAAATTTGAGATGGAGAGGAGTGTTGAGATATACCTCAATGTGATGAAGAACAATGAAGGAGAATGATGAGGGAAGCCTTCTCCTTGAGTTTGGAGAAGAGATAAGCTCTAGGGAGGAAGAACTAGGGTTAGGGTTTAAGAAAAATATGTTTGGAGAAGTGGAAAAGGTGGCAATGGAGGAGGAGAAAGAGGAGAGCCCGAATATATGTGAAAGGGTTCCAATGGTCGGAACAAATATGGGCCATTGGATCAACTTATGATCAGCGGCTGAGACTGCTCCCGGTTCTGGAACAGTCTGGCCGAATTCGGCCCAAACTCTGTATAAAGCAGAGTTCGGCCCGAATTTCGGATCCTGGAAACAGAACAGGAATCAGGCTGAAAAAATGATTAAGTGAGAGAGACCAAAAGAAAAGTATGTATACAAGATTGAAAGAAAATATATGTGGAAAAAATTCCAGAAAGTTAACTTCGAAGCAAAGTGAAGTTAAAAATCTGTATTTCAGCATATGATAAATAAAATGAACCATGTAATAAACAAAGAATTATACCATAATTCAATATTTTGAAGCTGCCATGGGTTAGCTGCAGGGGCCGGATCCCAGCTAGCGGTAGTCCTGAGGACTAGTACACCGTGTCGCTTAGGCTTTTATGCCTTATTGTCAGAATGACCCATTCGGCTTGTACCCATAGCAATTTCACCATAAAAGAATCAAGACATACTCGATGTTTACGCAGGTTTATTTTAATTAATAACAGCTTCATCCAAAATTCCAAGTTTACGACAGAGAAAATTGAAGTGCTCTTCGGATAATAGTTTTGTAGAGAAATCTGCTAGCTGATGATCAGTGTCAATGAATTCTAAATTAATAGTATATATCATTTTGCTGATGATCACGTAAAAAGTGGTGACATATTTCAATGTGTTTTGTGCGTGAGTGACATATGGGGTTCTTAGTGAGATTTATAGCACTAGTGTTGTCACAAAAGATTGGAATGTGCATAAAAGATAAGTTGTAGTCTTCAAGGGTTTGCTTCATCCACAGAATTTGTGCACAACAACACCCAGCTGCGATGTATTCAGCTTCAGTTGTGGATAGTACGACAGAATTCTGCTTCTTGCTAAACCAAGAGACTAAAGCCTTTCCTAATAAATGACACGTACCGCTCGTACTTTTACGGTCGACCTTGCATCCGGCGAAATCAGCATCAGAGTAACCAATGAGGTCAAATGATGTTGACTTGGGATACCATAGGTCCACTGTAACCGTACCCTTAAGGTATCGAAAGATACGCTTAACAGCAGTCATGTGTGATTCCTTAGGATTTTCTTGATATCTAGCACACAGGTAAACGCTAAACATAATATCAGGGCGACTAACAGTTAAATAGAGTAGACTGCCTATCATACCTCGATACATACGTTGATCCACAGGTTTGCCGCTTTTATCTGGTTCTAGTTTAGTTGTAGTAGCCATTGGAGTGTTGATTGGTTTGACGTTGTCAAGGTCGAATTTCTTCAGCATGTCCTTTGTATACTTTGACTGACAGATAAAAGTTCCATTTGACATTTGTTTGACTTGCAGTCCAAGGAAGTAGTTGAGCTCCTCCATCATGCTCATCTCAAACTCGGTCTGCATACACTTGGCAAAATCTTGACAGAGGATTTCATCAGTAGAACCAAATATAATATCATCTACGTATATTTGCACTAAGAGAATAGTGTCTTTAAAAGATTTTATGAAAAGTGTGCTGTCAATTTTCCCTTTTGAAAAACCTTTCTCAAGCAAGAAATTGCTTAGCCGTTCATACCAAGCTCTAGGGGCTTGTTTGAGGTCATATAGCGCTTTCTTTAGCTTGAAAACATGGTCGGGAAATTTATGATTTTCAAAACCAGGGGATTGTTTTACATAAACTTTCTCCTTAATAAATCTATTCAAGAAAGCACTTTTAACATCCATTTGAAATAATTTGAAAATATAAAAATTTGCAAATGCACAAAGCATCCGAATGGATTCCAATCTCACAATAGGAGCATACGTCTCATCGTAGTCGATACCTTCCTCTTGGTTGTATCCTTGGGCTACTAGACGAGCTTTGTTGCGTGTAACTGAACCATCTTCATTTACTTTGTTTCTAAAAACCCATTTAGTACCAATAATCGAGTGATTTACCGGTCTAGGAATGAGTTCCCATACTTCGCTCCTCTCAAATTGGTTGAGTTCATCTTGTATAGCAGAAATCCAAAATTCATCATTAAAAGCTTCTAAAATATTTTTCGGCTCAATTTGTGAAATGAAGGCAGCTAGCAATAGAGTCTCTTAATGATGATCTAGTAGTTACTCTACGTGAAACCTCACCTATTACCAAATTTTCTGGATATGACGGCTTGAAAGAGAATTTCTTTGGCAAGCCCTCCAGAGAATTAGTTTTGGTGGTGGTATTTATTGGAGTAGAAGTTGATGGCTCAACATCATCATTAAGAGTAGCTGCTGCACTGTTATCTTCATCAAAAGTCACATTGGTAGACTCTTCCACAATTAATGAGCGTTTGTTAAACACTCTATATCCCTTGCTCTTGGCAGCATAGCCAAGGAAAATACCATCGTCAGCTTTGGCATCAAATTTTCCTAAGTTGTCTTTGGTGTTAAGGATAAAAATCCAAAAACTCTAAAATAAGAAACATTTGGGGTTCTTCCAAACCAAAGCTCATAGGGTATTTTCTTCGTAATAGGATGAATAAGCACCCTATTTAAAATATGGCATGCTGTACTGACAGCTTCAGCCCAAAAGTATTTCGGAAGTGAAAACTTGTTCAACATGACTCTAGCTATATCGCCAAGAGTCCTATTCTTCCGCTCTACAACACCATTTTGTTGAGGAGTTCTTGGACAAGAAAACTCATGATCAAAACCATTAGAATCATAAAACTTTACAAAATCAGTATTTTCGAATTCGCCTCCATGATCACTTCGGATTCGAGTAATCATGTAGCATTTTTTGTTTTGAACTTTCTTAAATAAATTCTTGAAAACCGAAACAGCATCGCTTTTATTTGTAAGAAAGAAAACCCATGTAAATCTAGAAAAATTATCAACTATAACAAATGTGTAGAGTTTTCCACCAAGAGTGGCTACTCTACTAGGGCCAAATAAATTCATATGAAGAAGATGCAAGGGTCTAGTAGTGCTTACAGAGTTTATGGAATGAAATGAGGACTTGGTTGCCTTATTCAATTCACATTCGGCATATACCGTGTCCTTTTTGAATGTGATGTCAGGCAAGCTTCTAACTAGATTCTTAGTCGAAAGCCTGGATATAGTATCCATGTTGGCATGACCAAGACGCTGGTGCCACAGTAATCTTTCATCCTTATGAGCATATAGGCATCTACCTGCATTGTTAGTATCTCTAGACAGATAGAAAATATAAATATTATCCTCTCTTACCCCTTCAAAAGCAATGTCCTGTTGACCTATCATAAATAAAGCATTTATTTTGTCCAAAGTTAATGTCATATCCATGGTCAGCAAGATGTCTAATGCTGAGCAGGTTATGCTTTAACTCGGTCACTAGGCAGACATCCTTTATTATGGGAGAGGGAGGATGACCAATAATACCATTACCTATAATATACCCTTTTAGGTTGTTACCGAAGGATACATATCCTTTTTCATCGATAATGATGCGAAAAGATTTGCGTCTCCCGTCATATGCCGCGAGCATCCACTATCGAGAATCCACTTACTCTTAATTGAGGAGGGAAGGTCCACCTACATCAAGAGTAGATGTGACCTTTGGTACCCAAGTTTTTGAGGGTCCTGAAAATTTAGTTTTCGAAAACCATGCATATATCTTTCTATCTACTAATCTTCTAATTCTACATTGTGGTGAAATGTGTCCATGTAATCCATAATAAGTACATATAGCATTCCTATTTATGTTAGGAGCATGCATATGATGTCTATGAGTAGAGTGATGTGGAGTAGCATGATGATATGTAGAGTTAGCATGGTGATGATGTCTATATATAGAGTGATGTGGAGAAGTATGGTGATAATGTCTATATGGAATAGCATGGTGATGATGTCTATATGTAGAGTGATGGTGATTTTGTGCAACATAGTGATGATTGTATCTATGTGTAGCATGATGATTCTGTGATAAATGAGAATTATTTCTACGTGCATGTGGTTTGTGTGATTTATGAAAGTGTGTGTATATGTAAGCATGATTATGAGCTGCAGGTAGATGACGTGGTTGACTAGTATAAGTAGTGTCATGCTTTGTGTGTGTCTCATGTGATTGGGTTTGAGGTTGAGCAACCTGTTTTCCCAATCTAGTCTCTAATTTCTTAGAGACAGCATGCTGTTCAGTAACCTTAGGATTCAAACCATATATCTTAGTAATAGAAATCTTGTGTCTACTCTTTTCTTCAGCAAGCTCCATGTTGAGTGCTGTGATTCCTTGTGTTTGTTGTTCAATGCGTGCTTCGGCATCATGTAGGCTTATTTTAAGCTTAGATACCTCATTTGTGACTTCCGTGGGTGAAGTGTCTCTAATGTTATCAAGTAGTAAAGAAAGTCTTTGAATTTTGACTTCATGACTTTTGATCTTTTTCTTGGCATGTTTATATTTACCAATGACCTTTTTGTGATCATCAAGTAAATCGGTGAAAGAATTGCCAAGTTCATCAAAAGTGAAATCATCAAGAGTTTCGTTTGATACCTTGTCGGACGTTGCCATTAGGCACACGTTTGCAGTGTCTTGAGGAGAGTCCTTTTCTTCCTCGGAGTCACTAGATTCGCTTTCATGCCAAATGCTTGTGTTGGCATATTTCTTTGAGGAAGCCTTCTTGTATGGTTTCTCATAGCGGTTGTTCTTCTTTAAGAATGGATAGTCTTTTCGGACGTGTCCCATCTTCTTGCAACCGTAGCATGTTGGCTCTTCTTCGTCATCTTCTTGTGGTTCCTTCTTTCTTCGGTTGAAGTGAAGGAATTTCTTGAAGTTGTGGACAAGGAGAGCTTGATCATCACCTTCCGAGTTGTCGTCATCCGTCTCTTCGGAGTCAGTCCTTCGTCGGTGAGCTTTGAGGGCGATCTCCTTAGCCTTAGGAGCAGGCTCTTCGAAGTCCTTGAGGTCAAGCTCATGAGCCATCAGCTTTTCCATCAAGGTCTCCATGGACATAGTTGTGAGATCATTTCCTTCTATGATGGCTGTCACCTTAGGATTCCAAATCTTTGGTAGCCCCCTAAGTAGCTTGCAAATCTTCTCGTAATTTGAATATTGTTTGCCGAGCGAAGATAAAGGATTGATGATGTCGAGGAATCTTGTGAACATTTGCGTGATCGTCTCATTTGGCTTCATCTTGAAAGCCTCATATTCTTGAGTGAGACGGCTTATCTTCGATTCCTTGACTTGGGTGGTTCCTTCATGCGTCACTTCTAGAAGTCTCCATACTTCATGAGAGGTGGTGCATGTTGAGACCCTATTAAACTCATTCTGTCTATAGTACAGAATAAAGCATTAATAGCTCTCACGTCGAGACTTGCCTGTTTCTTCTCCTCGTCAGAATATTTGTCATGTGGTTTCTCAACGAGATCACCATTGACAACTATCCTAGCGGGCTTTTTGTAACCATCGGTGACGATGGTCCATAGGTCGAAGTCTAGCGACTTGAGATAAAAGCTCATTCTTGTTTTCCAATAGGTGTAGTTAGTTCCATCAAATAGGGGAGGCCTATGAGTGGACTGCCCTTCACCGTGATTGGAAATCAAGGATTGTGTGGTTGCCATGGATCAGCTCTAGGATGTTAGTCCTGGTTGAGAGAACAGAGCTCTGATACCAATTGAAGAACAGATGGCAACTCTAGAGGGGGGTGAATAGAGTTTATAACGATAATAACCAATTAAAAATTAAACTCTTTCACAAGCTGAAAGTAATCAGAGTAAATGCGGAAATAAATAAGGTGCAAGAAAGCATACGCAAATACAGCCGATTTTTAACCTGGTTTTCCTCGTGGAGGACTAGTCCAGGCCTGAGAACTCTAGCTCAGGATTAAATCCACTATTTGTGAAATAGTAGTTATACCCCATGCCTTTTCTTCAGAAGAGCACGTCAACTTCTTACAAAGATCGCAGTGGCGATGCTTGGAATTTTCCAAGCAACTTTTTGAACTCTTGCACAAACTCCTGACTGAAAAGTACTGAGCACTTGAGGCTTAGGGAGCTTGTGGCTAGTAGATGAAGAAGGGTATGGCTTGTATAGAGCTTTAGAGAGAAGAGAAGAGAAGATTGGATGAATGAAAATGAGAGAATTCATGGCCTATTTATAGGATATCAGGTAGGCAGAATTCGGCCAGAATTCTAGTTGAAATTTTCAAAAACTTGGCCGTTGGACAACTTGCAACCAGCCAACCCTAAAAATTAGGGTACTGATTTTTAGGAGGCAGAGTTCGGTCCGAACTCTGTGTGGAGGCAGAGTTCGGCCCGAACTCTGTCTCTAGAGCACAGAATGGGTCATGGGTCCAATTGGCTTATTTTGGATATGTGTGGAGCTATTGGATTTGGGTATGGTTATAGGCTAAGTCTCAGATGCTCAGTACAGCTCAGTTTACATAGGTCTAGACTCAATAAAATTATAAAAGTACAGACTCAAAATAACTTGCATTACAAATCCGAGCTGTCGTCTGACTTGTACTGGATGAAGTCGTCATGTGTCGTATTGAATGATTACAAGTATCATATAGTCAATTTTATCAATATTTGGTTGACTGTGATTTTGTGTCAACACAAACGAATGCGTATCCGACTCGATTGTGAACATAATCGCATGGTAAAATAATAAACGAAAGTAAAGGCAGTAGTGCATCATTTAAGTCATGTTCAATGACTTATTCATTTCCAATATTACCATCATTTCACTTGGTGATCTCAACGATCCCAAGCCTGATCATTTCTTATTATATTAATCATTCATTTCTCATTCCATCAACTCAGATACATTGAAGCATTTCTATATTATTCCTTTCTCAAGGGACATGTAGCATTTCATTTCAGAAGAACAATATCATTCATTTCATTGCTTATCAGAAAACATGCAGTATTTCACATCTTTGCGATAGTTACACAGAGTAAACATGATTCAGTGTTTCATTCAGTTCATTGGGTCGATAGCATAGCCAGTTCATTTCTTATTCTATCATTCACAAGGCATCTCATTTAAGTGTTCTACTTGTTTCGGCAACGTTAAGCATAAGGGACATTATCGATTCATTCTCAGGCATTAAGTCACATTAGCAGTTCAAGTGTGATTCATTTAGCAGTTCAATGTTCATGTGTTGTTCATTTCAATATTAGGCAACATAAGCATCTCTATTATCTAGTAACTAAATATGAGACATTTAGGAGCAAATCATAGCATCGCAATACGCTAATTTATTAAGCATGAAGGCGTAGGGAGGAGGGTGGACAGTTCCATTCACCAGCATAAAAGGGACTTCCTATTTCGATTACATATATTCCCACTAAGCGTAGCTTCACCAGCAAGCCATATTCCAATATTCATTCTGCTAGTCAGCTAAGAGAGACTGCATCAGTCTCAATTCTCTTTATTTCTAACACAAGTCACGGTCCAACATTTTTATCACATCCAACAAGCCAACCCAAATGTCTCGTGCGGAGCGGGGCATTACATAATACACCACTCAGAAAAAGTTTCGTCCTCAAAACTTAAAGGAACAAATCATTCTACTAATTCACTTAGTCAAAACAAGTTAGTCATTCAGCTTCTATTCAATATTTTGATTCGGCACTCTAGAAAATATCGAGATTGTTATCCAACTGTACCACTTAATCCGTAAATGATTCAATCCATCTCCCTCTTTTCCATAATATTTGTACTAACTCATTGATTCACCAACATTCTTCCATGTAACTATATCTTCGTCGCAGCCTACCACTTCGCTTGGATTCATACATGTGGACACACACAAAAAAGAAGAAGAAATGATGTCTTTTCTTATTGGTGCAAGGTACCACAAATCGAGTACGCCTGAGAGATCCTGCGCTGAGGATCCCCGAGTACAAAAAGAATTCTGGGGAATGATGGAGATCGAGTGGCACATGCTCCTTTACTCCGTTGACACTCTGATTACAAAAGTGGGAGAAAACCTAAGAAAATTGCTAACTCTCGGCTCACTTGCAAAAAGGGCAGCAATTTGGCTTTGAAAATGCTCTTCGTTCTATCTGTCTTTGTAGAGGTGGATGCCCTCTATTTATAGTCATTTTGGCACTGAAAACGACTGTTATGCTCCCACAGGTAGAAAATATACTGATTTTACTGTGGGCACATAACACTCCTTTGGCCGCATAGGATGTAGGCGCATGGATGCTAGATGATCGTGGGTGGATCGTAGGGTTATCGTGGAGTTGACGTGGCCGCATGCTTCAGTGCACGATTGCCCTAGAGACTGACATGGCCACATGCTTCGGTGCACGATTGATCGTGGAGTTTGACTGAGTCGTAGGGATCTGCTGTCTTGGGCGCATAGAGCGGGAGTGAGTTTATACGCCCACACTTAGGTGCATGTGGGCGCATATATCCTTTATGATCATATGGGCATATGGCTCCTCATTGGTCCTGTGGGCGCATAGCTTCTCATTGATCCTGTGGGTGCATAGCCCCCTCTTTGACCATATGGACGCGTAGCTTCTTTTGTCTTTGTATTTTTCATGCTTCTACAAGACCCCCTTCAATGTTTTTGAGGCTCGAACGAGTGTCAAAATACTTTGAAAGAAGCATGGGCAAAACTGTCTCCACCAGCTTTTATGGGCACATAGGTGTCTGTCAGGCTGTCGAAATGTGGCCGTTGAGATCTTTCTTTGAAATCTGAAGCGATAGGCTCGTTTTGGAACGGTATTTAAAAAGGTCCGTTCTCTATGCGTAGTCTGCATCAGCAGATAAAAGGCACATAATCTGTAAGGGACTATCTTTGTGTAGGCGCATAGAACGTATGGACGCATAGACCATGTGGGCGCATAGGCCATGTGGGTGCATAGCTCTCCGTTTATGCCTATAAATAGGCCTTGAAGAGAGAGAAAAGCTCATTCTCTCTTTTTCTCAGAATTTTCAAAGAGTTTTTTCTTTACTCTCTTTCGAGCAATCATGTCTTCCAAGGCTGCTTTGACTCCCAAGAAATCTGATAAGGGCAAGAAGGCAGCAGCAGCTAGTTCTCCTCCTTTGGCAGCGTCGTATCTGATGTAGGACCCTATCTTGGGTGAGGTGATGTCTCAAAAAAATGAAGTCTCGAGCGTTAATTTGTAACGCTCGCACTTTTCTCTGCTTGGGCGCATAACCATCGATATGCGCCCAAAGCAAACACTTCTTTTATGAGCGAACTTATGCGCTCACAGTTGCATACACCCACGCACTCTGTTGTGTTATGCGCCTAGGCACTTGGCTGTGTCATACGCCCATACAGAATAGGTGCTTATGCGCCCACACAGGATTTGTGCTTATGCGCCCACGCAGAATTTGTGCTTATGCGCCCACAGGCCCTTTGGGCGCATAACATCAGGGCGCATAGAATTTTTCAGTACTTAGCTTTTTTCTGTAGATTCTAAGTCTAACTTTTTCTTATGTCTTCGCAGTTGACATGGTTGTCCCGGTTCTTGGTAGAATTCCTCTTGGCTCTGCCCGCCATGCTTTGGATTCAAGCCTTGTCACCGCTATGGTCACAAAAGCTAAAGTAAAGATCAACCATGACCAGCCTTCGGTGCGGGTGATTGCTATGCTTGAGCAGGATAAAATGTTCTTGAAGTAGATGACAAATGATGAGAAGTTCACACTCGGAGAGGCACGGAGCTTTAAGAGACCATACTTCCTGTTTGGTGACAAGCTGGGATTCGAGGACAACGAGACGATATGTCTAAAAGACCCTCTGGTAGTTAGGTTAAATAACCAGAGAATATGGTTACCATCGATGAAGCGCCAATACCATCTGTCAGCGTTTACTGATCTGGCTGTACGGAGGCAGATAAAATATGACCTGACCCCGGAACTGTATGGGGTCATTTCTGGCAGGATCCAATTCAACTCTGGTAACCGAAAGAAGGACACTTTCAAGTGTGTCAAGGGCTCCACGTCCTACTCCACGAGGGGGCTACATCCTGGGGCCATAATAAACGATGTCTCGACTGATCTTCACCCCTATGCTGCTGAAACTCTCTCCAACTTGATGCTGTCAAAGAAGGAGTCGTATCCGAGAGGGAAGCTACGGATGGAAGGTTGGAGATACTTTGTTCCATTCTGGAGTGACCTTACTGGATGGGTGCTCTCGACTTACGAGGCCATCCTAAAGCTGTCGGTCTTTTTTATGCCGTTAGAGCCACCAAATATGGCATTAAGGTTAACTGGCCTATGTTTATATCATTGGTGGAGTTGTATAACCATCACACGTGTACCTCATTCACTCCGGGTGGGGAGATGGTTCTGGCTCTTCACGAGATGCAGGCGATATCAAAACTTTCCTGGGGGACTGAGCCATACGAAGAATATATCCCCTGTGATGAGGAGCTCCTGGATTTGGAGAGGGAGAACTCCGAGATGATGGAGGTGTACAAAGAGTTACTCTGTCACCTTTTTATTTGTCACCAGATCACAAAGAAAGGTAAGACTGAGGGGTTCCTTCCCCATACGAGGGCCTGGACCAACTACATCTTTATCAGAGAAGGAGGAGATGACCCAGTCTCTTTCTCGACCAGCAAGCCCTCAACAAAATCTGAGATAGAGTAGTTGATGGCAGATCACGGGGCTGTAGATGTCGAAGATAGTGATGATCCCGAGGGAAACTTCCCGGTTTATCATTTCTTCAGGCAGGCTGAGTTCAAGCTGTCAGAAAAGGCGGTGCTATCCGCTTTCCTGATGACGTGACTTCATAATTGTGTAGTCCCTGGTGGTTCAGTGTCCATTGAAAGAAAAACCGAGGTATAATACTTTTGGCTGTAAAGCTAGCCTTTGAATGCCAACTTGCCCTGCTTCCTGCGATGGTCTGTGCCATCTAACGGGGCTTGCGACACTTCGTTGTGAACACGGCGACACCCGATAGCAGAAAGGATTTTGTTAGGACTGAGTTTCCCTTTCATTATCTGATGGGATGGCTGGTGCTGCATTGTCCCAGATTAATGAATGTCGGGCTGATGGTAAACTCTTTGGCAGGGGATGCCTTTCTTCGGAGATTCAAAGAAGCAGATTGGACCGTTACAGGGGTGCCTGTTCGTAGGAAGGCTTTGAGTTTCCTGCAGAACTATGAATTCTTCAGAGTGTCATCTCCGTCTGGTAGTGGCCGCGCAGGAGACACCCTAGTAGATGAAGGAGCACTCACTACTAGCCTTCCTATTGGAGCATTTTGTTGGCTCCAGTCCATCAGGCCTTCCCATCTAGTGTTCAGAAAAAGGAAACACACTTTCATGGAACCTTATATGCCGAGTCGTTTTGCACGACAATTCGGCTACAGCTAGCTTCTCTTGGACAATACCAGCCTTCATCTACAGTCGGTAGGAAGCCTGATCGACGGGACACATACATGGGGCTACTATAACGCTGGATGTATGTGGTCAGTTTTTACCCTGCCAGAAGATAACCCTGACACCCACATGCTCTTTGCTGCTGCCAAGTTCTATATTCAGGTCAATACCCTTCATTCTCGGTATGACCATGAGCAGAGTTTAATATTGGGGACTAGGCTTGCCCCTACTCTTGCTGATATAGGACGAGTGAGTGCAATGGAGGGTCACAGAAAGGAAGGTGTCACACCCTCAGCTGACCGGCTGCAGTGCCACAGCAGAGAGTTGTTCTTGAGGAGCCTATTGTTGCAGCGCCTCGGAGAGAAGATATTGAAGAACCTCTTCCTGACATTCCTTATAAGAGGAAAGCTTCCACCGAGCTGGTTCCATGGCCTAAAAAGAATAAGGTTATTGTCTCCCGAAGGAGAAAGAAGGTCACAAACGTGAGCGCCGGCTTGCCTCCTCCAAGAAGATCTTCTTGGCAGACGGCATCGCGGGTCATTACCATTCGGGAGGTAGATCCCTTCCTAGACTCCATAGCCATTTTAGTCAAACCGTTAGAAGTTTTCTCACCATTGCGTTTGTCCTTTACGCAGAACATTGAAGTCACGACTGCGGTATGTGCTTCTTCGTCTGAAGAGGTAGACATAATAATAGTATCTCCTGCTCATCCTCAACCGATGGATGAAGGTGGGCCTTCTTCAGTTATAAGGCTTGAGCAAAGGGATGATCAGAGCGAAGGCCCAGACCATGACGACAATCAAAAAGCCAGTCCCTCATATAACATTTCTTTGGGGATATGTCTGCGATAGGAGCTATGATGAAAGACTTGGATGAAAATCAAGTCCAATCAGCTCACCCTCCTCTAGGTATGTTATCTTTCCATGACTCTTCAGATGAGATTTTTCGACTTCGATTTTGCGTGCTCCTCGTGAGGCTGACTACCATTGTGTATTCCCTTATAGACAAGGAGAAGGAACCACGCATAGAGATAGCCCAAGATATTACGGGAGGAAAAGAGGTTGTCCCTGGCTCCTCTAAGGTTGTAGGTACGGAGGATTCTGTCAGTAAGCCGACATCGACTGCAGAAGGAGAGGTTGAACAGCCTCCTGAGGTGGTCATTGCTGAATCTACTCCCGGTCTATCTGGGGCCGTAGAAGATATACAGCCTGATGCTACTCGGGGCCTTGACATTGTTCTCCTTGAACAACCTGGGCCTGCCCTTAGCTCCTTGGTAACCAAGGCTGATAACCCAGTCCAAGTTGGCACTGAGCATGCCGAAGGTATAAAATTACTACTCTTTCGTACTCTTTCAGTTTCTTCTTTTCTATGCTGATATATATATTATTTTCTTGTCAGGTTCGACTTCTTGTTAAGCATCTATTCCTGGAGCGGAAGATCCTCATCAAGCTTCCTCCCCGACGACCTCCTCGGAAGACGATGAAATGGCCCAGGAAGTCGTCAAAGCTTCTATTATATCTTAAAAGTAAAGCTTCCTGGAGTTCTGAATCGAAATGCCGCCTTTGGTCTTGTGAAGGCTGTTGCTGAATGCCAAGTGGCGGCCCTTGAGAGCATTGATGGCTACGAGGAGCAGGCTAATGCTCTAAGGAAAGATCTGAATGACTTGGACGACCGCGTGGCCAAACTCAGGAAAGCCAAACAACAAAGCCCGACGTCATTGTTTCGTGAAGAAGACGAGGCTTTAGTCGCAGCTTTTGTGGATGAGGAGGCTACTTTCCAGGCCAGAAAGGATGCCTTTGCTCAAGAGATCAACGAATTGGCTGATCAATATGAGCAATTCAACGCCGCGAGTGAGGCTGGTGTTGCTTCGAAGAATAAGCTGGCTGCGTAAATTACTGAGAAATTAATCACATCGTGCATATCCAAGATGAGATTGCCCAACTGGATGCCAGTTTGAGGACAGTTGTGTCTGAATAAGAGGATTATTCGGTTCAGGCTGTCGTGACCACCACAACTTTAGACTAATTAAAAGAACAGTTGGTGAAGTTGGAGGGAGAGCACATGAAACTGATCCTCTTCCATGATGAAGTTGCCCGACAGGAAGAAGCGCGTCATCGTGCTACTGCCAAGTCCGAGACCGAGATTGCGGCTCTAAGGGATAGCATCAATGTTGTGTATCCCTTAGATCTTCTTTTGTAATAGGCTCAATTAGTTGTCTAGACTCCTGTATCTTTTCCTTTTCTCTGTCTTTTGATAGACGTTTTTAATAAAGAATCTTTTGGCTTTTAAAATTCATGAATAAAGTTTGCAAAATATCAAAACTAGGGATAATATGGACGTAGTAAGGATATTCTGGTGGGTATTCCGCTGGAGAATTGGATGTGGACTCATTACCCGTTTTATATTCATGGTTCTTAAATATAGATAATAAGTTGAAAGACGTTGCTAATAGAGGTAATGTGGATGTAATAGCAGAGAATTTTATGCCTCGACCAGAGGTAATATGGACATGGACGGGTATAATATTTAAATAGGAATAAGTAAATAATTTAGAGGTCATATGGACGTGATTATCTTTGATGAAGGAATATTTCCGGTAGGTATTCCGTTGTGGAATTTGATGTGGAATTATTATCCGTTTTATATTCAAGGTTTTTGAATATAGATAATAAGTTGAAAGAAGCTGCTAATAGAGGTGATATGGACGTAATAGCAGAGAATGTTCTATATCTAACCAAAGGTAATATGGATGTGGACGGATATATAACATTAGGTAGGAGTGAATAATTCAGATGTAATATGGACGTGATTATCTCTGATGAATGTTTTGCTCAGAGGTTATATAGACGTGGCAAAATATTTCTTAAGTATCCCACTGGGGAAATAATTATCGAAAAACAGTTCAGAGGTAATATGGACGTGACTTGTTTTCGTCTGACCAAGTTTAGGCAGAGTCCAAAACGGAAATAATTCCACTAGAGAATCTTTTTAGAGGACCGATTATCCATGGCGTATTCAAGACTCTTGAAATACAGATAATAGTTAGATAATTTTTCGAATCACATAAACATTGCACTGTACATTTACATGATTAAAATAGGGTATATGTGAACACTGTTCATAAAGGTTACACATAATATTTCTTCAGGAACTTGTCGTTGATCGGCATCATGAGCAAGTCACCATCAGACTTGGTTAGTCGATACGCACCGTTAGAATACACTGATTCTATAACGAAATGACCTTCCCATTTAGGATAGAATTTTCCTTTTATCTTGTGCGTCATGACCATTGGTCTTCTCACTGCTAAGACCAGATCACCAACTTGGAAGATTCTTTCTTCACCTTTTTATTAAAGGCTCTGGAAAGGCGTGCTTGGTATAGCTCAATATGCTGCTTAGCTAATAAGCATTTTTCGGCTAGCGCTTCGAGCTCTTGTAGTCGCAGACGATAACTTTCTTCGGCAGTCAACTCACTAGCTAAGCCTACTCGAAGAGAAGGAATCTGGATTTCTAGGAGAAGAACTGCTTCGCTCCAATAAACTAGAGAGAATGGCGTACTGCCTGTTGGAGTTCGGACTGTTGTACGATAGGCCCAGATACATTCGTCGAGCTTCTCATTCCAATCGTGCTTGTTTGAAGACACGAACTTCTTGAGAAGTTTAATGATGGTTTTATTGAAGGCTTTTGCTAACCCATTAGCCGCTGGATTGTAGGCAGTAGAGGCTACATTCTAGATTCGATTCTTATCGCAGAACCGATAGAATGCATGGCTCGCGAATTATGGACCATTATCATGGATGATCCTGCGAGGTAGGCCAAAGCGATAGATAACGTGATGTTTGATGAAACTGATCACGTTCGACATCTTTACATCGGTGTGCGGTATAGCTTTCGTCCATTTGGAGAAGTAATTGATTATAGCTAGGATGAACCGATGTCTTCTGGAGGATGGCGGGCTGATTCGGCCTATGACGTCTATACCCCAGGCTTCAAAAGGCCAAGATGCTGTCGTCGGGTGTAGAAACTCCGAAGGTTGATGAATGAAGTTGGCATGGAACTGACAAGTCCTACACTCTTTGTATATTCAACAACATCTGCTATCATCGTGGGCCAATAATAACCCATTCATCTGAGGCAATCTGGTAATTTGGGGCCTGGTTGATGTGCACCACAAACTCCATCGTGAGCCTCACTGAGTGCATGTTTGGCTTCTATGTCTGATAAACATCGTAACAGTAGCCCATCGTAAGAGCATTGGTACAACATTTTGGTAGTTGTATCATAGTAAAATCTGAGGGATCGTTTTTGGATAGACACTGCTTCCTTTGGGTCCTCAAGGAGGATTCCGTAGATGGCGTAGTATATGAAAGAAAATCTCCAGTCTTTAACGTCGACGTTTGTTTCCGTTGTATAACTGTGATGAATATGCAAGGCAACTTCACACAGAATAGCTCTCGACCAGGCACTGTGATCAAATATTGAGTATTGGTAAGGACGGTCAAGGAAGCAGCAAGACCGCCTAAAGCATTCGCTTCTATATTCTGTAGTCGAGGCACGTGCTCGATGAAGAATCCAACGAAAGTAGAAGCCAATTCGATTTTCGCTTTGTGATATGGGATGAGGTTTTCGTGACGAACTTCATAATCCCCTCGGACCTGACTAACTATTAGCTTAGAATCACCGTAAGCTTCTAGATAGTCAATTTCCAGTTGTTTTGCCAGTTGAAGGCCGATCAATAGGGCATTATATTCGGCCACGTTGTTAATACAGGGTTCCACAAGAGAATATGCACGATGTATAACCAGATGGTCAGGTGACACAAGCACGATGCCTACTCTGGCCACGATATTTTCTTTAGGTCCTTCTTGATGCACCGTCAAAGAACACTCGCCAAATAGGAATTTTCTCAGTTGCGGTGTTAGACTCCTCTACTTCATTTGGGATTTCATCATAGAGTTTGGAGGATTCTGGCACCGGATGAGCTGCTAGGAAATCAGCTAATACTTGGCCTTTTACTGCCTTCTGAGGGACGAATAAAATATCGTATGGAATTAACAACATTGCCCATGTAGCTAAACCGGAATTAAAAGAACCTGGTTTAGTCATGAGTATTATGAGAGGATTGACTTTAGATATGATGTGGATAGTCTGCCCAGACACATAGTGGCGTATCTTCTGGATATCAAATACCAGTACGAGACATTCCTTTTTCACAGGTGTGTATCTGTGCTCGGTACCCACCATCGTGTTGCTGAGGTAGTAGATTTCATGTTCATGGCCGCCTTCATTCTTCTGAGCTAATAGGGCACCAAGGGAATGGTCCATAGCGCGGTAATATAGTAAGAAGGGCTTCCCAATTATTGGAGCCACCAATACTAGGGGGCTTGTGAGATACTTCTTGATGTCGTCAAATGTGCGTTGACATTGTTCAGTCCAGATAAAAGATACTCCTTTCTTTATGAGCTGAGTAAACGTTTGACACCTTCCAGAAAGATTTAAAATGAATCGTCTGATGTAGGCTAGCCTTCCATGAAGTCCGTGTAGCTCTTTGAGATTCTTGGAGGATGCATATCTAGGATAGCTTTCACTTTCTCCGGGTCAAGATGTATACCCTTAAGTGATGACAAAACCAAAGATCTTGCCGCTGGAGACTCCCAGAAAAGACTTGGTTGGATTCATCTTGAGTTAGTGTGCACGCATTAGTTTGAACACCGTTCTCAAATCCTGGAGGTGGTTGCCCTTGAGACGACTTTCAACTGCGATATCGTCTACGCAGCATTCTACTATTTTGTGCAAATAATCACGAAAAATTATGTTCATAGCTCGTTGGTATGTTGCTCCTGCATTTTTCAATCTGAAGGACATCACCGTATAGCAGTATACCCCAACGGTGTTCGAAAATATGTGTGTTTCTTATCGTCGGGAAACATCTTGATCTGGTTGTAGCCTGAGAACCCATCCATAAAGGACATCCACTTGAAGCCGTAAGTATTGTCGATCATTACGTCAGTGATCGGTAGAGGAAACTTATCTTTCGGGCATACAGAGTTCAAATTGCGGTAATCGATACAGACTCGAACTTTACTCTTTTTCATAATTGGCACAATGTTAGTGACCCAGTCAGGGTGTATTCTTCACGAATGAACCGATATAAGCTTCTTGACTTCACTCTCGATGGCCTCCATAATATCAGGTCAAAATTGTCATTGCTGCTGCTTCACTGGCTTAGCTTTGGACGCGATATTTAGGCGATGCATGGCAACTTTGGGTCCAAGCCTGGCATGTCTTCATAGCTCCATGAAAAGACATCAATGTATTCTCTTATAAGCTGTATAAGAGATTGTCGTTCTTCGCCAGACAGACTTTTGCTGATGAAGATTGGTTTAAGAGATGATTCATCTCCTAAATTAACTTGGACGACTTCGTCTTCAGTAGGTGGTTCACGTTGTTCAAAACGTAACTCCCACCTAGTATCCATCTTTTGAGCCTATTGTTCAAGCTTGATCGATTGGACATCGTCTGCAATTTGGTCAACTGAACCATGTTGACGGACAAAGTTGCTTTGAACATGTCTCCAATGCTAGAGTCTAAATCCCAAAGACAGGAATCAGAAGAATGAGAACAACAATCCGCTTCGACGTCTGATCCTTCAGGAGTTGTTGGAGGAGTAACGTAACCCAAACCAATACCGTTTTGTTGATAATAGTTCTCGGGTTTGCTGGGAGGAGCAAAGTGACGTATTGGCAGTCGTCGTCCCTGAACATAGTTTAGCCCCTGGTCGCTTTTTATATCATATCCCATGTTCTGGATGATATTTTAAACCTGCCAACTATATCGGTAAAGTTGTGTTTCTTAGAATCGTAGTCAGCTTCAGTGTTGTGATTGGAAGAAGTAGAGTCCAGAACGAACTTTCTTTCGCCAATTATTCGACCGAAGATGATCAATTCTTCACCCTTCTTTCTAGCTAGAACGATGAAGTAGTGGATATCTTCTGGCCAGACTTTTTCCCGCAGACGAGGCATCGTGATCGGCATGCAGAGTCTATGCCGTGCTCTAGGACGTATATCATATCTATGTACTGGTTTACAGATTGGTAGACATCGGAGTAATTCAAAGATAAACCTTTACTTATAAAATATGCAAGTCTTCTTCAGGGATAACATTATCCACTGAAGGTACATTATTTTGAGTTGATATACTCATTAAGGGGATCATTATTTGGAACATGAGCCACAGACTTGGCCAATTTGCCATATAGGGTAACTCTTCAGGATTTAGAGGACGGACTTCAGCAGGTTCTACCCGAGGTATTTTGCGGAGAGTGATGGTCAATGGTTTGACCTTATCATGATTCTTCTTTTTATCCTAGATTGTGAGAGGCTTTGGAGTACTTTTTGGAGTAGTATGTCCTTTGACTCGGATAATCAGGGGACCATCACTGGCGGATGAACTCACTTCAGCTTTATCGTCAGCTTCGTTACCGTCATCCTTGGAGGGTTGAGATTGATAAAGTATCGAATCTCCATAGTAGGCTACAATACCCTTGAAAGGATCGACATCGACAAACTCCGTCTTCATGATGTCATCGCTATTGACGTACTTGAAGCACTGGTGAAGGGTAAAAGGAACATCATGTTCTCGTGTATCCATGGATGTCCTAATAAGACGTTGTAGGATACGTTGGCGTCGATTATATAGCAAGAAACCTCCATTCGGAGATCACCAATCTGGCACTTGAGACGGATCTTGCCCAGCGGGTGGCTTCTTCCAGCATTGAAAGCCATGATAGTTGTATTGGTTATAGATAGCTTGTGCAGAGGGATCCCTAGAATTTGGAGTAAACTTCTAGGAATAAAGCTGAGGGAGAAACCTGGATCGATATGCATCCGATCCACCTTAATCGTCCCGATATACCCTTATAGTACATAGGTCTATCATGATGATTATTTTTTAGTAGCATGTCCTTATGTGAAAAGGTGATGTTAGGCACCACTTCTATAGTGTTGTGGCAGTGAGGACAGGAGACGGGATCTTCAGCGGGGGATTCGACTTCAGCGAGATAAGAGTCGGCATGTAGTAATGCCTCACTTAAGGCCTTTTTGTGTCTCTTTGGAGAGTCGTAATAGATCGAACAAAGACAAACTGGCAGGTGTATTGGCCAGCTGTGCCAGTATGTCAAAGTTGTAAGGCCGATCCATGCCTTCGGGAGTTGGCGCCTTCAGAGACTTTTCAAATCGCGTCTCCTTATGCTTGGCTTTGTCAGTAGTTGAGGGCTTAGATGGACCGGCTTCTGAACTTATGGAGGCAGCAGGAGCTTG